>JAPMOR010028281.1:172204-188880 GCA_026543865.1 Argiope aurantia
CAAGGCTTCATTCAATGCTATTTAGGCTTCATTTAACGTATCTAAATCTTATTTTTGTCTGCAAAAAGATTTCACGAATTCTTATATCTAGAAAAAAGAAATGACGGGGAAAAAGAGACAACAGAAAATAGTTTTAACCCTTTATAGGATCATGAGAAATATGCTTTCCACCAAATTCATCAATCTTTGTATGGACTATGTAGATTGGCATAAATTCTGGCATTTTCTTAACAAGACAAAAACTGAGGCGCTTCAGTTCCTTATCTTACACAAAATGGTACGTCTTGATTTGTTACTTAATTATTAATTAAACAAATTAACTAATTGATTTACTTTATCTTAAAAGCTAAATAATTTTAAAAGCTAAATTTTCATAAGCCAATTTCAATCATTAAAATATTTTAATATACCCTGGTTAAAAAAATGGCCTTTTAAAGGATTAAAGCAATGTTAACAAGATTACATGTGCGTACATATATTTTATGCGACTAGAGCCTTAAGTTAATTAACTGACTGCATTTTGAATACAAAATTTTTATATTTGTCTTGTTACTGCTCTGAATATATATATCAAAAACTGCTTATTTCTTCAGAAATATCATTTAAAAAATCAAATTTATTTATATCAGCGTTACAACAATAAAATAGTTCTAAAGGTACTATTTAGTTCATTTTTATGTGGGTGGAGTGTTGTATAATCTGCAGGAAAAAATATTAATATATTACCCTTAATACAAAGTTATATGGACATTCTTCAACATTATAAGTTGAAATATTCCAGAATGCATCATTATCATAATTTCAGCTCATTTAAAGTGTTTATTTTATAAACTACTTGTTTGAATATGCTTTTGTCATCACGAAATGTTTCTTTAACAAGCTGTTGGATACATTCTAGCACCAGGTTTCGAGTACACGTTTATTCGGCACTATTTTCTCGTTTCTCCTTCCGTGTTATTAAAGACAAGAATAAAGACACGATTATTGCTTTTCGGTAACATAACAGCGTCACCTAACTTAGTTTTCCGCAGAAAAAGAATAACTTGGACTTGAAGCTTCCAGATAAAAACTGTATTTATATTTATTAATTTATAGTACATTTCTTGCCTATACTGTAGATATAATAAATTTCTACAATGCTTGCTGTTTTTAAGTGTATTACCTTTAAAGGTACATATATATATATATATATATTTAAAGAATAGCTTAAAGCAAAGCACTGTTCAACCTTATCAACTCAAAAAAGTATGTTATATCAGCTATATTAGATAAATTGTTTATATAGATTGTGCTTATATACCATTTTTCAATGAATAAAAACAGATAAAAATGAGAATTGACTGCTCTTTATACCACAGCAATGCTTAGTAAATACCTGAAATTACAATTAAAATTGTTTGAATAACACGCCCTCTTATGTATCTCTTATAATAAGACCAAATGTGTATAGATATTTATATTTTTAATTCTTTTTTTTTGTATTTGGAGCATTTCCCATTGGGAAATAAGGCAATATAACTCCAGTATAAATTTGAAATTTTTTTGAATATAGTTTAAATAAAATTTTAGTCTTGCCTTTATAATTGCATCTATTTCGATACTATCATAATACAGAAAGATGTGTATATTTTACATTTCATAATATATTAACATTCTTAATGTGATTTCTGATGATGTTAGATTATAATATTTCCCTTAGAAAGTTGCCTGCGATGATAATTACTGAATTCTTTTAATTTTATTTTTGATTTCAATTGATTTAATTTTAGAAATCATTCATGATTAGTTTTTATAAGACTGATCTAAAGATAGCCTTTGAAAGAGAATGAATTGAGTTTCGAATTAAAAGGTGCAAGCAGAAAAGAATGTAAATTAATTTGATATGAATTGCAAAACTTTTGCACTGTATATTAAGATACTTTGAAAAATTTTGGAGAACACCATAGCAATCAATTTTCATACTTCATCTAAACCTTTTTCAAACTCTTTAATGATTTCCAGAAAAAAGAATGTTCTTCAGGAATATCAAAGAATTCTTTAAATTAGTAGCAACTTCATTAATAATTCCGTATAGCAAAGTCCTAATACCCAATAAGAATATCCGACATTAGTAGTTCGAACGATGCAGACGAAACATTCCACCAGAACATATTTTACATCCGAATTTTTATTGCGATCGTTTTTATTATAATTATTAGCTACTAGAAAGCGCAAACGATATTAAAAGATGCAAAAATGTAAATTCATCGATAGTATTTGAATTAAAATTTTTCCATCCGTACACCTGACAAACACAAGTCAATCGATTACAACTTAATGTTTAAGCCTAGAGCAACATTCTTTACACAAAGATGAAAATCGGAGTGATTCTTTTTCATTGCAGATTTTCTATTCTATTGTTTATTTATTGGTAAAATGAGTATTGCATATAAAGCAGGATAACTTCTTTTATTAGCTTTTAGAAAACAGAAAATTATAACTGTAATTATAAGATTATTTAAAAATGTATTTATTAAATGTTCTTCTTTTTATTATCATTAATTCTTCTTGAATCCATTAGATATTTTTATATTAATAAAATTTACTTTAAAAAGAAATTTGTCAGAAATATAATTATCAGACAGTAAATCAGAACAATTAAATTGTGAGTTTTATTAATAAAAATTCATTTTAAAAAGAAAGTTATAAGAAATCTAATTTTTTAAACATAATTATCAGAAAATTTTTCTCTTTGAATTCTGCATTTCATGCATTGCTCATCTAGGTCTTATCGCTTATATTTTCTATAAGTATCAGAATGAACAGGGGAAATTTTAGGTACATAAAGAAATTCCAATACTGCCTAAAAAATGAAATGTTACAATTTTAATGCTGTAGCGGCATAAAGAAGTGTAAACGGTATTATTTAGATAAAGAAGAAATAGCTAATAAATATACAGCCTGTATTTAGATATGAAGTACACAAGTACACATATATTTTTATAAACTTCTCATGGACCATTGTAATAAAAAGTGAGTTTTTAAAAGGATATGTTTAAATTGCATGTACTTCAGTTATTACATATATATTTTTACACATATACAAGTACATACATATTTTTTAAACTTCTCACGGACCATTGTAATAAAAAGTGAGTTTTTAAAAGGATATGTTTAAATCGCATGTACTTCAGTTATTTAAATTGGATTTCTCTTACCCATTAATTTCATAACAATATAAGGAACCATAAAGAGAATTCTTTCAATTAATTTCATCCAACTACATAATAACTTTTTCGTAAACAATAATTCTTTTTATATTTTTAAGGAAATCAATAAGAGAAATTTAATTTGCTATGGCACTATATGGCAATATATTTTTAGTGCTGCCACAAAATAATACTTCATAAAAGTCAATTTTTTGGAATGCGGCCTTCAAATTTGTGCCACGCAAGCCAAGTTGAAACGAAAATTTCCTTACAATGCAAATTTGTTCTTGAGATCTTATTTCCAAAAAAAAAAAAAAAAAAGTGAATTGCATAACCTGATCTATTTTTTAATGAAAAAAAGGAACCTAGAAGTTTATTTTTGAATTTTTCGTCAAGTGTTACATCTTTCATTCTCAAAAGTATGTATTAATATCTACAAAAAGGGAGGATGACATTCTAGCAGTGTAGGAGAGCAGCATAATTGTTTCGTCGAGGTAAAGGCAACAGCTGCTGATTAACGATTCTTAGCGTGAAACTCTGAGAACAAAGAACAAGTTTCCGATATTACAGAGGAAGCAAAATAACGCATATTTAATTACGCTAAAGTTAGAGAGTATTTAGCAGATCTAATCAATCTCTTATCCGCAAACTACGGTTATGACACTTTCTATAGCAAGTATTACAAATAAAGTTGGTTTATTCTTTCTAAGGTTTATGCATTATAATAGAATTTCGATGAAATTTTCAAGCATTATTAGTGTAAGCATACTGAATATTATATCAAGCATTATAACTAAAATTGTATATTCTTTGTGAATATATCTTATGAAACTAAAGAATAGAATTTTGATGTTAAATAAACAGAATCTTAATTAATAAGAATAAATAACAATCTTTGAACATAAAAAATAAATACACTCTTTATGCTTAGCGAACGAAAAGGAATGAATAAAAAATAGTTTTAAAAGTTAAAAAATAAACGAATTATTTATATTAAGCGAAAAAAAAACCAAACGATAGTTTAATTAATAGATTGTGAAATTAATAAATATATGAAATTTTTTTACTTATTGGATACAATGAATAAATAAAAAAAATAGCTTTCAAGATTGGAAAATAAAAGAATTCTTTTTATTTTTTGATAAAATTAATAAATCAATGATCGTTGATCTAAGTATAAACCAAATGAAAAAGAGAAATATCAAATATTTGAAAAATAAAATAAATATTTATAGTTAGCACTTTCAGAAGGTAAAGCATAGCTTTCAGCATGAAGACGAAGAATTTGTAGTTACGAATAAATATTGTTACTATTCTAACTAACCTTTTTCTAAAAATAATTCTAGAAGGTAAAAATAAACTAATTATTTATAGTAAACGAAAAAAAAAAGAAAGAACCAAACAATACTTTATTTAATAGATTGTAGAAGTCATAATTATATGAAATATTTTTATTTAATCGATAAAATGAATAAATACAACAAAAAATAGGTATTAA
Organism: Argiope aurantia; assembly: GCA_026543865.1. NCBI lineage: Eukaryota > Metazoa > Arthropoda > Arachnida > Araneae > Araneidae > Argiope > Argiope aurantia. Next base: position 176,891 of record JAPMOR010028281.1, read on the forward strand.
ATTTGGAAAATAAACGAATTCTTTTTATTTACAAGTTAAATGAATAATTCAAAGATCTTTGATCTAAGTGTAAATCAAATGAAAAGTGAAATATCATATTGTATATTTGAAAAATAAAATAAATATTTATACTTAGCATTTTAAGATGGCAAAGCATAGCTTTCAGCATGAAGACGAAGTATTTATAGTTAATGAATTAATATTGTTACTAGTCAAACTAACCTTTTTCCAGAAGTGAAGAAAAGCTTGCAAAATAACAAACTTAGAAGGAAATAAGTCTATACTTAATCTAAAGCTTAATCTTGAATAATGTTTATTTGGGCAGTGATAATTTCTTAGCTGTTTCCCTAAGATAAAATCGTGAGAAACCAGAGGTCAACGTTCAACAAAATAAATAAGATTTACATTGTAATACACCTGCGTTCCTTAAAAGTCAGATTGATATAATTAATTGATTTTACTGTTCAGCAATAAAAATTATTATCTTTCCGATTGAATGTTGGTGAAAGGACACCAGATTTTTGGCTAATAAATTCACATTCTCATTTGGCTCAATTTCGTTTCAGCTTAACTCAAAGGTCTCATGATTATTCAGAAAATATATTGGTAAATGAGTCAATTATAACTCCTGTGTCTGAATCTAATTTTCAAATGTTTTTAATGACTTTTAATAGATAGTTATTTTATTTCTAATGAACTTTACTATTTTCAAAATCAAATTATTTCGTGCAAAAAGTATGCCTGACTTCTTCGTAGAGGTTTATCCATTTGCAGATTCTACAAATTCTGAATTTTTATTGAAGATTCTTGCAAAAGAATCATAGGGAACCCATCATAAATATAAAATAACTTTATTTAGTGAACGACTACTGCCAAAGATACGTTTCAAACTTTGACACAATATTTAAAATGTATAAACAGATGAGAGATACAAATGGTTAGAATGAGATGAATGTTATATATGATGGAACCATTGTTGGAAAATCGGATTCAATCAGTTAAATAAGCCTGATGAAGACTGACTTCAATCTGGATTCGAACATGATGCCACAGCATAAAACCATTTGAACAATAACTTCATTCTTTTCTCTAAATTCAAATAGTAATCATAAATCGTATAACATATCCTTTATTATCAAATTCGACAAACAATTCTGCTTTAAGAATATCAAACTACTTTATATTAAGTAGTTGTTTCGATAGTATATTCAAAAAGGTGTAATTAAATATCGAAGAATTTTAGTAATTTAGTATTTAATTTTTCACAAATTCGTTCGATTTGAAGAAGCTTCACTAAAAATGAAGTCAGGAAAGTTTACCAGATACAAAAAAAAAAAAAAAAAATCATAATTTTTTCTAGAAAGAAAGTTCTAACCGAAATGCTTTTACGAAATGTGATTAAATTTCTATTTTTAGAGAATAAAATCAATGAAAAAAGGAGCAAAAAGAGGCACTGAAGTTTTTTTCCTTTTCTGCTTTTTACGTTTTATTTTGAAGTCTCAAAAACAATGGAAAGTATTCAAAGAACACCCTATTTTATTTTCTTAAAAGCTCCACCGTCATATAAGAATCAACAAGTTTGAATAGAAATTCGCGTAATTTTCTAGTTTGATTAGGCAGAACGGTTGCTCCATAGCATTAAAATAGGCTTAAAGACAACATTCTTGTAACAGGAAAAGAAGTAGTTTATTTCCTTTAGGAAATGTTTTCCAGTGTTTAACGAAAAACAACTCCTATCGACAAGTTTAGAATTAAAAGAACTTGAGGTAATTAGTTCTAACAATCTATTACAATTTGTTTATGCCCAACTTTCTACTTTCCCTAAAGCAGATGTTAACCTCGCCAACGGCTTCATTTCCTCTCATTTCACTTCACTAGATTTAAATAAAGGGGAGGAAAGTCTTCTAAACTTTCAATAAAACTGCCTTTTCAAAGTTGCTTCCATAAAAGAAAGCTCAATTTTCAATGGAACTGATGTTTACGTACGTTAAAAGCTTTTTATTCGCGCCTTTTGTTTAGGCATCTTTAAGGAATAAGATATTGGCGCAACGACAGGCAATTTAAAAAATTATAAAAGCTCTCGCTATTCCAAGCAAGTTTTTATATGAGTCTTCATCGAATCAAAACAAATGATTTTTTGAATATTTTTTGTTAAGATTGTAATGAATGAAAGCATAAAAAAATATTTGCTCGAGATTAATTTTTATTTATGTACTCAAAAGATAAAAAAAAAAGAAGATTAAAGAAGTTGTTACGATTTCCGCCAGCAGAAAACGTCCAAAGGCAAATGACAAAATACAATTTCATTTGAAAATAAGTTGTTTTTCATGGAAAATAAAGATTAAATAGATAATTACTAATGGATATTAAATCACTATAAATATTTAAAACAGTTGTAACTAAACTGGCACTAGAAATGGTGAGTTATAAGTTCGATATACTATTGATACAGAAATCCCGTATCTACTTCGATCAAGTCTCATTTATTCTATTGAGGATTAAGCTAGAGAGACCTGTTTGGTTGGAATTCAAAGTAAGACTAATGCGTTCTCAATCTGTCTAAGGTTCAGTCAGAAATCCTTCGTGTTTGCAGTCTAGAATGCGTTCTGTTTGTCTCGAATTCAACCTCAGATTAACCCAATCTCTATTAGCTCTTATTCCGTTGCTTCTATTATTAGAAAGCATTCTATGATTATAATGCGGTTATTTAACTAAAGTTAAAGGAAACAACCTGAGATTAAACTCAATTTGTTTAAAGTTCAACCAGAAATCCTTCGGGTTTGCAAATCTAGAAAGCGTTCTGTTTGCCTCGAGCTCAACTTGAAATCCTTCAAGTATGTGTTTTTAGACCACATTAAACCCTTGCCTGTTCGGTTATTTGATGTGGAATCTGGAGAGGAATCTAGAAATAATGCTGTTCATTGAAAATGGGAATTTGTCAAATGAATCAGATGGACATATTTCACCTTATTTGTGGATTAAGAAAAGGTTTTATATTTCGAAGTAATTTCTGTATTTCCAACATTCGAAGAACAATGTTAATACCGTATTTTCTAATAAATGGTCACATATCTCAATATTTAATATGGAGGCTGAATATAAGATTTCTACACTTTACGTTTGAAACTTCGAAAATCTGTTCTCTTTTCGAATATTAACGCCAACAATTGCATACCTTACTGATTAATCATGAATTTAAAAGCAAAAAATTGCAGATACAATAAAAATTCCAAAAAGGGATCAAAAGATCAAAATTCAATAATAATGTTGGTTTCAAACACACCCTTTAACAGCTAAAGAGAAGTCATTCATTAAATATTGCTGAAAACAAGAAGCTGAATGTTATCAGTAACAGCAATGGCTAATGCAATGAATGATTAAAAATTTAATTTTTTTAAATATAAGAAGAAAAAAATCTCCCATTCCCAAACTGATAAAACTTTTCTTTAAAACTTCTTATACTCCCATTGTATTTCTTTAAACATTTTTTTTCGCTAATGAAGATTAATTGACAAGAATAATATTTATCAGGGCAGAATAATTTAATTAATAGCTTGATTAATTTTAATTCATACTTGAATTCGCTATATTCGTTCGTTTAAGTTCACAGGTGAAGATAAATTCGCCATTATTAGTTACCAGATTGCCCCTTCTTTATTGTATCTAATGCTGAAGATATTCATTAGAGGTTTGAAGTTTCTGTTTCCCCTCCAAAACATGTTTGATCCCTTTTCAGCTTAATACGAAACCTGTCAAATGCTGGAAAATTGATAATTAATAAGTCAAAATAATTGACTCTATAAAAAGCGATAACAATTTATTAGAGAAAAGAAAAATGTTAACTTTTTTTTATTATTAAATTCGAAATCACGTATGGCTTAATATCGGATAATCGCAACTACTAAAAAAATATTGAGAGTTTTATTTTTCAATATTCTTATGAATTACATTTAAAGGTATAACTTATAATATGCGATATGAAATGTGACCTAGTTGTGACTATATATAAAGCTATCTAGTCAATTATTTTTGATTAATATCAACAAAACGTTTTCCTTATTGCATTTCAGTTCCTTTTCTACAGACGGTCTACCAATTTTTAAAATTACTAAAATTTGAAGCATTCCGTTGATGTGTTCGAAAATTATTATTTGAATTTTATGATATATTTTTGAAATTCAAAACATTTTTCATTCCATGTTGCCATTTAAAAATCATTCTCATTCTTTTCTCTTATTTCTAGAATAATAATAATAAAAAAAATACATTTTTAAATATAGACACAAAAGACTAAACACGAATAAACACATTTTATGCTTTTATTGATATTTCGTCTGAACGAGTCTAACTGTAATTGCTTGCATTATCATCATTTAACGTGAAGAGTTATGTGCATATCAAAAAATAGTTTTAAAGGCAGCAGTTTTTTTCTTTAACCCATTTACCGCTGGTGTTGCGTTAACGCAACGGTCTATATAAATAAATATAAAAAAATAACCATTAAACAAATTTTTGAATAAATTACAGTTTTATGTTAAAGAATAGCATTTCTAACAAATCAGTGAAAAAATTGACTTAAATAAATTATTTTACACCTAGTAATCGATGTTTTACTTTAAGCATTTTTTTTTTGTTCAAATTTCCAAACTAATTTTTTCTCAGAAAAAATAAAAATTAAAAGCAAATTGGGGTTTGGTTGTGAAATAAATTAGCCAAGGCCACTCTTTGTTAGTACATTCCACAAAGCAGGTGTTTCTGTGGGGGAGGAGGGAAAAGTAAAAACAGGTGTTGCGTTCGCGCAACGTCAGCGGAAAGGGGGTAGACTGTTATACTTCTTGAAAGATTTCATTTCAGTACTGTGCGGCTTATTGGTAGCAACTTTTTTATCCTCTGTAGTTTAAAATGCGTAGAACAAGATATAACAAGATATCTTACGTTAGAAGAATCTTTGGAAAAAAATTTCGAACAAAATTCCGATGACAAAGATGCAGATTGGACCGATATTGTTTCGTAACTCCAGAAACAGCAGATGCTAGTGATGAAGAAGGTAATGAAAATATTTTAAATAACGATAATGAAGTTTTACCTAGAGATACTGCAGGGGAAGTTGAAGTTCATATAAAGAAGTTAGATACTCCCAAAAGTTCTGCTAAAAAAAACGGAAAAAGGAAGAATTACGATGGACAAGAAAGGAACCAATTGATAGGCTTCAACCAAAAAATGAAGAAAAAGGTTCAATTGATTGCATTAAACAAATCATAGAAGATAAAACTAGTGCCGATATTTTCAATCTTTTTTTTTCAGTATGAAGAAAACAAACAAACAAAAAAAAATACTTGTTGTTCGGTGGAACGACAACTCAGTTGTGACAATAGGGTCAACGTTTGAAAAAAAATTGAACCACTAAAAAATGTTTCCCGATACTCTAAAAATCAGAAGAAGAAAATATTAGTAGCCCAACCTCACTGCATTGAGCAATATAATCAGAAAATAGGTGGTGTAGATTAGTGTGACAATTTTGTTTCCAATTACAGAATTAGGGTCCGTGGCAAAAGATGGTGATGACCGATATTTTCAAATTTTATCGATGTTGCACTAACAAATGCTTGGAGAATATCAAGATTTTGTGAAGAAAGAAGTAAAAAGTCACTGTTGGATTTTAGACGAGAGGTTGTGCTTCGTCTGTTACAGACGCCCTTGGATAGTGAGATAAATAAGAAAAGATCAGCTACAGGACGTCCGAGCAAATCCATCCTTACAAAACCAATATCCGAAGGTCATTTTATTGTTAAGTCTACAGACAGTAGAAGACTACGTTGCAAGTATTGCCGCATCCAAACTATTTATCGCTGCAGTGTTTGTGAAGTTGCTTTACACCCCAATTGTAGTGAAGCATATCATATTTGAAATTTATATCACCTTATTCTTACATAATAAGCTTGTCAACTACATTTATTTGTTAGTTTTTAATAAATTAAAATTTTCAAAGAAGTGTAGTGACTATTTTACACATTTTAATAAGCTCACAAAAATTTCTAGTTTTTAAAACGTGAAGAAATAGCGGCGTAGTGCTCGATGATAACGATCAACATTCGTACTTCGTTTCCGCTGACGTTGCGCCAACGCAACACCCTATATTTTTAAAGGGAAGTGCAGTTTACTTACTTTTACATTAAATTACTATTATAAGTTGTGAAAATAATAACTTGTATTGTTTGCATCGAAAGCAAATAATGATTTTGAGTTTTGGCGTTTAATGGGTTAACTTCATAGTATGATAAAGATATCTGATTATGTATATCGAAAAAATTATACATACAACTGATTTCATTAATATAAATGTTTTTAAAAGTAGGTTTTTTCCTCTTTAACTTCATAGTATGGTAAAGATATTTGAGTATGTATTTTAGAAAAATGACTGATACATTTGATTTCATTAATGAAAATGTCAATACAGATCTGGAATTAAATGGCAAGTTTTATCGATCAAACTAATTGAGTTTATTTGTTACTATAATCACATACACATAGATAGAATTAAAATTTACTTCCAAAATTGCTTTCAATTGCAAAATTTTCATTGCTGACATTTGTAAAGATCATGATTCTTAGTGAGCAAAAAAAAAAAAAAAAAAAAAACTTAAAAAGCATATCTGAAAAATTTTGAAAAATTAAAACAAAACTGTGTATATGAAAGAATGCATAGAATTTGGCTCTTCTTTATTATGTTGCTAGGACAAGAATTCTTAGGTTGCTGCTACGAATATTTCATTTGACTATTAAAGTATTTTGTTAACTTTTTTCTCTATTCACAATTCTATTACTTAGTTTCCGTTATTTTTAATTTAATGATAAAAATAATGGATAATAATGGAAATAAAAATAGGAAACTTTCAAATGATACTTTCAAAAATACTAATTAGGTTCGTCTCTTGATTTTTTTTTATTACTTTAATTTAATGACTATTATTACTTTAATTTAATGAGCATTTGAAGTTTGTAGCCGCTTGAGTTTGACAATTTTATTTGAGAATTCGAGAAAAATGGTAACGACAAATATGGATGCTTAGCTAATGGAAGTATTGCTTCAATTCAAAAAGTGTAACAAGTTTTTAAACAAAAATTCTTAAATAAAGGAGATATTTTGGAAGGGTTAATTTGATTCAAATATACATTAATATGCTTCTTTTCTTGATAGGTAATTGTAAAATAGTTTCATTAGCATCTCTTCAACTAATATTTTTTATTGATGAGTTGTGTATTCACATGAAATTTAAGAGAATATTAAAAACGATTAAAACTTGATTTAGATTTAAAAATTAAACTATGGATCTAATTATTTTTAAGAAAAATTAATTTAAAAAATCATAATGACATAGTGAAGCGATTCCTAAAATGAATTTCAAAGTGATTGCTTTTTTTTTCTTTTTTGTTTGTTTATGAAAATAATTTTGAATAAAATTTATTTCGTTTGAAAACAATCGTCTGATTTCGAGATTTTTTAAATTTATTATTTTTGTTTCAGGATTTTTCTTTTCAGAATTCTTAGAACATTTTCTTTTCTTATTATGTGATTGTATCTTTCCCATGAAATTTAGGTATGCTATTGTTTGCTGATAAATAGAAGGACGGTGGGTGGAGTTTTTTCCTTCAAGAATTGATGGTGTCAAGAAGAATGTCACTACAAGTGAATCTGTTTGTGACTGATGTTCTTTTAGCTTCATTCTTTTCGTACCTGTTCTCTTCTAATTTCTTCAGAATTTCTCTTCCATTGCGCTAGCGACCAATTCTTTTCCAGCTCACGCGGCAAGAAAAGGCGTAGGATGTTTTTTCTAAGAAAATTGAACCCTACACCCACTTGAAATGCTATAGGCATGAGAACCTTTCGAGTGCCTTTTTTATAATTCTATACTATAAAGACATGTGCAAACGCATGAAAGAAATTGTTTACGCAGTTGAAAATTGACTGATAAAATGGATTAAGATTTTAAGCATTTAATCTTTAATCACGACTGCTTCCCTATGTAATTTTCTTAAGAAATTATCTTGAGTTTTGATATTAGTGACTTGGCATCTTTTGGCATACGATGGACCACACTATATTCAATCAAATTTGTATTTCCTAATTTCAATGGAAATATGAGAAGAGTCATTTAACCAAAGAATATCAGGTAAGTGTTAAAGTATAACTACTTAATTATGAATATCTAATTATAATTGTATTTGGGAACTTAAATATCAGAGAAGGAATTTAATTAAAAAAAATTTTAAGAAAATTAGTGTAACTGCGTTAGCCGTTTCTCCGTTCAAAATTAATTAGGCTTTATAAATATGTTTATTTTCATTCAAAATATTGACCATCATAATGAAAAATTTTTTTATCACGAGAGCAAAATTATGCTAAAAAAATCGAATTTAAACATTTTACATTTTAATTATAAAAAAATTGTGCTTATATCAAGTAAAAATATTGTAAAATTTTATCTGGAAAATGATGAAATTTCATTTATAGATTTTAATACTGGATTTCGAAAGAAACAAAAGAGTGTTTTATTATACTAAATATCTTGTAGATTATATATCATTTTATATTTGGAAATATACAGTACAATTCATATTAATATTTCGTGTAAAAAGGCTAAAGTATTAAAAGGAAATGTTGAATTTAACAATATTAATTAATACGAGTCGATCTAGAAGGAGAAAAAAGAATAAAAAAGTGAAAAAAGAAGTGACTAATTGTAAACCAAGGCAAAGTAAAAAAAAAAAAAATAGTTAATTCGATGTACTGTACTTAAATTTTCCTTCATATAAAACTTTAAATTGAAATCTTGAAAACTGTGAGATTACCTTGTCTTTACATAAAATTGGGATAAATCTGTTGGGACACTTTTCAATTTGGTTGAAAATGTTAAATATTTAGCTGCTCAAGTCAGGGTGACAGAAAATCGATGAAAAGCTTTATTTTTTCACGGCAATACTAATCACATTTGAAAAAGCATTTGATAATTAAAGTAGAGTGAATACTTTAATTGAAAGAAATAAGAATTTTGGCAACAAAATATGCGTATATTTAATTTTTAAAAATGTAAAATAATTTCCTGCAAAGTTCTAACATTTTAACTTAAGTACAATTTCAGGTTTATGGTAAAGATATTAGAGTTTTATTTTAGAAGGTTTATACTTGGTACATACCTTTTGATTTTCTTTTAGAAGTTCTTTACTACCATGTAGAAATCCGACTCAAAAGCGAAACGAAATATTTTAATATTATATACTCGTAACATTCATTTTTCTTAATTTGATTAAAAAAATTTTTTTAATACATACTAAAGTAATTAGTAAAAATTTTCGATACATTTCTTTCTACAGTTTAGATGGTTCTTGCAAAAAAATAAATGTATGCATGCAATCGAATTAAAAGATCTTAAACTAAGCACCGATATAAGAAAACATTTGCTTAAATTGCAAACAAGTATTTACAAATAATAAGCCATTTTAGACAATATAATGAATGCAAGAAAATGAAATATTCTTGTGTTTAACTTTAATACCGAAAAATGTTTTTGCTTATTTGGTAAAAAAAACCCTTCTAATTTTACTGTGAACACACACACACACACACACACACACACACACACACACACACACACACACACACACACACACACACACACACACACAAATTTTGAAGGATATTTCATAAAATTTTTTGCAATGACATTTTTACCAACAGAAAATTAAATAAGTAACACTAGATAAATGAGTAAATAATGAAATCGTTTGTAATACATTCTATAATCCTGGATATTTTTAATATAAATAAATGACAAATTTGTCTTAATAATTAAGTAATAAAGTTTCTCTTTAAATTCAGAAATCATACAAAATATCAAAATTCACTGAAAATCTTGAATTAATAGTATATGGACATTTATATTTGAATATTTCTACTTCAATATTTCTTAAGAAAATGAAAATTATTGGTTTGGGTATTTCATAAAATTATATCAAATTGAATTATATCGAATCGAATTTATTGTCTATTTTAATTCATTCTAAATTAAACTATTTCTTGGAAAGAGTTATAATAATTTAAAAAATCTGGAATATCTTGTTTTTCGTAAAAATTTTAATCTTTCTTCATATATTAATTAATTATTAATTTAATTTACTCATTTAATTAAATTTAAATTAACCATCATATATTAATGAAAAAAAAGGATCATTCATCTTTTTATTTAAGAACTCAAAATAGAAAGAAGACTGCAAACAGGTCTGTTCTATTGAATTGAAATTTAAAAGAGAACCATGGGTGAACTTCCTCTGCTCCATTTTTAAAAAGAATAAATTCAATAGAATTTTTTGTTAATCTTCTTATTCCAAATTTATTTATTAACATACAATTTTGAAATGAAAATCTATGATTTTATCACGAAATTCATGTTTAAATCATATCAAAAATGCCAATTCATATTCTCATATTAAACAGTTTATTTTTTTAAATTTTAATAATGAGTTAATGAATAAAAATAAAATTCTTAAAAACAAATACCCTTAAACAACTGTAAGCCATTCTAAATATCTTTCTTGTTTCTTTTCAAATTTAAAATCTTATCTAAAATGATTTCGCACGGATCTGTAAGTTTTATGAGAACATAGGATGAAATCGATTGCAAATTCATTCAGGCTATTTTTAGCTTAGCGTCAATATTTTCTAGATGTGCTTCTAAAAACATAAGATAACAACGAAAAAAAGACATATGAAAACAAAACATCTGGGAATTCTATTTCAAGGGGAAAAAAAATGGATGTTTTCGATGTTTCCCACACAACCTCAATTACTGCGAATGAAAAAGCTCGAATTTATTAATGAAGAAACCCTGGTAGAAAAATATGATTTAGTTGTTTATTAAATGTCGCAAAATATCATAGAGATAAATATGAAATTTGCTTTTATTTTGGTATTCTATTAGGTGTGTTTTTATCATGCTTTTAGGAGTTTGCCTATATTTTCATTTATTTAATAGAACGATTTAGAATTGTAGTGGACTTTCTTGAGATATTATTTTCTAAGGAAATCTGGCAAAAGCTATCTATTTTTTTCTTTTGAAATCTTACATTTGAAATCTAAGTAAAAATTATATTAAAAAAATTTTCTTCTATATTTAATAAAAGCAATTGCTAAAAACTTAGAGTTTTTTCAATAGCTTTTAAACTAAGTCCTATCTGAAAAAATGCATGCCATTGTCTAAAAAATCAAAGAATTTCAATTATTAAATTTACATAAAAATCTTTTATTAAACATCAAAAATTTTTGAAAATTTTGTAGTGAATTTGTGTCGTCTAGATGGGTGCCCTTTTGTAGAGCATATGCCCCTAGATGTTTTTAGTGCCAATAAAATTATTTAATATAAATAGAAAATAAAGATTATATTGAACAGTATTTACAACAAAAATTATATGTTTATAATAAAAAAGTGACATTTTATACCTTAGTAAACGAAGTACAAAACTTATTATGAACTCACCAACATAATCAAATCATAAAATTCTTTTAGAAGTCTATATTAAATCTAATATCGCATAGAATACTATAAAAGAATTAGACATGCTTAGAGACTGTATATATATATATATATATATATATATATATATATATATATATATAAGTAACCAATCAAAAGCAAGAAATAGTTTGAAAACTAAACTAAATTGACAACGAAAGCAAAACAATTTCAAAAACGCAACAAAAAATACAACAACAAAAAATAAAAACTATTCAAACAACACCAAAAAAGGAACAGTTAAAAAACTTCATAGTATTTAGAGAGCGCAAATGCTGCTACTTCTAGAACACAGATGAACTGATACAAAAGTATAAAAATAAAGTAAAATGGAAAAACAGAAAAACCCAAAAATATTAAAAAAGATTAAAAAAGGAAGAATCCGGCCTGAAGACTTTTTCAAGGGTCACCCTCAGGCAGGGA
>JAPMOR010028281.1:189063-244077 GCA_026543865.1 Argiope aurantia
TATATATATATATATATATATATATATATATATATATATTGAGAATATAAGTGAATGAATGCAAAAATAAAAGTTATCATAAGCATTTATAATTAATGAATGAAGTTATTTTTTCTTACGTTCCAGAGCATGTATTTCATTAATAGTGGTCGAAGCTTCAAAAACACATTTCAATTATGTTTTGTTCTCGAAGGAAAAATTTAGAATTTTAACGTTAGGACTATATATGTATTTTAGACTACAATCTTTTTAATAACTTCAGACACTAAAACGTTTAAAATTATTAGGAACATTGATATTCATTAAATTATTATTCAAAAAATATCTTCATTTTTTATACCATCCATGAAATGATTTTTTATTTTCTTGATTAACATAAAAATTAAATGAAAAGCCACTGAAATTTTATGATGCCCAATTTTTTCCAATAAAAATATAAAGAAATTCATTTTCAGCCGCTTCAAAGTTATGAAAATAAATTTTGATATATTCTAGAAATAATGAATTTTTATAAAAAAAACTATTCCTGAAAGTCTCTTTGCTTTCCTTATTTTTCGAAAAATTCACATTTATAATAAATAATCATTAATTTTGACAAAAATCTATACATAATTTAAATGATTTCACTTAAATATATACCTTTTAATAAATAACATTTTTTCTTTCTAAAAGCATTCCACTCTTTGCTTTGAATATTTTCTAATTAACCTAAGCGCTTCGACATAGTTAATGGCAGTTGTGTGTTTCATTTCAAGCTGCCCCATTAATTTAGCTCGTTTAGAAGACTGTTTATTTACTCGTAATCATAACTGCATGCAAAAGCGAATAATGTCATTTTCAAAGAGGGCTTTGCAGAGATTTTGTCGTAAAAAATGACATGTTTACGGACAGTTAGCTTTGACTTGTTCTATCACGAATCAAAGTGTAAATAACTTAGCTTTCATTTATATTAAGAAGTTAATTGCTTCTTGTGAAGTATTTTCCGCGATGACTAAATTATATTTCCTCATTTCTTATTCAAGGCAGACATTTTGAGATTGGATTAATTATACATTAAAATCAGGGATGTATTTTCATATCATTCTTCAAACAAAATTATATGAAGAACATAATTTAAGGCATTTGATTCACGGAATAAATCTATGCAATGAGCAGATGCAAATAAAGATAACTAATTTATCATCTTGACAATTTTTTCCTGAAAATTGCTTACGCTTTCATTTGTTTATACTTTTGGATTATGCAAAGGATTTTTAATTGCACGCGACAATAATTTGCATTATAATATATATTTTAGATAAATATTTATTGACAAAAATTTGAATGATAAAAGAAAAATTGTGTGAAACGTATTCAAAATTCTAACTATAGAAAAAAAGTAATAACCAGTTTTAATCAAATTAATTTTATTAAAAAATTATCAGAACGTATTATAAAAAGTATAAAATTTATTTTTTGACACTTTTTTTATCTTTAATTATTAACACACATTTCTTTCCTTCCCCTTTCTATATATCTATAATATTTTTATTACTAATAATTTATTAGTTTTTAGGTTTTTATTATGATAAATTCATTTCCAAAAGCACTAGCAAAAAAGTTTTAATTTCTTAAAAAATCATCTTTTATTTACTTTTTTGTATGCAATTTTAGCAGCATTTTAAAATCTGTATTCTAAATTGATTAATACAAGAAGAACATATATCCCTTTTTTTAATTTTGAAACAATTTAAAGTTCCGTAATTTCTTTTATACTTGTATTCCTCTGATAGTGTTAAAAAGCAATAGGATTAAATAAAGCAAAATAAAAAGTGATGCATTGTAATTCATATTCCACACAAATTAAATCAAATTTATGTATTAAAATATTAAATTCAGAGATTAAGTTTTGCAATATTCATTTAAAAATTGAATAGCGATTAGAACTTGAATATTTAATTTTGAAAAACTAAATTAAATATTTTATTGAAATATTATTTTTTTCAGTTAAATATTTAAATTACCAAAGTTATAATTAAAAAATTTAGTTTTAGCTTAGTATTTGAAATGTGAAATGTTGAATTCATATTATTATATAAAAAATTTTTAGTGAAAAATATTATTTTAAATAAGATGCGTTAAAATATCACAAATAATAAGGCACAAAATAAATTTGAATATATTTATTTTTCTTATTAATTCAAAGAATTAAAAAAAACTAAACGGAAATATTAGAAATTCTATATAATAATCACGATGTAAAATTCTTTATCTTAGTGGAACCCGCAAACTATTAAATTGTGGTCTTTTTTTTAGAAAATTTAGAATTTAACCATTTGCATGCTCCTTTGCAATGAAAATACATGGAGGAGTTTATGTCTGCATGCCATTTGTAAACGTTAAAGTGAAAATCTAATGCAAATGAATTTGATCCTTTGCAATTCCACAGTTTAAAATTCTTTTGAAAGAATTTTAGGAACCGAGACCTCACATTGCAACAATTCTACTCTCTACAAAATCGAACTTTTCACTAATGACTAAAACATGGCTATAATTATTTGGTCAAATTTTAAATGCAAATATTGTGTTGAAATATTCAGGTTCGTTCCATTCCAAACATATTACGTACTTCCATTGTGTTATTCCATTAAGAAAGGAAATATTTGAAAATAAAGAAGAATTCTGATTTATTTTCTGAAGTAATGCTGATTTTAGAATGTGTACGTCTTAAAATGTGATGTTGAAAATTTTTTCAGGATGTAAAATGCTAATAGAACATCTATTTAAAATTTATGTATACATCAAGTATTTTATCTGAGGTGCAGCAATTTATTCTAGATTTAGAATGTCAAATGAAAGCGGTGTAATTTTATTCTTTCTGTATGTTTAATGAATAACTTGTCTTTAAAAATATATATATTTTTAAAAATTAGAAAGCATATTTTAAAACAAAAGAATGATTAAAAATGAATGATGGGCTTCATGAAAAATGAAAGTATAATGTAAATCCAAATAATGTATTTTTAATTTCTGCACTAAGCAAGAAAGGTACATTTGTTTCACGGTTTCTATGAAAACAAATATTTTTAAAACCCCTTCGTCAATTTTTTTCTTTAAAATTTTTCTTATTACTAAGTTATATATTAAAAATTAAACTGTTTATCTTCCAATTAGTAAGAAATTTCACAGCTGTTAATTATTTTTTAGGATTAAAGGATAAAAGTGTAATTATGTTTAGAGAAATCTGTTTTATTTTTGCAAAAAACGTGTAATCTTGAACATAAAGTATTTACAGTTTGACTGTTAATATTCTATTTTGTATAATAATTGCAAATAAAAGCAATTGAATAGTTTTGTCTATTATGCACTCAATTATTTTACCTTATTCTAGACAGTTATTATACATTCATTAATTTTGTTAGTTTTTTTTTTTTAGAATAAGTGACATTTCTACATTTATAGACATTTAGCTAATTTGTGCCACAAAGTGAAGTTTATTGTAATTCAATGAAATTTTAAAAGGATTTTCTTTTATAAATTATTCTTTTGTTCTTAATGTTATTGTTCTTAATGTTCTTTTGTTTTTATAAATTATTCTTTGTTTCTTTTATAAAATATTTATTATATATTTATGATTTTCTTACAACTATAACTTTCTTACTATTTCATTCTATTCTTAATAGTAATAAATTATCAAATAATTTTTAAAAGCTAATAATTGTTTAATCAAATTAAAATAAATTTCAATCATTATTTTCTGTAACAGATGCATTCATGGTCAAAAAATCAGCGAATTGAAAAATGAAATGAATTTATCAAAAATGTTTTTTTCTTTCACTGACCTAAAATGACCTAAAATTTCTTTTAAGTCTGTATGTGTAAGAGATTTCTATACACATAACAGACGAAAAATATACTAAAAATGAAGTCTTATGAAATATTTAGTTTTATGTATCAACGTTCCTTAAAAGCGAATTATTATAATCTTATGAAAGAAAAAATACATTTTAAAATTAAAAATAAATTCACAATAGAATCAAAATTTTATTGTAACTAAAATATATTTAATGCGAATAATTTTAACTGTGTTGAGAAAATTAATTAATTTAACGATGCTAAAAAAATGAAATTCAAATTTATTTTTCACTATCTTTATATAAAATTCATGTTTCGTTAGAAATTGCCTTTAGCATCGAATTATGAAACCTACTATGAGAGTTTCTAGACTTATGGCAAAAAAGTGTACTTCCAAAATTTCAATCAAGGTTAAATTTTATCGAATGTAAAGAATGAGGAGCAAAATAAAAGCTTACATAGAAAATTACAAAGTCTGATTATAAAATTCGTTAAGAAATTTATCCTATTAATACGTAATTTCAGCAATTTCCAAAAAAATGATTTAAAAAATTATATTGACATCCTTATAAAAGTAATTTCGATAGAGATATTAAAAAAAAGTTTTCATGCGAAATTTTCTAGAAATAGTTAAATTATTTAGAATTTTTTTAAATTTAAAAAAATGTATATATTTACTTCGAATACGTATTTTTTTATCCAAAAAATAATTACAAATTCTAACTTAGCATTCTATTTCTATTCTCTTTAATAAATTCTGCCCAAACTCCAATTCTTTATCTGGTCAAGGTATTGAGTTTCAACTCATATGTTCACAAAATTTGAGATAAGGTAGTAGAAGTCGTTTAGAAAGTTTTAAAAATTAGCAGTTCTTGCAGAACCAATTTCATTAATTTAAATCTCAATTTCCACTATAATTTGATGCTTACACACAGAACAAATTTTAAAGTTATAATTTCACTATTTTATTAATTAACATATTTTAGATGTTTCAAATGAAATGTTTTGAGTAGAAAGACAAGTATTCATCATATTTCAAGAAATGTAATAACCAAAATGTATTTAATTAAATACAAATTAAATTAATTCAAAGAAAGAGCATTTGAAATCAAATACATTTGCTTAAAAATATCAATTTATATATAATTTATCTTAATAAAACATAATAATTACACATTTTTTATCTTTAATATTTTATACACAATGACATTTGATACGTACTGAATCCGTTTGCAGAATCTCAATTTAAAGTCAGAAACTTTTGGTACGTATAGACGTCTAAAGCATCGATTACATTAACGATAAATTCCTTAATTCATAAGGGTTCACTTTTAAAACATCACTATGCTATG
Organism: Argiope aurantia; assembly: GCA_026543865.1. Taxonomy (NCBI): domain Eukaryota; kingdom Metazoa; phylum Arthropoda; class Arachnida; order Araneae; family Araneidae; genus Argiope; species Argiope aurantia. The sequence continues at coordinate 194,250 of JAPMOR010028281.1, forward strand.
CATTATGTTAACCTTATAAAATGCCGAGTCTAAAATATTATTAAGAAATTATTTCCCTTCCTGCAAAGTCATTGGAAGATAAAATTTCAAACTCTTCCCACTCCTTTTGGACAACCTACTCACAGTCTTTATTGATAGTAAAATGTCTTGGCATTAATTATTCTGTACTATAACAATATATTATTAGGATTCTATTTATAAAATAATTATATCTGTCCACCATTCATCTAGGCTAGACGAATGACGTTCTTGTACTTTCATGATACCTATTTTAGACCATAAAGAAAATCTTAAAAAGTTCAAAAATTAATTCAAAAAATCTGTCTATACCGAATAGGCAAAATATTCTCACACATGAAAAAAAATCATAAAAATAATCGAATTATAAAACGGTGTTTGAAACAAATCTTACATGCATATGAGTCTTTTTTACTTCGTATACGTAGTATGGAGAAAGTATATTAATCATAAAAAAAATTCGAATTCGAGATTTTGACGTATCTCCACGTTTTAGAACTCCTTGAGTTCGAAAAACACAATCTTGGAAAATGTCTCTCTAACTGTCTGTGACAATGATAACTCAAAACCATTTTGTGCTAGACAATTGAAATTTTGTACACGGTCTTTACACCAAATTTACAAATTTTCGTCAAATTTTGAGTAAAATCTATTCAGAGAAATTCCGTCTATCCGACTGTTCGAATACATGTTAACACGATAACTACAAAACGAAGAGATTTAGTTAGGTAAGATTCGGTATGCTGATTTAACATATATAATATAGACACCTATCAAAGTTTAAGCCAAAATCAACAAAGGGTTGACTGTCTGTCGGTCTGTACTTTCAGAAACATGTAAACGGAATAACTCAAAAACGCAGTGGCTCAGGTGTATCAAATTAAATATGGGAATTCGTGACTACGAATGCAGTTTTGTGTCAAACTTTTGTTTCAATCAGTTAAGAAAAATTTGTCTAAAACCAAAATGAAAAAAGAATCATTGCAAAACGAGAATAGATGAGGTTATAAAGTGAGATCAATATTGTAAATAAATAAATTAGATTTTTTAATGGCGTACATACATCTAACATCTCTATACCCTAATTTTTCAAAACCTGAACATATTGTAACGAATCTCCAACTTAACTTTGTGGTGGAGGCTATGTCGAATTTTTTCTTATATTTTGATATGTTTATAGACTTTTTGAAAGTCCACCCACTTCTTGAAAAACATCCTAAAATATTTGAAATAATAATATTTAAAAGAAATCAATGCTTCACCTCTTTGCAACAAATTTATCTCTGCTGTAAATAAAGCTTAAATTTCCATCGAAAATGCCTTCTCCGGATTTTGAAAAACTGTGAATCAACCAATGCTCCGCAGAAACAAGTTTCCAAGAATTTATATGCGACTATCCCCTAGGGAACAGTTTTCATATGGAATAAAATTTTTAAGAGCCTCTAAGGAAAAGAATGCTTGGCTCTCCAGCGGGAAGGCGTAGGTGAGCAGAGAAATGCTAGATGGATCTTGATTCCTAAGAGTTATGTGCCAAGTATCTTAAGATAAGATATTTTTATCTGATGGAAATTAACGTAAAAAAAACTGTTTTATTAGTTTCAGAAAATTTATAGAATATTACTTTCAACTGAAATATCAAAGAAAGGATTTATGTCCAAAAACGTTTCTGATTTTTATCATTAACATAGTTGTAAAGAGATATCATTGAAATTGCATGAAAAATGAGTTAATTAAAAGATCAGAACTATCAATTTACTATTTTTGCTTAAATAAAAAGTAAATTTTTATAAATTTTAGGCAAATTAGTGGGTGGCAATTCTTTCAAACTTTATCCCTTCCAGTTTAATATTAAAGACCATTGATAAGGCCACAAAAGTTTTGTATGCTAACAGCGAGCGAAAATTACAATATTTAGATCTTTGTGGTAAATGTTACATTTTCACTGAATCTATCATGCAAATATATATTTTCTATGGTTTAATAATATGTGTTTTGAGTGTTTTTTATTGATTTCTCCAAGTGCTGTCTTTGTATACGTTTCGGCTATGTCTTCCTAAGTATGTTTCATGCTTTCTAGTGAAATATTTGTCATTATTCGCTGTAGAACTTGTTGAATTTCTTAACACATCGGGAAGATTTTCGCAATTACATCTATAAATATGGCCTAAGTATTGGAAGTTACTTGACTTAGTTACCTGATGCCAAGTTCCGAAATGATGAAAACCTTTTATTGAAAATTATAGCGAAGATGTTAATGTAAAAGTCATATTTTATATGAAAATTCTAATAAGGTGAAATACAATGATTTTTTATGATATGGGAGGCTATTCTGATGCAATTTAAATCGGAAATGAAATTTAAAAGTCAAGCTATGTTAAAGAATTGATAAAAGACTTTATTGATTAATGCTGATTTTCAATTTCTGATAATATGCGATAAAAAAATTTAACACCTAGTGAATTTTCTACAGGAATTTTTATATAAATAGTTATATGTAAAAATTGTTATCATAAGAGATAATATTTTCAGGTGTTCAAAAACTTTTTTATGAATTATTTTATCCCAAATTTAAAATGTTCTCTGTAATAATCAGGAATTTTTCTTTTACGCAATCAATTTTCATTATTTTAAGAAATTCGAGAATTTGCATAAAACAAATGAACTAGAAATTTAATTAAAACTGCACGTAGTGGTAATTTTAGTGTAAGTTACTAATTTCATTTCCAGAAAGAATGTTTAATGAGTGACTCTATTTTTCATATTTTATACTATGAATGTTTTTAATAGTTTAAGCAAAGCTGCTCTGAGGTTATGAGATGACTTTCAATTCTGAGGAAATTTACTTTTAATCATTCGCATTGAATGAAGTTAAATCAGAAAAAAACAATCCACAAATTTTTAGAAAAATTGATTTAGTTTGAGAATATAGATTTCAATTTAAATATTAAGAATGAGTAGGGGTTTTATATTCAGGGATAAAACAAGGATTGCTAAATAAGATTTATAGAGAGTCTAAAATTAGAGAATGTGATTTGCATGAGGATATATTTTGCATATTAATAATTAAGATGGTTTGTATCTTAATATTTTCTTACATTTTAAACTTCAAACTCTTATACTTTAAAGATTTCAAAATTCTTATTGCTGATAAATTATATAGGATTTAGAAAATTACTATGTAGTTTCTTTCCTATTAATATCAACTCATTGTTTTCCATTGAAGAAACTACAAATTAAATTTTTTTGAATGCCTGTTATAAATTAATGCAGAAATAGCTAACAAAATAATTAATAAATACATATATAAATCCAATTTTCTAAAAATATCTAGCATATTTTGATAGTTTAAATTTTCTTTGTAAATCAGTATTCTTTATATGACTAATTAATTTTCCACAAATTTTTATTTTTATATTATTAGGTAGCTTTGATACAAACAACCCGCATGATAAATAAAAAAATATTTTTGAGTAATTTAAATGAGTTAAATTATTTATATATTAAACTACCATCTAGGGTTTTCTGTAGGAATTATATTTATGCTCTTCTTTAAATTCTCTTAGGATAAACGCTTATATTACAAAGATATAAATGCGATTAAATTTTAAGTTTAAGTTCCGTAGGGATATAAATATATTTATAGTATATTATTTTATGAAAATTTATGTGGTCTAAAATGATCTTGTATGAAAATTGTGTTTTAAATATTAGTATTAGCCTTCTTTAATACTACCTTAATAACTCCATAAAATTTCTTGGTCAATTTTATTGTAACTTAATTCAAATTAATTTAATAAGATTTCCATTATTTTATTGTATTCAGTAATTAATTTGAAAAATTGTTTGAATCTGTAGCAATTAATTAATTATTAATATAATCTACACTCATTAATAATTATTACGATTTCTGGTGTATAAGCTTCACTTTATTAGAAGGGAAGTAAAGGTAAATTGTTATTTAGGATTAGAAAAAAAAACATTGTCTTGCATTCCTTATTGAGACCTAAAATTTGGTACTATAAAATAAGCAGATTTCTTAAAACTGTTATCATCATACTAGAAAGTATTCAAAATAATGTTATCAATATTTTAATATCAAATATTCAATCACTACTACAGTATAACGTAATGTTCGTTGTTCTCTAATTTTGACAGTTATATTAGAGATATTATTATTAATTAATTAAAAGTTAATTATATCTACAGAAAATATACATACCAAATTTTTTTTATCTCGGTGTGTGCAAAAGTTAAGTTTTGAATCAGGGTACGTAAGAAAATAATTTAAAACATAGACGAAAATATTATTTGGATAAAAGAAAAGTTTGTGTACAACCCATTGCACTGTGCATGCATATAATTTGCAGAAAAGTTGAAAATCAGTAACTGAACGTAAAGAATTATCAGGACCTGTTTATATAACACTATAGAGAAACAGAATTAAAATTTTACCTAAAAATATTTATTAAAAAAAAGTTTCAATGCTTGATCTTTTAATCAATCTTTAAAAGAAACCATACAAATTATTCATTAGCTGTATTATACAGCGTTTATTTAATGCCAACTCGTTTACATATATCATGAGAAAAATGCACCTGGTTTGTTTATTTTTATAAAGTCATATTTTCTTAATAAAAATTTAACAAAAAATAGAATGGAAAATATCAGAAGTGTTGCAAAATCTCAATTTTAGTGATGGAAATTTGCAGTACAACAATAGCGAGTCATACTGAGTGAGGATTTGTCATTTCTTCCGAAATAATTTTTAAAAGTTATTAAACAAAATTTCGTTTTTTTTTCTAACGAAAAGTTAAAATTTATTTTTTAAAAAGTACATTGGCATTTATTGAATTTCTTGATTTTTTTTAAAAATATATATATTAATACAGTCTTTTTTGAACATAGAACATAAATATGCCTTAATATGTGAATTACTACACTTGCAAAGAATAATTTATATACATCTTTGGTTAATGCGATTAATATAATAAAAGTCAATCGCAGTGTAAAACGTAAAAAAATCAAAGAGATATATAATATTTATTTGTTAAAGAACTTATTTAATCACATAATCATGCATTTAGATATTTTTACACAGTAAGAATCAGAAATTTTTGATATATCAAATAAAAAGAATAGTTTTCTAGTTTTTCGAATGCAAATTTTTTACTTGGTAATTATTGAATTTGGATCATTGAACTAGAAAGATTAGAAAGACTTCGAATTATTTCAAATTCTTAAAAAAAATGGAATAATTTATTTTTACTTATGCATCACAGAATTTAGTTAACATTAAATATAAAATTAATTTCAAAAATGCTAAGTAGGAACTTTTAAAGTTTGTATTTGCATTTTTTGATGAATAATATAGAAATTAGGATTCACACAATTGAAAAGAAAAATAGAAGAATTTCATCCAAATTTCACACAAAATGTTTCATAATTTTTTTTCTGTCAAATGATTTCTTTTGTTAAAAATGTTTCGATATTTATGTATATAGATTATAATTAAATTAAAATTTATTTCTTTTTATATAATATTTTAAGAATGTACAAAGAAATGCAATTTAAATTCCATCACGTTTCTTATAATTTCCTAAACGTCAAAAATTTCTTTTTATTTTCTTTTTCTTGAATATGATTAAGATTCTACTAATATTTTTTAAAGATTTTGAAATGAATTTTATTTCCCCCCTATTTTTTCAGAATGTAAAGAGGGGAATTTATTTTTATTTTGTACTTTTTCATTCGTTTTGCTCCAATGGAATTTCTTCGCACTTCTTCACAATTTAGGATGTTAAAACATGTTCGGTAAATATTAATATTAAGTGAAACAAAGAAAATGCGAATTGCGATATAATTTTCACAGTTAAAAAAAAGAGGTTTAAAATATGTTAAAATGTATAAAGAATATATTAAAGATCAAATAGCTTTCAGCATGCTTTATTGCTATGAGCGCTGATAAAGAAAAATATTAATGTTCTACTATTAGAATCTGCAACAAAAATATTTAAACTATAAAAAAAAGATTTTATTCTGAATCCTAAGGAATGTTTGATTTATAATAAAAATCGTTTGGTATTGAAACTACATGCATGATTATTCAGACATTTAGTCATCTTTGACGTTCAGCTTGTACATCGGTAATATTGATTATTTTTAAATACTTCTAAAATTACTGATGTTCAGAAACACGACCATCAAAGAGATACATTAAAAAGATATATTTTAAAAATTATGAAATGGTGTGAAAATTATTATTATAGTGTTTCTAAAAGTTTTTTTGAGGGAAAACGCCAAATTCAGGTTCTTTTTCATTAATTAAAATTATAGTTGAAATTAAAAAATTCGGGTTATGAGGTGCATATTCCAGCTCTTTAAGATATATATGTACTATTTTTGCAGCTTCAAATCAAACGGTCTCACTTGTAGGGGCCAACACACATATACGTCCTCCTTTATAATTAGAAAATTTTTTATATACATTTATTTATATTTATTCTGTATATTAAACGAAGAAAAAAGAAAAATTCCGTGAAATATGAAATTTGTTTGATTTTATAGGATTCTCAAATTAATTAATCATGTATTATTCATTTTAATCATTATTATCAGTAAAAATCCTCATTATATCAATACAAATAAATCATATGCTTTACTTTCTTATTGAAATCATGTTGATATAAAAATTAAAATAAAAAAATCTATTTTTGAAAGTTTTTTCAAGTTTAAACAAACAGACGCCACAATTTCAAAACAATAAATAAATAAATAAATAAATGAAATTTAAAGCGATGCTGTATCATTTATAATTAATCTGAACCTCTAGAGTTGGAAATATTCAAATTTCGATTTTTATGTACTCTATATTTGAATAAAATGCCGTAACTGGAGACATTTCTGAACATATAATAAGATATAAATTCTTCATTTCTAACGGATATATTTAACTCGGGACTAGAAATAATACAACTCAGTGAACATACAGAACTCAGAAATGAGATATGAAATATACGCAGCCACTTTCTATCAAATACCTAAAATATTTAAAATAACAATCCAAAATGAAAAAGGGGAAATTTTAAAATCCGCTTTCTAAACATTAAACTGAAAAGAGCGGAAAATTCAAACGATATTTTTACAGTGTTCAGAAATTCCACAAGTTTTACAACTTTCTGAAAACACATTTATTATAAGTGATCTATCGAAGATGCAGACAATATTCTTAAATAATTTCACGGAAGATGACTTACGCAGGGGTGGTCCAGGGAGCTGACAGGATAAACTCCTGGGTCTTCCGTCCGGGGGTTGAGCAATCCAGGGGCAGATAATCGCTTCAGAAAGGGAGCTCGTTGAGGCCCCCAGGTCGACCGTATTCATACGGTGGGGACTCCATCGATACCGCACTTTCTTCCATATACTAGAAGGGAGGGCCAGGGCCAGGCGGCCTGGACTGCTGTCACGGCGGCCGGTGGCCATACCTCCTTCTCATGCTTCTCAATGTGAGGCAGACGAGAAGCACTAACCTCCCACGCCACCTTTCGGTTGCTATAGTAACGAGGGAGGCGTTCGCATCGCGATTCAGGTGAGGGGGTTGAGAGGAAGAAATGGTAAACCCTTTGATTAAGAGATGAGAGAGGAGGTGGGAAAGTATGACGTTGTATTTGCAAGTAAAAATGAGTAGTAAAAAAAATTGCACTTCTTTTTCCGAACTGTTGATATTTAGTTTTTGGATTTCTTTTTTGATCAAATTAATGCCCTTTATCGAATACTGTTTTTGGAAATGATTTGATGTCTTTGCTCTTTTAATGAATGAAGAAATCTGTTTTGGACAGCTGAAAACTTTAAATTTTAATTATAAAGAGAATTTCCCCCAAAAGTAATTTGAATGCTTGTTTAGTATGGTTTTGGATTTTTAGATAAATTCTAAGTAATTCTTTCCGCTTTTATGCCACCAAACATTTTGCCCTCAAGCTATATGAAAAAAAAAATATATTTATTAAAGCGAAATGTAATTTTTATTGCTTAAAAATGTTAAGAAATAAAATTCATAAATAAATTTAAATGTTTCTTCTTACAATTTTATTAATTATCCTCACCTTTCTATTTTATTGTCATAAAAATAAGAAATAAAATATGGATTATGTAATTATTATCAACATTCCTTATCTAAATAAAAGATTATATATTATACCATTATTTAAATCGATCCAAAAATTTAAAATAAATTACGAATCCAAATAAATTTAAAACTAAAACACATTCAATTTAAAATGACAGGAAATCATTTTTTCTTGAAGATTAAAATAAAATTTAAAGGGGGATAAGGGTGAATTTATGATGAAAATAATGAAATATTTTCATAATGAATAACAAAGGAAATATTCACAGGATGCACCAGTGAAATTCTTTAAGTAATTTAAACAATGAATATTCTGATTTTTCAAAATGTTTCAGTGAAACAGAATTCCTTTGTGCAAAATTAAAAAAAAAAGACCCATGGCCCGATTTAGTTTCATGGATTTAAAAACCAAAGATATGAACAATGACACATAATAAAGAAATAAAAGGGAATCTAAATAATTTAAAATGAACCATCAGAGCATAAAACTCTCATGAGGTTTTATGTAATAGTCTAAAATTACTATATATTATTAATACGAAAGTCACAGTTAAAAACTTGAAAATAAATATATTAATGGCAATTTTATTTCAGTGAACAATCACTTTTCTTTAAATGAAAACATTCGAAAGATGGTGACGAAATATGATTATTTCGCGTAATAATTACTCCATATTAATAAAGAGGAAGTAAAATAACCAATGGTTTCAGCAGAATTTGTTTAACTCGAATATTTCTTTTAATTTTATAGATGGGATGAAATCAAAATTTGAATAAAACTGATTATACTGAAAAATTTAATTAAATTAATTCTGGTAATTGGTACTGTCTATAATATTTAAACATGAATAAATTCGGATAATCGATGGGCATAACTTCCAATTTCAACTAAGCCGAATAATTTTATTAGATATAATTTGGATAATATAAGATTAATCGTATTGTCATTAGTTTGATCATAGTTTGTCATTAGTTTGATCATTTCTCTTACATAGAGTATGCAAAGAGAAAGTATTTTATTGGTTAAAGGAAAATTTAAAAACGAGATTTTGACGAATCCTATTGTTTCAAAGAGTTCAAAGTTTGAAAAATATATTTTTGTGAGTGACTGTGATATGATACTCAAAAACGATTTCAGCTAGAAGTATGAAATTTGTCATGTGTTCTTTACATTACTTTTTCAGATTTCTGTCGAATTTCAAACGAAATCCATTCAGAAAATATGTTTGTCCTGGAGCAAATGAACAATAATTATAAAACGGAAAAGATAGATAAATTAAATATTGCACACAGCTTCCATTATCTAATAAAAATCTCAATAGTATCTAAAGTATCAATTTTCATATATATTAAATTTTAAAGCAAACTCTTTAAATAGTTGATCATCTGTCAATCTGTACATTTTTATATATATAAACGCAATAACTCGAAAATGCAATGATTTAGATAAATGAAATTTGGTATGCAATTTTGTTGCTAAAATCATAGCTCTGTATAAAGTTTTGATTTCAATAAAAAATGATTCCAAAATTAATACTTGTATTTCTTTCCTCTACTAAGAAGTACAAAACGCTCATGTGTGGAGTTCTGAAAATTTATCATTTGTGAAGATGCTTAGCTTTGTTTCAGATTTAAAATTTTTATGCTGGAGGTTGGTGAAGAATAACAAATTTATGATAGAGTATGTAAAGATTCCAAAATAAATACTTGTAATTCTTTACTTTACTACGAAATACAAAACACTCATGTATGGAATTCTGAATATTAAAATCTAAGTATTCGTGTAAGCGTGTTGGCTTGTTTAAGATCTACAATTTTTATGCTGTTTGAGTGTGAAAAATAACAAATTTATTAGAGATTATGTAAAAAAGGTACAGGAAGATAATTTCCATTCCATTTTCTTTTTTATTTCTAGAACTCCACTATTGCTTTTTATTTATTTACTCAAAATTAAAGCGAGGTGTTTAAATAAACAAATGCATTTTTATATAGATTCGGAAACGCGCTTGAGAATCCATTTCCATAATATTTAGTCGTTTACAGTCTTTGAACAACAGTTTTAATAATTTATTCAAAGGGAATTTCACCTTTCAGCTTCAAAGGAGAGGAAAGCATTTGTTAGAAATTTCGAACCTAATTTTCATTGTAGGTTAAGATATTTGCCCTTAATATTTTAATATTAATGATTTAAATTATCCGTGTTCCTTAGAAATTCATTTGATAAACCTTTTGTACAGACTTTACGCACGTGTCAAACTGTCACTGCGGAGATTATATGCTTCCACCAGCCTCCGCCTTGTTTTCCTTCCTACTAACTAAAATTTTGTTGTCGTCAGAAAGATTAAAGTTTATAATTAAGCTGTCTTTTAAAATGAATGTTCGTTAAAAGTGTAGTAAAAATGACACTTAGTTCGTACACACTGTTGTTGTGTATTCATTATATTTACATGAATTCATCATTTTAGATATTCTAATCAATTTATTACAGTCATAATTGCACAAATTAGAAAGGAAGAAGTTAGGAATTATTATATTCTATTATAATATACAAAAAGCATATGAAAAATATCGTTGCAAAGCTATACTATTTTTTTTTGCATAATGAATCTCATTCTAAGGAAGAAGACTTATAGTTATTTTTAATGGATACCAAGTCCATGATCATCTGCCTTAACAAACATTTGGCGACTTGGCGGTGTATTTGGCAATAAAAATGAAAGTTCTAGGAAATATGAGAATTTTTGAGAATATTATTTCTATTAAAAGCCGATATTCTTGATCGGAAATTCTACATCTAACTGCGGAGACTATAAAAGCGGAGGCGTATGCACGGGTGATATTATTCTCTCACACATATCGAACTCTCCAGTTGTGTTACTATTAAATTAGTTATCTATTCTTTACTGTTGTTTTGTTGTCTCAAGCAAGTATTGGAGTTTTAAATGCTTCGCCAAAGCTTTGCTATTTATTCTTCGTGTATATTTCATTACAGAGTCGTTGAAATTCGTGCTCTGTAGACTCACAAGATGATTTCTTTAATCATAAGTAAAATAAAAATTATATATATAAAACTGTGTTACGAAGAAAGAAATTATTATTTTAAGTCATTCAGATTGTGTATATAATTCATACAGTAAAACGTATCACATAAGCCTATGTTACTTAATAATTGAATCTCGCTTAATCGAATTATTGTTTGATGTGATTTGAGAAAGTTTTACTTTTATATTTCAATTTTAGTATATATAACAAAGAATAACAAAGACAACATTCTGAAATAATACTCGTATGTATTTTTATAACTGGCGATATGTTACTGTTATTATTAAACAAATCTCATTGAACAAAATTCATTTTCTGAGATTCAAATTTTCATTTCTTCCTGATGCCATTATTCTAAAGTAAGTTTTCTATCGAAGATAAGGTTTGATTTCTCTTTCATCTGTTGCTACTATAGTTTGTTTTACGTTAGATTTTGATGTAATTTATAATAGTCCTTAGAAGAATACTATGAGTTATCATTTAAATAATGCATATTATTTGTATTATATTTAGTTCGAAAAAGTTTAGTCTTCTCATTAGTAAGTCATATCACTGACTCTCCGACCCCCCTCCCCCGAAGGCATACGGTTAAGTAATTCTGGATGACCGGACCGCCGCAACAGCAACATTGGCGGGAACTGTGGTTAAGTCCTAAGGGCCATCACCGGGCACGGCGCAACCCTTCCCGAAGAACGTCCCGTCATCGATGGGAAGAGCCAGATCCCTAACTATACCACCACTGTACCCACCAGGGTGGCGTGATCCAACCACCATCCCGGAAGCATCTCATCCTCATTTCGAGGTGCCCCCCCCGGGGGTTTCTACTCATTAGTAATAGAAAATAACAGAAAATTTTCCATAAAATACTTACAAAAATATAGGCTTTTGTAAATAGAAATTTCAGTAGTACTACGTTTACAATTTTATAAATTAATTTTCTAAAACATTTCTATTTTTTAATTTGGATAAATAAATTTATACCCAGTTAGTTGAATGATCACACATGAATGTGAATATGTGTCTATCTGCATGTTGATACTCAATAGGTCAAATAATTTGACTTTTGCTACTGCTAATATAAAGCTCAAAATATAGTCAAATAATTTGACTTATGGATATTAAATTTCTAACAAATATACTTTTGACGGTTGGGGGATGTGGCATTTTGAGATATTTAATTGGAAATTTCAATTAATTAAGATTTTTAGTTTTTTCAAAGGTGAATTTGAATATATTATTCAATAAAATGGAAATTTCATCATTTGATAGTCCAATTTTTTTTTAATAATACAATTTCAGTTGTCATGCAATTTCTTTTCGAATATAAGAATATTTAAAAAATATTTTCTACATAATTTAAAACAATAAATTACATTGCTGGCCTGAAATAAAAACTTTTATATTATTTGATCAAATATCTAGTTATATGATTTTCATCCATAATTGAAAGCTATAGAAGGACGATTCTATTTATTGACCAATTGGTTCGAAGAAATAATTGTTGCCATTGATTTCAATTACATATATTGTGAAATTGTGTCGTAAAGTTTTCCTAGAAAAATGTTTTTAAATTTGTAATATTATTTATTTTATAATATTATATAATCTTATTTTCCAAGTAAACAATAACTTTAGAATAAAATCAATTAGATGCAAAATAGTAATTTTTATTTGAATATTTTTACCTAAGGTTACATTATTTTCAGTAACACGATAATTTCAACGAAATTCGGTGTAAAATTTTCAGTAAAATATCTCTAGATTACATTTCGTTGATTTGGATTGGTTTTGTGTTGAGTTGATGTTAAGTCAGAATTTTCAGTCGATAAAACTTGGATATAATCGAGAACAGCATTTGATAACAAAAATTAAATTATTACTATAAAAAAATATAGAATCTAAAACGCATTATAATTATTTTACAAGTAACAAAGATAATTTTGGCCGCTTTTATATTGAGTTTCCGCTAATTATTTTTAATTGTTCCATTGTTAACAAATATTGACTAAATTTGTGCAACTTAAATTGTTTAACTAAGCAGTACATAATTAATTGTTGTTGAATCAAATAAGTATGTTAGAAAGAATAAGTTTTAATATCATATTTATCGCAATTTTTACGACTTTATATATCGAATAGAAACAAACAAAATTTAAATTTTTCTTACTTTTTAACTTTAGCAGTTATTTAGTATGTTTTAAAAGATTTAAAAATGTTAAGAATATTTTATGAAAACTTCTAAATCTTAATCCTGTTATAATTAAAACCCACTCCCAAATATTAATAAGAGTTGCTTAGTGATAATTAAGGCCTTGAAAGCTGCAGTGAAAAAATAAAGGTAAAATAAACTATATATATATATTTAATTCCGCTAAAAAACTGTCTTTAAAATTTAGACAGTATCTCTTTCAATTAATTCTGGAATATCGGTTTTGCTAAAAATACATGTTGGAATAATTTGTGTACTTTTTCAAATTGAAGTACTTTGATTTATTATAAATTAAATTAGCTTTTGAAGAGAAAGAAATTTTTCTTTCTTTTTTTTGTTCTTCCGACTAATTTAAGCCGGATTATTAAATTAATTTATTATTCTGAAAACATAAAAAGTTCTGCGTTTTTCAACGCTACAATAAAGTAAACGATAAAAACAGATAAATTAATCTTCTCCGTAAAAATTGTTTTTTTAAGCAAAAATTAATTGCTTGTGTGAAATTTCTTAAGTAATTATTAAGCTATTTTTTTTCAAAGATGTGAATGATTGTTGAATTTGGAATTTACAAACTGATTACTTTTCCCTCTTTCTTTCTGTTTCTTTTTCCTCTATACTTTTTATTTCTCTTCTTTTCTTAAAAAATACATTCAAAGCTTCAAATGTAAATGACGTAATGAAAAAAATTCTGAAGTCTATAGAACAAGGTTTCAGTTCAATCGTTCTCAATGTCATTCGATTACAGTTCTAATATAGAAAACTGGTATAATAAATTTATTAACCAATCCAAATCTGTTAAACTTGTGTCTAAGAAATAAAAAAAAATAATGTACATTTTTACTACTGTACTAAAAATAAATTCTTAATATCATTTTTACTTATTAGTCATAATTATAAATTTTACACCATAATCATTATTTGAACTTCCTTTTTTTCACAAATTCGTCACCAAGTGACGCCATTAGTATGGAATAAAAATTTAATTCAGCTAATGATTAACTGATAATTAACTTCTAAAAATATTTAAATAATTTTTTGTAACTAAGAATTCACATCAGTAGAAAATTTCAAAACTCTGTATATCAGAAAGTAAATAAAAAGATTAATAAAAAAAATCATTTTTACAAACATGAAACAAATAAAGTTAAAATATCGAAATCAAAAACGTAGAGGAAGAAATCATCTTTGTTTAGGAAAAATCAGTTATGTGGAATATGTTCTAATGATAATAAAATAATTCAAAATATTTCGATTCAAATTATTTACATGAAAGTAATTTGATTTAATTCAATGTCTGAAATTTAGTGTATTAAATGAGAAATTAAATCCTAGTTAGATCTTAATTCCTCAATTCTTGTCTCGGTATTTTAAAGTTTAATTTGCCATTTCCAAATACCAAAAATTTTTCTTGGGTGTAGAAATAAAATACTGATTACCGTAAAATAGCATTCCAATAAAATGATTTGCTTATTATTTAATTTTACTATAATCTCGATTGTTCTAATAAACAAGAATGAATGAAAATATTGTGAAAGAAAGGAATTTTTAATGAATGAAAATAAATACATTATTTACAATAAAATAGGATTATTGTAAATGTTGCAAATTTGAGCCGTTATCTAGTTTCGATACATAAACCTGACAGCATTTATTATTGAAAATGCTTTTTAATGTGTCTTAGGGGTATGCAACATATTAAACTGTAACGAACGTCACATTATAATGAATAATTAAACGAGATGAATATAAAGAATTATAATGAATGTTAATTATCAATGAATTCTTTCCTTAATTAAAAAAAGTATTTATAAAAATCAACCTGTATAACAAAAACACTTTGAATATATTTATATATTTTTTTCAAATGTAGATGAGGTATAAATTTTCTTTGTGTTCTAAAAATGCAATGATATTTTTTCACAGCTAATGAGCTATTTAGGTAGTTTATGTTTCCCACTAACTGGAATTTACTTTAAAACATTTTTTAAGATGTTACCTTACATTAATATCTCTATTAACAGGCACATTTTGGCCTATTGACTTAGGTTTTCTGGGATGAAATAAAGATTAAAAATTTAATAAATACCCTCCCCCCCAAATATTATAAATGCGCATATATATATTTTTATATATAAGCATCTAAAAAATTAGATGTTTTTTTCGCAGAATTATCATAAAATTTTTAAAATGATTTTTAAAAAAAATCAAGAAAAATTAATTAATACTACATATGTAGCTGGGTACATGAGAAATAGATGAAGTTTTTTTTGTAGTTATGACGTCATCGCTATGGCCTTACCAACCGACCAAGGACACATTGTTTCGTTTTCACTTTCGCGTGTCGCAACGCATTGATGTGACACGCGAAATACACATTGAAATTCTGCTTCCGCCTTTCTTTCTAAAACTTACGTGATACAAAAGGAAACTTACGTGATAAAAAGGAAACTGATCATATTTTTTTCATGAGGAGTCTGTAATTGTAACACAGCTAGAAGATGATTTGTTGTTGTGACACTTATGGCACTTTACAAGTCCGCTAATCTGTTAGTGATTTAAGCCGAATGAGCGCATCTTCTTTTTTCAGAACGCCAACTAGGGCCAAGAGTACGATTTCGCTACTTCATGCGTCACATTCGCGTGCACAACCCCTCTTTACAGGGGGGCACAAATCACACACCTTACAGACAGAAGAGAAACAACCATGCCCGAACCGGGACGCCCAGATCAGGAGAAGACGCGCTACCGCTACGCCAGCAGAAAATGGTTTAACATGTTTAAAGAAAGAAGATAATCGATTTCATCGAAGCTTCAGTGGATTTCTATTGGAAGTAAACATCAGCCCAACTGCTGTGATAATGGGAAGATAGTTGAATCACATTAGGAAATCTATCAGAAGGAGAGAAAATTTCTTTGGGTTTCAGTCCCTCATTGCTTACAGAAAAACTGAACACAGCATTCATCTGTGCGCGTTAAGTACGAGTCTGTTCATCATTATCTTTCAAATATCAACTTTACATCTGTGTTTCATCCCGGTACTCCTTATGGTCCTGATTTAGCGCCATATGATATTTTCTTTTCTAAAAGTTTACGAAATTTTTCCAGAACAAGCGTATTTTATTGTCAAAGGTAATGGTAAGACTTGTAACGTCTATCAAAAATGTCAACCAGTATGCATTTGAAGAGAAAAAATAATGCGATAAATGCATTACATGTAATAGGGAATATTTTAAGAATTATGTTGGGATCAATATCAGTAACTACTTTGTATTAATGTATGATCTTTCTTTATTGAACAGCCTACGCATCATTCTATATTTCATTATACATACTTCACAACAGCTTCGATATTTTTATTGACATTCTCTATGTATTATTAAAATTTCATAAATCTTTCTTAAGACTTAAAAGACTTCTTGTATGCTGTTTCAGTAAAATAAATGCACAAATTACATTCTATTTATTGTGAGGAAAATAACCTCTTAAGAAAAAAAAAAGAGTAAAATTCTTCTGAAATTATTTACATAGGTTTTTCTCAAAATTAATATGAATGCCCCTTCCAGACTTTCTAAGACATTTCAGAAAAGAGCTACAGATAAAAGGATTACTAAAATTCCTATGGATTTTTCCAAGGGCACAATAAAAGCAGGGAAATACTCCTTTCAACACATCTACATATTTTTCTCACGAGACATTATAGAATACCATCTGAAAGAATGAATAATGCAGAATGGCTTTTAAGGTGGTTTCTTTTTTGTGAGAATTCCTGTGACTTACCTTTCCAAAAACTTCGCATTTCATTCTTTTAAAAGAACACAATGAACAATGTTTATATTTATACTCTTAAATTCACATAATTGCCTCGTTATTACATTATTTAAATTCATTGAAGTAAGCTAGGAAATTCTCATTTTAAAGTGAAAAGCATTTCAACAAAATCGATCCATATATACATGCTTTTAAATTGCCTTTTATTTTAAAAGGAACATGTTACATATATATGCATATATATTATTGTATTTTTAGCAATTTTCTTCAATGGCGACTGTCAGATGTCGAGTTTTCGGTAGAAATGTCGAAGAATATTTATTTATTCAATACACTTAATATCATAATGTATTTTTTAATGGAGTCATTTAAATATTTTGTTTCAGATTTCAATTTTCAGGAAATTACATTGATGTTAATATTTGCATAGTTTGCGTTTTTATTTTATTTGCATTTTTAAGTGATATTTCTTCAATTCCTGAATTTTTTTTAAAGATTTCTGACAAAAGCTTCATAAATAAAAATCGAATGTGTATTTTTTTTACTCAAATTTGGTATAATTATTTCTTAATATAATTTATATTTCCTGAAATGTAGAAGAAGTAATCTTTTCTTCTAACAAAAAGATTTTGTTATAGT
Source organism: Argiope aurantia (assembly GCA_026543865.1). Lineage (NCBI taxonomy): Eukaryota > Metazoa > Arthropoda > Arachnida > Araneae > Araneidae > Argiope > Argiope aurantia. The sequence continues at coordinate 212,048 of JAPMOR010028281.1, forward strand.
TTTAATGGTTTATGAAGCGTAAGAAATCAAAACTTCTCTATTCTTTAATTGTTGAACATTAGTATTTAGTAACTTCATAAATTACAGCTTAAATTAAAGAGCTAGATAAAGTATTTTTTATATGTTGTTTCATCTGCAATAATTAAAAAAAATCATTTGATAAACTATCGAACAAGAATGTTTTCATATTATAAATCTTTATAGCCCCTTCAAAAGATATAATATATTTCTTCTAATTTCAAAAACAGTCGGATTTTAATTTATGAATTTTTATAAGTGTTTTTTAATTGTTTTTGATGCAAAAAATCAAAAATATAAGTATTTTGTAGTATTTTTCAAAAAAAAAAAAATCAGAACGTGACTATCTTAATCTATACTTAACGTGGTGCATGAATTTAATTACATAAAATTTTTCTCTATGATTCTTATAAAAATAAATTTATATATGGTACAGAAGAAAAATAATGCAAATGTGGAATATATAATATACATTCAATATTAACTATAATTTTAAATACAGGAAATTATTTTCCAAATTTTAATAACAAAACAGCACATTGACAGTAATTAAAAGGAAGCGATTTAGAAATAAATATAAAGAAATGGTGAATTAAAAATTCTTTCTCCACTAATATTATTCGAATTATATAATGCCAAATATTTAAGAAATTGATAGAAATTCATCAGCGTTTGATTGTACTTTCTTTAAATAGTATTATTCAGTATAAATGAAATCAGTTTAACGATTAAATCCGTTTAAATCAGTTTAACGATTAATTAATCTATAAAAAGAATAAACGTCGATGTTTATATGGTTTCAATTGCGAGAATCAAACTTTATGTAATTTTCAATGAACTATTGGAACAGGAATTCAATTTTTACGGTGTTGTCTTTTAAAAATGACTGAAAGTTTTAAACGATATGTGGAAAATAAGATTTTTCTTTGCTATTAAAACTTCCTAAAAATGCTAGAATTAATCAAAAATACATTAAAGAATTTCATTTTCACAACTCAATGCTTTTTAAAAGAGATAATTGATTCTTCATAAAGAATGTTTTCTAATTTTGAAATAGCTAATGAATCTCTTGCCGTTAAACAATGTGAATGAAATATTTATGTATACAACCAGTCATATCAAAATAAAAAATACAATCAACAAAATATAAAATAAAAATAGTAAAACAGAACAAAAATATCAAAAAAAAAGCGCCAATAAATAGCGGGAAAGACAAAAATCACTACAAAAAAGTTACAAATACGCCATACGTTGAAATTATTATAACGTTAAGGAAATACAGTAAAAGTCATTTTTAAATGAAGCGATTAAAACGTAAAATGTAGGTAATAAGAAGAAGATAAATGCTTCTGAATAAAATGAAATACATGTGAGCCCTGTTAAGTTTTTTAATTTATGTTTTATACATACGAAGGTACCCGAAATCAAGATAGGAAATATCACTTTCAGCCCGAATGCCAAATCAAGTTTTAAAAAATTAACATATTATCATTTTGTTAGTTTAGTTTTTGGTCTTCACTGAAGTTCATTTTTTTCTGGCAATTGGAATGAAAACAAAGTTAGTTTCTAGGCTCTTATCTTACACGGTACAATTCTATAAGTGTACTAGAGTTAATTTGGACTTCGTTTCCAAAAGAAAATATTGAAATTATCTTTCGATTTAGGGCTATTTTAATTCAAAATGAAACTAGGACCAAGTGAGATTGAAACAAACAAGAATGGTTCATCAAGAAAAACAAACATAAATGGTTCATTAAAAAAAGCTAAACAAGAATGATTCATCTAGAGAAACAAAAACTCTATTATTCATTCTCGTAAAAGTTTATACATTCATTATTAAAACAAAATCTTGAAGATTAACAAAACGAATTTTCTGTAGTTTCTCTGTCTCTTTTCTTATACAAAAGGAAAATGCCATACATTACTCTATTGGGACTCTTATAGCTTTTAATAACTATTTGAAACCCCAGATAGCAATAAAATTGTATTTAAAAAATATTTTAAATCTCTTTTCCAATTTCAAAACATTAAAATGAAAGAATTAAAATTGGGAAATTCATTTAACTAAAAATATTGACTTCCGAACTTTTTTTACTATTCCGAGATCGAAACTCCAAGAGAGTTTAATTAACGAAATATTTTGACTCTCAAACTGTGTAATAATCCGTTTTTGTGTGGGAGGACTGGACAAATATTAACAAGACGCTCGCTTTTCTTTTATTTTTATTTGAAAGTTTATATCTAATACAAAGGTTTTAATAAAAAGCTTACACTTTGAATTACCGTATTAAAACGAGTGAAAAACCTCCTAAAAACATATTATGAAAAGTATGAGCTGGAAGAATAGGATCCACACGTGCATACCATCGATTTTCGAGAAAATATCTAAAATTAGAAACTTTATCGCGTGTATTATAAAAGAAGTACAATAATTCCCGCCAAAGTTTCCATGCTGCGGAATAATAACTATTAATTAGTGATTTTTCAGCAAAATCCGGTGAAAAGGGAATAGCGTAACATTTTATGAGAATATAGATCTCAGCAGATACATTAACTAATGTATGTTTGTAAATTTTACTGAATTAATAGGTAAATATTGTGATATTTTATATTAGTCTTCGTCTTAAATCAGTCAGTTTGCCGAGAATATTGGCTAGGTTTCATTTTAGTTGATTTTCGCATGCCTAATTTGATGTTTATGATTTCTACAACAAAGTATTTTCTGTGATTAAAATAGAATCATATTATTTTATTGGATATACGTCAATTTTGTTTATTGTGTACGTGAAACTTCTAACAGAAAAATCGCTATGAGTCGTACATGTTCAATGAATCACAACATTATTATTGCAGAAGAGAAAAATGATAGAAAAGAAGATTGCAGCAAAATAATTTTGATATCAATAAAACATTAACGTTTTGAATTATTAAATTGCTTTGAGAAGTAAAAGTGTTATTGCAGAAAAGAAAAACAGTTTTGAAAATTATTACGCAATTCATTTTTTGAAAAATTGTCATAATGCAGAAAAGAAGATGGCCGCAAAATAGTTTTGATGTGCTTAAAAGGAAAACATCTTGAATTATTTAACAACGATAAAATTATTTTTGTATTTCGTAATATATTCGGAATTATAACAAAGAATACATAAATTCAATCTCATATTTATTTAATTGAAATTATAATTAAAGTTTCAAATATTCGCACCAAGTTACACATTACAAAAAGTTATCACTAAAATGATAACGTTTTGAATTATTTAATGACAGTAAAATAATTTTTACGTTTAGTGATATTTTCTGAATTATAACAAAGAATGCGAAATGCTGCTTAATTTTTATTTAATTCAAATTATAATTAAAATTTCAAATATTCACGCCGAGTTACACATTTTATTCTCCAAAAAATATATGTGACATTTCGTAAGCCTAGATCAAACAGTTCTATTTGCAGAGAGTCAATAAGGACACCTAATTTTCTTCATAATTTGTAACAAGTAATATAAATGTTTTTAAAGTCAATTTTTACTTTCGCAAGAATTGAACTCGCATTCTTCACATTCACGTGAAAAATACTGAAATCCTTGCATTTTACCGATTGAGCTACTGCCTGTTGATTTCAGTTCTCATTACAAACTGCTAAAACTCTATTTAAAGTACAGAAAATTAATTAAATTTAATAATTAATGAATTAATATTTGAAAAATACAGTATTTCCATCAAGGGTCTTCACTACAAGCTTAAAAAATGTATTTGAACTTGAGTGGATGAATAAAAAGTATTTTATTAAGGATTGAAAATTTGAACAAGATATATAAATGTGAACTAATAGGAATTGAAAAATATATTATTCTATTTTTTAATTGTTATAATGTTGAAATTGAGCAAATTTTATCATTCAACTTAGATTTTTTCATAGATTATTTAATATCTTTGCCAAGTTAGTTTTAAATGTTATGAATATTATTTTTATCTTAAATATAGCATATAAAAAAGGAGTAAATTTATTCATTTGAAATTCCGATAAAAAAGACAACAATTCATTAAAAAAATCATAAATCCTTTAATAGTATAAAAATAATTATATTAGGAATTACGAATTTTTAACATCATAATTGCCTCTTATCTAACTATTTTAAAATATATTAATATAATAGAGTAAAAATAAAGTTTTCATGTTTATTTCTTAGTGAAATTTAGAATTTGTATACTTTGATTATATAAACTTTCATGATTGTTTCTAAAAATACTTCCAATAAGAAAAATTGCGTTATTAGCATTTATAACTTGTCAAAGCTGTTGAATAAGTAATTTCTAAGATATGTCCAGATAAAAACTGTAATGAATCAAAGTGCCAATTTTTTAGGACAGCGAACAATAAGATTACTATAATTTCTCTTAAATGTGAAAGAAACCGACTTCACTGTTTCCCCCTCATCTTGCTTGCGCACTTAGACAGTCAGTAACTTATTTTCTGTCCTAACTCATTCTTTCTCTGCACCTCCGGAACGTACAGCAGTATTGGAAGAACAAAGATCAATTGTTACTCATTTATACTAACTACCCGTTTTAAATCAACGCTCATAATCTTGAACTGTGGTCATATGACAAGGACGGCACCTGAGCTTTTACTCCCTCTCCAAACTTCCACACAAATCAGTGAGAGAACGTTTGGCCCCGACAGATTTAACGTGCACCAAGCCCCCTTGCACGACGGTTCTTCGGTAGAATTGGGTTTCGAACCTGAAACCCTCCATTTCCAAAGCCGAAACCTTACCACTAGGCCACCGAGAACCGACGACCACTCATTGAAGCTCAAGATAGTCTGAAATAATTTTTTCCCAACTTCAGCTCATACAAACACAATTAGGCATATTTCGTATTTCACAACACAATGCAGAGACTTGAATATGTATTTTGGGTGCCTCATTTTCGATTAAATGAAATTAAAATTCTTGATTACTTGTCAAATTTTATTAATCTAGCTCGTTATGTTTCTGAATTTTCAGTCAGAATATACAGGTTGACCAATGGTCAATCAATTGATGGATATGATTCGCAATTTAATACATATCTAAATTCTAATGATAAATCGCAGTGCCATTTTAGATCTATATAAAGAATAGATCTAAAATGGTATGTAGTAGATCATATGTAGTTTATCCCTGGTTATAAAAATTATTGTAAAAATCTACTATCATTTGTTTTATGGTTATCCCGTTATATTGGTTATTCCGATTAAAAGTGTTTATAAAGATTTTAATAAAACCACTAATGACAGCAAATTCCACTGCGAATAAACTTAATAATTCGAAGAATATCATCGCGATATTCCAATTCTCGCCAACTATTCTTCAATTTACTAGCAGACAGATAGACCTATAGATAGATACACATAATTCCTAAAACACTTTTTGCTGACTCAAAGAAGTCTGAAAATAGAGATTCATTAAAATTCGATAGCCGGAGATAAATGTTTTGACTATAATATTTTATCATCTTATTTATTTTTATTTGTGAAAGCACAAACCTAATTAATATTTGCGACATTGTAATTAGTAAATCTTAATTTTGCAAAATATAATATAAAAAATAATTATACAATAATTGAAGCCTTTTTTATCGGTTGTGAATATATCATATAAATACAATCGAGTATAAATTTTTTTTTATTTATTTTAAATATCGCGTCTAATTTAATAAGGTTCAATAACATGTATAACTATCTGCTTTCGAAAATTACGTTAAAAAATTTGAAGAATTTCATTACAAAACTTTAGAATTATCTTTAAAATACATCAGAATATCACAATATTACAAATTAGACAATTAAATTAAATAAATAAAGTTTGAAAATCAGAAATCCAGAAAATTAAAATTCAGAGTAATTTAATTAAGAACAAATAAACAGGTTTAGAATTCAAAATTCATTACTGAATAATTTTGAGTTTGTTATGTTGCTTATAGGTTTTTATTTATTTTCTTATCAGAAATTCTTTTTTTTATTTTTTTCTCAGAATAGAAAATTATTTTGTAAAACATTATTAATTAAAAATTGTTATTGTCTCTTTACACTTAATAAGATGAATCAAATGAAATTAAAACGTTGGAACTGTGCAATTTTTAACTCGTTGGCTCTTAAATAATGAAAAAGTTTTTGTTTGACTATGCATTATTCATAACCGTATAAGATAAAATAGAATATATAATAAGAATTTAGATATAAATAGAAAATATGCATTTCTGGAACCCGAAGAATATCATTGTCTTTCGATATATTGCTTCAGGAAGCTTTAAAAAATAAATATTAATAACTGAGTAAATATTCATGTAGAAATGTTTCTAACACTTTAATTTTTTTTAAAACTTCAGAATTTTACAAAAATGCTTTTAATCTGCGTAATTTAATCTTATTTGTAACATCAGAGAAAACACATTTTTTTAAATCTTTTCTTTTATGAAAAATATAACTGAGAATAATTCTTATTTTTTTAATTTAATTTTAATCCAAACCTCGGGCAATGTCAAAACTAATGCTCGATTATTTTTAAAAATTCTCATCCCCTTGGAGTTCTCGCTTTGCTTTTTAACTTTATCGTAAGAAACATATTTTTAAAAGTTGATTTTGACTGCGAATAAGAATTTGAGGTGTTGTTTCATGCAGAAAAGAAAAACAAGGGAAATTTAATTGAAAGCAAAATAATCAGCATTCATACTTTAAGTTAGTTTTTTTTAAGTAATAGAAAAAGAAAATATAATCCGATTACATTTGATATAATTACTGAAGTTTGATTTTAAATAACTTATCTTGAAGAACTGGGGAGTTTCATAAATTTTCAATGAGATTAAATATTTTTGTTGATTAAATATTATTAATTTGTATTTTTTTTATTTTATAAACCGAGTTGTAAGAAATTCGGAATGCATTAGTTGCCCCTCATGCATTATTCAAGATAAAAAAGATTCTGTAAGTTTTGATATCTTATACAAGATAAAATGATTTAAATTTATAACCTGACTACTAAAAATAGAAAAATAAAGATAATTGCAACATTATTCGCGCTTTAAATGCATTAAACAGATAAAATTTTAATTAATTAAATTTGAAAATTTATATAAATATCGCAGTATCTGAGATTTTTCAGGATAAAGATTTTCAATAACATAGTGTAATTCATTTTTAAAAAAATGCTAAAAACTAATGCTACCTTCCAAGAAGAAATTGAAAAAAGGAAACCTCTTCGTTACGTCAATTTGACTGCTGTCAAAATTAACATTTTATCTTGTTTCTTTTCTATTTTACAAGATAAACTTGGCTATACTCGAGGAAGATTTAAGACATGAGACGTACTTGAGCTCTTCGTTGGCATAGCAACAGAAAATTACTTTGTTATTGCACCACCGGATAAGAATCTACGTCACTTTTTTTTCATTCGATATTGAATTACAAAAGAAAAACTGATAAAGAAAAGAGAAAACAATTACAGGTAATATACTAGCTTTCCTATTTATTTTTAAACTTCTTTCAGCACTTATTGTTTCTTTATTCACTTTTATCCAGAAAAAAAGTCTCACAAGACCTTTTTTGATTTCAGTAAAAATATTTCTTTTATCACTTTAATTAATGCCCCAGAGATTTAAACTTTTTTATTTGTTCATATCTCTATTCATTTACTTTCACTTTATTTAACTTGATTAATTGGTGTTTTATCTAAATTTTTGAAGCTTTTAAAACAATCAATTGACGCATGGAGATTTTTTTTTTCAATTTATCAAACAATAATTTTTTTTTCTTATAGAAAAGTTAGGATTGAAAGATAAAACACTTAAGTCATTCTATACACAGAGATTCAATATCTAAAGATAATTATAATTAACAGGCATATATTTATGATTGAAACGTACCATTTTAAGAATAATATTTATGAGTAGAATTTTTATTCTAGTAATTATTTTTATCGTTCCCAAACAAAAATCAAGTATACTTTAGATAATGACTACATTTGATCCTTAATGAGGAAAAATTTTAAATTATTTGAGAAATGAAGTAACAAAAAAAAATACCCCTATAACAATAATACAGGGTCTTTTCCGTATTCTTGGAAAACAATTAATTTTAATTGTCACATAAAAAGAAGTTTAAAGCACTCTGTAAATTATTTTTAATAAAATACAATTATAATAAATTGTTTTCTGCGTTCTAAATTGTATACACAAAAATGCACTTTAACAAATATGAACAGAAAATTATAATGGAAGTAAGTCTTAAACATTTGATTTTTTACTTACAAATGACATATATTTTTAAAATGTTTTATTGAATAAAATTTAAAATGAAATTCTGAGTACACTATGTAAATTAAAATGGCATGGAAACATCGAATAAACGTGTTAAAAAAAGATATTAATAAATCTACAAATCTTTTAAACTAAAAACATAAAAGAATTGTTAACAATTTCTTATTTACACAATACTCCAGAAAATTATGAGTAGAACTATGATAAAGAATTCTGGACTTCAAGGGTTCGCGTCTTTCCTTTTTGCTAGTACTTATGGTATCGAGGAATCTTTATTTTCACCCCATTTGATATTCCAGGATACCGCGGAAGTTTGAAAATCACTGTTGTAGCAAGATAAATTAAAATTTGCTTATGACGACAAATGAAAATCGGATTTTAGTGTCAAACTTTTCCAAACATCACAATATTTACAAACTTATCACTGTTTCATATGCAAATATTCACAGCTTAACTTTTAATTATTCAAATTTTAAAATATCTTATGTTAATTAAACCTTTGAAATTCTGAAATTTTCTTTAAAGAGCAGGACAATTTTTCCTTCAGTCGTCGAGTTGAACGCCTTTGATGCAGAAAGTCATTAAAATGCAGTTTTAATGCCATTAATATAATTTAGCAATTGCTCGTCTCATTCGTCCTTTTAATGGCGGAGTCATTAATTCATTTACACATTTTGTGTGGTAAAAATAAACATTTACTACACTCAGATAATTTTCAACATTTTAATTCTTTGTATGCAATGATTAATTACTGCGCTCTGGGTTCACTACTTATTGCTGTGACAGGAATGAATGAGTGAATCGACTTCATTTCATGTTGGCTTAAGAGCTAATTATGCTTTGTCGATGGTAATTATAGAGTTCACGATCCAATGTTATTAAGGTTGAACTTCAATTATTGGGATTCGAATACTTGACAGAGAGAACTCTCAAAGAAGTTACATTTCAGACAGAACCAAATAGAATGTTTTTAATTATTCATTTGCTATATGGTTTGTTTAGAAAGATTCATTTTTGTGGTTGAAATATTTGCAGTTATGTTTTAGATATTAAAAAAGGATTAGCAGTAAAATTTCGATTCATTTTGACTTTTGTTATAATCGACAAAATTGTTTCTCGTTTTAAATAATAATAATTTTAAATAATAATGCAATGTTTGCATGAATAATTTGTTTAAGAGAAGATCTGGAGTATATATACTTAGATACAACGTTATATATATATATATATATATATATATATATGTGTGTGTGTGTGTGTGTGTGTGTGTGTGTGTGTGTGTGATGACATTTTTGAAACATCGATTTATTCCTTGCTGGGAGCCATCCTTTATGTACAAGAAAGAAGTGAAGAGTTACGTCTGTGCACGACACAAGAGAAGAGCAAAAGAATGGAAGAGACCGAAATATTTTCCCCCAGTGATTTTATACTATGAGATTCTGATAAGAATTCTTTGAATTTGTTTAACTTGACAGATTTTTATCCCTGCACTTGAAGCATGTGAAAGTGCTGATTAAAGCAGTTTTACAGAGCTCGTGTAGCATTAATTAAATCAAAAAGATGGAATTGGATCATGAAATAAGAGAACATTTTGGAATTAAGTTTATATAAATTAAGATAAAAATTAGTAAATGGATTGTTTAAATTATATTTAGAAATACCATTACACACACGCGCGCGCATATATATACATAAAATCTTTATATATTACATTTCTCCATATGTATATCTCACCTTTTTTATTACATTCTACTACTACTATTTCTATTCATATTTACTTTCCTTCTTAGTAATAGTACCTTAGTATTTTTTAAATAAATTTTCTTAACAATAGTATCTGAGACAAATTGTATAAATTCTGTTTAAAATATTGTCTTAAAAGTTTATTCAGTTTCTGATCTAGAATAAAATAACTACATGGTTATTTTTGAAATTTATAACTTTCCCCACGCTGGGATTATTCTGTAGTTGTTGTTGTTACTTATCCCCCTTGGATTGAACACGATTCAAACCAAGTCCAAGAGATCGAATAGCATGATAAGATTGTAAACTGACTCCCCTTCATTCACCAGCTGCCTCACAAAGGCGTCAATACAGTCAATGAAATGAGGGGGAGAAGCGTCGATAGAGCAATGGCAAGGGGTATACATTTTTTTGGCTCTGGTAAAGAAAAGACTTTTTATATGGCCAGACCTTAGCCTAGATAAGAGCGTTTGAATACTCCTTGCACTGGTGCACGCCAGAGAGAAGCCGTAAATGCCCACATGATAAGGGATCCACTGTATGCTCATTGATCCGGTCCTTGCGAATGCAGTTAATTTGGAGATTATGTCTCGGACCAACTTGTCAAGAATGTGTGGCCAATCCTTTAAGTATTGTATTCAGCTCTTGCTGTCTGTGAGAATCCAAATTTTGGAAATATCAGTCTCGGATTATTCTTAATAGTAATAATAATTCTGATTTTGCTACCATCTTCAATAATTTTCTCAACAAATACTGCATATTTACATTTGCATTTGTTGAGAGTAATCAAATGAAATTCCTTTCAGATACTATGAAAATTGTTATGTCTTCTATATTTTCTCGAGAATGATTGCCTGAGATGTCGTTTTGTAAATCAATTACAAATATTTTTTATTCAACTTTTTTTTTACTTTTGAGAATGAGAAAAATAACCATAATAAAACGAAGAATATCAAATAACAAATTCCGCAAAACAATCTGTCCTTTATCGACATCATTTCAAGACGAAATGTAAACAGATCAATTACATCGCAGATTGTATTCACGAAAGGACTACCGTCGGGAGACAAATCCATCACTACCCCTTGAAACAGAACAAAGAAAAACACCAAGAAGATACAGAAGATACATCCTGTGAAAGAACGGCTGCTCCATTCATCATCTTTCGGTACAGATCCGATCCTCAAATAAAACAGAACGTAACACTCTGTCTTAGAAATAACTACGTTCTCGAATATAAAAAGAAGAGTTTTTAGAAACAACTGCCCTCGTGGCACATAAAAATAGATGGTGCGATCTAAATTTAGATCTGCTAAGTGCATTAATTTTCGTCGCTGGACCCCAAATGACATCACGCGATATGGGAGAGGCACGCTAACCAGATGTTCAAAGGGCCCTTCTACCACTGAGCCGAGTGGAACATCGATCGAAAACTTCATCATCTAAAACGTATTCGGGAAATTACATCGCCGAAAATTTCGGAGATTTGGTTGGATTCACTAAGGATGAACTTCGCAAGGTGGTTCCTCTGCCCCGCAAATCATTTCGCCCGAAGCGTTAATGCTTTCTCATTTCTCTTCATGAAAGGAGTGTCTTATGTAGATAAACATGGTCTATTTTTGGATGCAACTTGTTATTCTAATGATAATCTAGTAGCTTGAGGTTTGTTTGGTAATAAGAAGTGGTTTATGTTTGTATTTAAAAAGATTTATTTGGAGAATAAAAGTAAACATGCTTATTTTTGGATGAAACTTGTTAGTCCAATGATAGTCAAATAGCTTGTGATTTATTTGTTAATAGGAAACAGTTTATATTTGTATTTGGAAAGATTTATTTGGAGAATAAAAGTAAACATACCTTGAGTTATTTTTAGATGAAACTTGTTAGTCTAATGGCTTGTAGTTTGTTTGGTAATAAAAAGTAGTTTATATTTGTAATTGAAAAGATTTTCTTGGAGAATGAATGTAAACATGGCCTATTTTTTGAATACAACTTGTTATTTTACTGATTATCTATTAGCTTGGAAATAACAAGGAGTTTATGTTTTTATTTTAAAAGATTTATTTTGAGAACAAAAGCAAACGATATTTTGAAAGAGAATTTTCGATACATTTAATGAATGAATGCGATATATTTCTTGTAACAAAGTTAAAAATTGCTATACTGAATCTAAACTTTTTCCAGCAAATTATCCTTCCTCATATATGAAACATTCTTTTGTTCGAGAATATGTATATATTTTTTGTGTTTCTCAATATATGTATATTTTAGTTTCTACCTTTTCCCAATGTTTTTTTGAAACAATATTAATAATTGCAAATTGCAAATTATCAAATGCGTGGTATTCATTCGGCAACTATCAGCAACTATCAACTTCGGCGTGATATCAAAGGCAAAATATAGGATTTTGATGCGTCATAATTGTCATTTCTAGTTTGTAAAAGGAATTCAGGCACAAATCAATACCACCAGGCATGTCTTTCAGAAGCAGGACGACATTGGAAACGAGGATATTCATGTTCATTAGATTGAATTTCTTTTGAATATAATTTCAGAAAAATATTTAAAAATGTAAACATTTCTTATCATTACAAAAATTATTGTTATGCTGAAATCAATAGACTTTGGCCTCTAAAAGTAATTAATTAACAGATTAGTCAAACTTTAAAAATGTTGATTCTTCTTTATTCACTAATGAAGTGACAGTTCTTTTTCGTGCGTTCATTAAATGAAATAGAATAATAAGCATAATTAAATATTTAAAAATTTATACCATGATAAATTTTCGAAAGAATTCTGAGTTCTGAGTAAAGATATTAAAATTTAAAATTATTTTATAATTATCTGTACATTCATTTTTACGAAAAACTGGAGCAATTATTATTTCAAATTTGTCACGTTAATTCTCTACGTGTATTCAATCAATTTGTAAAGATAATTTTAAAATTATGGTACTGTTCTATCAAACTATTTTACAAATATCATTACAATAAAATTATACATTTACAGTAATATATAATTCTTACATTTTGAATTAATATTAATGCATCATATTAGCTTATAATGAATATGGAATCAAAAGTTATAACTCGGCAAATGCGGATTTAACTAAATTATGTGGAGAAAGAATTTGAACTTTTGAGACTTGAAAGGTTCTTCAATGAAGAATATAATATTATAATAGCTCAATCATTCCATTATAAATGGGACACTGATTATAAGGGATTTCGTCAAACTAAGCATGCGTTTAAAAAATGAAATAGCGAATTTGTGATTTATAAATTACAAGATATTATTTAAAAATTACAATTCTGTTCTGTACTTCATAAAAAGTAGAAACATTTTACTAAACTGTTCACATGCAGTTTCAAGATTCTGAATAAACAGTATTCATACTGATGAAACTTTACAATGACTTACCATTTTGTTATTTGTTCAATTCTGCAAATGAATTCCAGAATTTGAAAATAATTACAGTCAATTGACACCATGACGCGGTATATTTATTAAAATACTGCTGGTTCGAATCCTGTTAATCATTAAATATGAACTCATGCTATTATTAGTACTGATTATTAATATTCCAATTTTACTTTCAGGATTATCATATATTTTCATTCCAATTTAATGCATTCCGAATTAGTAGTAGTTTATTTAATTCCTTTACTGTTTTAGAATGTCTTCATTAAATCACAAAATCTCTAGAAATCTTCTAAGAATAAATTTCGGAAAACTCTAACATTGTTTATTTCAATCATATTACATGACAACATGAAATTATTTAATTTCCAATGCACATCGATATTTTTATTTTTTTTAAATTCCATCTTTTGCCCAAAGCAAAGATTTCTAAACTCTCATTTAATTATTATGCTTGAATACCCGTTTTGAAAACAATGATCATAGTTTTTTTTCTCTAACAATTTTCAAGTAGTTGCTGTGCATGAAGAATTTGCATTCATTTGTTTGCCGAAGGAAAAGTAAAGAAATCTTTTGTTTTATAAAATGGTGGAAATTACTTCCACTAGCATTCTTTAGTACTGTTGTATTTATAAAAGTGAAAGATTTGCTGAAAAGTAAATAATAAAATATTGCGTGACATTTATTCTTTGATATTTTTCGGTGTTTTCATGACATTCCACTTTTTAAGAATGCCATAAATTCCCTTTTCTTTATGCAAGATTTAATTTTCTGTTTTAATGTGTATGGCAAATATATATTTTTTTTTACTGATGGTAAATTCTTTCATGATCTGTACTTTAAAAAAAAGCCTATCTTCATTTCGAATATTATATTTAATCAAAAATATTCACAAAATAAAAATTGGGAAGGTATTCTACAAGAATAGAAACGTGGATTAAAATTAATAGACAACTTTCAAGAAATTTTAAAATTATAATTTTTAATTAAAAACTGATGTTCAGTTTGAAAAGATTTTATCCAATTGAATTATTTATAAAAATTGTCAAATTATTCGAAATTGCTTTTTACAGAATCGAAGTCTGAAACTTTTCAGAGTTAAAAATTATTTACTGTTCACTGCATTTGAACAATTCCTTATATGGGAAAAAAACTATTAATCATCTGTTGTGATCTTCCATGAAATAAAAAAAATTTCATTAAAATACAAAGAATTTCGACCAGTCTTTATTTAACCATGAACAGAGAAAACATTATTTATTATCGCTGCCAACTAAGAAACAGAAAATTTACAAATAAATATATATTTAAAAAATATACGCCTGAAAGAAATTTAGAAGAAAAACATCTGCTCATTATTTATGATGAATAAAAGAAAAAAGTATTATTTTTATTTATGGTATTAGCTCTTTCTTATTTTTTATATTTAAGTTTTATCTTTATTTCGTCGTAGTTTTATTTGTTTCTAGTTTATAGAAAACTTAATTTCTTTATACTCCATGTAATTTTAATTAATTCAACTATTTATAGTTAAATTTATATATGTTTTATATTTTGTTAATAATTACGTATTTTTATTTATTTTATATTATATTAAAAATGTTTAGTAGACGCTTTCATTGTTTATTGTTTTCGATTTACAGGAATCATTATGAATAACATTGAAAAAAATCATTTTGATTCAGCCGATGTTCTCTTCTTGGAATGTGTAAAGTATAAATTTATAATATCCAGAAATAGATAGATTTCTTATTTACTGGTTACTATTTAAAATGTATTAAATTTTATTTCAGGTTATATCATCAGGCTAAAACATTCATTACATTTGAATAATCATTCTAAAATGTAATTTAAACTTTTTAATTATTCGCTTGAATGCTAATTAATTCTAAATATTTCTAAAAATAGACAAGTTACATTTTAGCAATGTTAATTTTGAAATCATTTTCATAAAGATAATGAATTCAGTTTTAAAATGAAATATGATAAAAACAAACCACAGTCATTGTTGTTCGATTGATTATTCAAAATAATTAAAAATATTAAATAAGGAATATTTTTTGACACTCTAAAAGTTAACAGAATTTGAAAGTGAGCCAAATGCATTTTACATTTTCATTTAAGAGAGTCAGCGCATTCATAATATTTTGTTTATTTTTATGACACTACTATTAAAATGAAATGTGAATTTATCCAGAACAGAATTCATTCAAGAAGGACACAGAACATAGAATTAAAGGATCGCAGAAAGTAAAATTAATAAATGCTTGAATTATAATTTCATTTAATTTTTTTCAAAACTTTGTCTTACTTTAGGCAAAGCAATATTATTTAAAAGCCTAGAAACATAATAACGAATATACTAAAGAACTTCAAACATTATATAGCTTTAAATTGGTGATTCCATGATAAATATTATAAAAACGATTTATTATATTTGATTGGAAGCTTTACTTAGATTTTTTTTTTCTGGAAAAGTTAATCGTTCTTCCTCAACAAGTATAATCGCTGAAATAGTAAAATTATACAAAAATATACTTAATAAACAATTGAAGCTTATTAATAAAATCCCAATTGTTCTCATGATGTTTACTCATTGCAAAGAATAATTTCTTTCATATTTAAAATAATGGCTAAAAATACGCTGTCTGAACAATTTCTATTGAATACATTCAAGGAAAAGCATTTTAGATTCTTTCATTAATTGAAATTTTAATTTTATAAATTTTTTAATTGCATAAAAAATTTTATTATTATTAATATTTCATAAGGAAGCTTTCTTACCTTTAGTTTAGGTGGCACTTGATGATAAATGTAACAAATTGTATTCGAAATGAATATTTTAACTGAGTAATAAATGTTAATTTTATTTAAAATCCAGCAGGTAATACAATATAAGATTGGACAGACAAAAAAAATCTAAATAAAATTAAAGCTGACTTGCAACAACTGTACTGAACACGCATTTTTTCAAAAAATTTCATTTGAATTGTAACTATCTCATAAGGAATATATTTCGTTGAAACTCAAAAATACACAAAATGCATATTTTTAAATGAATCGCCTAAATTTTAACTATTTCTTTATATGAAAACATCTCGAGTTAAACATAGTATTAAAAAAAATTCTTAATATTCTCAGCAAAATGAAAGAAATAAATACAATCAGTTCGTTGAGATAAATCCAATTTTTAGAATTTTTATTTAATAATTTATTATGATTCAAAAATCATATAGTCTTTAATTAGTATAAATTATTATAAATTCACAAAAAACAACATCAGATAAAATTATTACTTATATAAATTTTGTCATTTATATTCTTTTTTTTATGAAATCATCTGTGAAAAGAATAGAATAACAAGTCACTGCATGTATCGCCATTCATAGAAAAAAAGTGAAATGGTATTATAGATGCAGTTATAAGAAATTTTGTTTCAGAAATTAAAGTGACTGGAAATGCTGTATCTATTAAAAACATTTTATAAAATTTGTACAAAGGTAAAATATAATATGCAATTTTCATAAGTTTAAAAACATATTTAAACTAGTTCTTTATATTAAATCCTCTGGAGTTAAATCTCATGCGAAATACAAAATTTATCAATGTTGCCAGCAAAAAAAAAAAAAAAAAAAAAAAAAAGAGTGATATTAGTTTGTTGTTTTAGAATCAATTTTTAGAATTTTTATTCTATAATATACCATGATTTCAGAATCATATTTCCTTTAATCGGTGCAAGTTATGATAAAATAATTATTAAAAATAAAATGGAATTATTAATTATATAATTTTTCTGTTTATATTCTATCCTTTTTTTATGAAATCACCGGTTAAAAGAATAGAATACCAACTGTCTGCAATTTATCATCATTCATATAAAAAAAGTGGAAATACTGTTATAGATACAATTATAAGAAATTTTGATTTAGAAACTAAAGTGATTGAAAATGATACATCTACTAAATGCAACCTTTTATGAAATTTGTACAAGGGTAAGATAAAATATACAATTTTCATAAGTTTTAAAACTTTTGAATTAATTATATTGAAACTATTTCTTTATACAAAATCATTTGGAGTTAAATCTCGTACGAAACACAAAATTGCTTGATATTACCAACAAAATGAAATAAATGAATAAATACAACCAGTCCTCTGCTCTAGATCAATTTTTTTAGACATTTATTCTATAATTTATCACGATGAAAAATCACATACCCTTTGATTAGTATAAATTATGATAAATTCATAATAAAAAATTGCTAGTTATATAATTTTTACCATTATATATTTTTATTGTCTAAAATCATCTGTAAAAAGAATGGAATACCATCTGCAATTTATCATCATTCATAGCAAAAAAACTGGAATGTTATTGTAGATGTAATTATTAGAACTTTCGATTCTTTTATTAAGGTTACTGAAAATGATATGTCCCCTAAATACATCCTTTTATGAAATTTGTACAAAGTTAAGACAAAATATTCGCTTTTAAAAGTTTTAAAATACAATCGCCAAGATCAAATATTTTGAATCTTCAAGACAGGAAATACAGTAAAATTCTTTCGAGAAATGCGTAGAAACTGTTCTCGGTCGGTTTCTGCGCGCTTCCAAATGTCACCGTTAAATTGATCAATACATCCGACAAGCCCTGAGGGTCATCTCAAGAGAAAATTACGAAGGAATTTCTAAATTCAATGGAGATATAGGTAGCTGACTCAGCAATATCGAATGCTATCTTTAGATGGAACTACGCATTCCTTCTGAGAACCAATTCATATTTTAAGACTTTAATGTGATTCACTGGGAGTGACTGGAAGATTTCTAAATGTTCTTATGAAGAAAGTGCGTAATTAACAAGCTGAATCTTTTCCGTCATTGTCATCGTTCGAATTTTGGAACAAACTTTAAGTATACTTTGTTAAAACTGAATATTTTTGAAAAAAAATGTATATTTGAAATTTTAATTTTTGAAGCAAAATTATGATTTAAATATGACAATAAATAAAATTGAAGAATTGCAAAAAAATAATTTTTTATGAACATAATGAAACTTTTAAAAACAGTTATCTTTTAGAAGAAAAGTCAGAGATTATAGTTACTGATCATAGAAAAAGAATCACGACAAAATCTTTTTAATTTCTGAAACATGCCCAAGCCTAATTTTCTAAATCTAGATGAGCTCACATCTTACGTAAATCTGATTAATAGGTTGTTATTAACAATCATCAGTTATTATTAATAATAATCAATTAATCATATTGATCATAACATATACAAGAGACGAATCAATATCACAATGTTAAATGGATAAAAAAGCTAGCTGAATCTTTCAAATTATGGATGAAAGCAAATAATCAATCATTATTTATTGACTTTAGTTATTAAACATTGGTTCAACTTATTTTTTTAAAACTGAAGATATTATTATTTACTTCTCTTGAAGAACCGACAAATCGATTGAGAATTTATTTTTATAAGAAAAAATAATTGGGAAATTATTATGTAAAAATTAAAACAAAAGTTAAGCACTGAAAAGAACAGAATAAGGTTAGATGTTTATTTTTTTGAGTAATAATATTCAACAATTAGGCATTGATAAAAATACGTTTGTTTTTCTTAATTAAAATTAGTGGTTTTATTACATATAATGGTGTAAATCGATACAAATAAAACTTTTTACATGAAATAAAAATAAGCCACAAATCATTTAAACTGAATCGTTCAACTCATGAATGAATACAAATAACCTAACATTATTTATTAATTTTATCAATTAATCTTCAGTTCGACTTATTTTTTTAAATTGATGATATTATTACTTATTTTTCTACAAGAACCGACAAATCGACTCAGGATTTATTTTTAAAAGGAAAAAAAAATATATTCTTTAAATGTTAAGTACTGAGAAAAAAAAAAGCAAGAAAAAACAGGCCTTTCTTTTTTTTTAATAATAAAAATGGAAAAATTATACATTAATATCAATGCACTTAAATTAAGTAATTAAAAATAATGGCTTCATTACATCTAATGGCGCAGATTGATGTAAATGAAAAAAATTGGCGTCAAATAAAAATAAGACACAAAGCTTTTAAACAAACAAAGGCTTTATAAGATATGCTTAAACATAAGATAATGAAGTGAAAGCTGTTTTTGAAGAGCAACTGATTCCCACTTCTCTCAGTGTATCCAGATCACACAAAAGGAAAAGCAAACAGCAATGTTTGATACAATTTACTCACGGAATCGAGACACGCTTGTCAGGAAGAAATTGATATAGATGACTTTGAAGAAAAATTTATATTATAGCTATAGCAGGCACTAGATATAGAACAGTAAAAAGCAATTCATAGCAAATATATATATGTATATGCATATAGACATTCATCACCATAAAATATATATTCAAACTTTTATATAGAAAATGATAAATGATGTAGCAGAACTCACGACACTCACAATTACCTAAAAAAATATTCTATAGTGCAAAATTTACGGAAAAATATTACATTTTTGTAACAAAAAGAAGTGTTATGTGCGTGGAAATTTCAGAATCAAGATATCATAGAACACTTGAGCATGCTTCTCCTGATTATCGATTTCATTCCATGATTGTGATTTGCTTGGCGATACGCAAAATAAGTATGGAAGTTGCTGCCATTAAAAACTTCCGAAAATAACAAAGACCTCTTATATGTAGAAGGTCATGATGCTGACTTTTGAGGTCACTAACAGTTGGAATTTTTTGGCGCTTGATTAGCTTGCTGTTTTCAGATATTAACTGTCTTCAGGCAACGCATCTCTTACAATAATAAAACGGTAAGAAAATCCAGTTTATAATAGCGTCTAAAATCATGGTCGTAGCTTTTTGCTTAGTAGGCGTTTATATAACACCTATTTGTCGGTTATAACGCGACTAAAAGGCACCAAGAGAAAATTTCGCCAATTTGGCGATTTTAATCGTCAAATTATATAGCAAACATATGATTCGCACGTTCAAAATGTTTTATAAATACTAATAATGCAAGTGAGAATACTTTTATAATTTGGCGAAATTTTTTCTTGGCGCTTTTTGGTCTCCTTTAAAACAGAATTATACCCAAAAAACGATCTTGAAGAGAAGACGTTAGAAAATATAGCAAGCTGGAGAAGAAACATAATGTATTGACTTAAATATCGCTACAGAATGGTTTTCAAACAACGGAAATCTGTCTTAAGTTCTTATACAGCAGTAAGAAAATTTGTAGTTGGTCATTCAAAATCAATACCGACAAATGACCGTTGTCTTGTCTATTGGTTTGGTTTGGTTATATTAACGTCCCGTTTAAAGCAACACTTGGGCTATTTTGGGACGGACCTTGTAATTTTGAACCGCGGTCAGATGACGAGGACGACACCTGAGCTGGCACCCCCCTCTCCACACCACACCAGCGGGAGGACGTTTGATCAGGACGGATTTAACGTGCAACTGACCCCCTTACACGACGGTTCTTTTGGTGGAATCGGGTCTCGAACCTGAAACCCTCCGGTTCCGAAGCCGAGACCGTACCCCTTGTCTGTTGGTATTTTTAACCAAAGAAAATTAACCTATTATCGACCAAAAGAGACAATTACAAGCTCTTAGAAACCTTATCAGCAGTTTCATGATTCAGCCAAACATCAAAGTTCTCTGTTTATTGTCAATAGACCTCATCACAAAAGGGATCTATTAATTCGTCCTTCCCTAATAAGCAGGCCACTCACACTCAGTTGTCGCGGTGGCATTTGCTGTAATGACGAAAACAAAGAGACAAAATTGGACTTCACAATGAAAAGTGTTTTGAGTTCCACGTATGATTCTGTACTGTACAAGGTATAGAGTGAGGTTACGGACCGATTTCAGTATCTGATAATATCAAAGGTAAAGGCAGTTTCAGTAACGCTGGTATTTTCAAAAGAGCGGTGCTATGTTGAATGGGTGAAATGAATGTCATATCTTTAATGGACATACCGCTATGGGTGTGAGCATTCCAGTAAATAACACTTCCCAATATGCTTCAATCCGAGTTGCACCTGAATCAAATTTTAAGCTCAATTCAATTATGGAGACAAAGCCAGAACACATCGAAGCTTTTGTTATGGATTAACTGTATGAATGTGAGAATATTTCTCCAATAAATTAGTCAATAAATTTGTTGATTTAATTCATATGGGATATGAATGAGAATGTTTAGGATGAAGGTTATGTGTATGTGCCTAAACACTGGCAAATACAAAACAGTAATAATATATGTAATGGATGCATCTACCCAACAAGATTAAAGTCATTTGGTGTTCAGTATGTTGAATCTAAGTCAATGACTATATGATTTTAAAAGCTATCATTGTAATGAAGGCACAGGTGAAAAAAATATCTCTCCCCAAGAGATAATTATGATTAAGTTGCTTTCTATTCTTACTCTTTGACAGATGATTTATTTTTGTACAGCTATTCTTCCCTCAATACAGATATTTTTCGATTGATTCTTTATAACACTCATTTCTGTAATATACGAGTTTTATAACGTTTTTGAGTGTGCAATAAGGGGGGCTTTTGTGTGAATTGTCCACCTGTTTTATGATTTTAAAGAATAAATTTTATAAGCGACATTTTTTAAAATCATTTTTTGATATGTTAAAGTTCGGAATTTTATATGCTAATGTATTTAAGTCACAGCATTATTTTAATAATTTCAGCAATGGATTGTCAGTTAATCGAGAAGTTTTATCAAATTGTAATGTTTTGAAACAGTGCCAACCAATAGAGAATTAAAAAGAAAAGATTTTGAAATTTTATAACATTAATAATATAAATAAAAAACAGTAAATAATTGAAATAAAATAATTTCTACTTTTTATTTCATTAATAAAAGGGTGTTTCTTAAACTATTATTATTAAATTTATTTATATAGTTATTTTCTTATTAATGATATAATCTGCATTAACTATGAAAATAGGTAGGAAAAAATTTAATGTAGATTGTTTTGTATCAAAATAATACAGAGAATTAATTATTAAAATGAGTAGTAAAAAATCTTAATCAAGATTTGTAAATTTTTAATCTTTCGATGAGAAGCTTTTTAAAAAAAAATGTTTTGCTCCCTTTTTGTTGCTAAATTATAAAAGGCTGAAACATTGCTACAGATAGATGATTGTAACAACATATGAATTCTGATTTTAACTTAAATTTCATTAATAAACTTGATATTTCTTGAGTTTTCTGGAATTTTCTGAACATAAGTTAGAAAAATTTGAAAGAAATCCGAAAATAAATAAATTCGACGACCTCGGAATTATTCCGATGTTGAAACGCGCAACATAAATACTTGATACCGTTATTTGTTCTTAAGAAGGGAAATAAATTTAGTCTAAGATTAAGACTAAGAATGGGTGATACATTTCTTCTATCAGTTTTTAAGATACTAACTTGTACTAAAATTGTTTATATTTTGAAGGTTGTTATAAAGGGTACGTCTAATGTTTGATTTCTTAGATTAAAAACACGTTTTGAAACTTCCTATTTCAGGAAGAATTTCGCAATCTAGAGCCATGGAGAGATGGCACCGACCTCAAAACTCCTGTAAAGTTCCTTATCATATCAAGAAAAGAGTTTGGGTTTGGATATCAACAGTACCAAAGAAGTAGACTCTGATCTTAGATGACTACTGCTTAGCTCGATACAATTTCACCTATTTTTGTAAACCTATTAATTTATTTATTTATGTTTCTATTTTAATTTTCTCGTGTATTACATGCAGAAAGCTTACTTATATTGACGCAACGCTTGGATGCAACACCAGGGTTGCTTGGAGTTGGATCTTATGATACTGTGTGACCTGTGACAAAACATTGAAGGTTCTATAAAAATTGCTGGGACTCAAGTCCCTAATTGAGCTATCGCGAAGCTTCTTGAATATTCGGCATTCTTCATTTTTGGCACCAAATGGCCACGAAGTTTGTTACTAAGACCGAGCCTGATTCTTTGACCTTATATCTGCACAGAAAAAAATACTTGGAAAAAATCAACAGCAACGTGCAAGCAACAAATCATTATTAAACAATCGTAATAGTATGAAGCAGGCAGAGAGGATTCAATGACTATCAACACTTCAAAGACTTCTGTCATATTACTGGCTTATCTGTGACAAAACATCGAAGGTTCTAGAAAAAATCTGAATCACGAGTCCCTAAAGAGGTATTTCTATGATTCTCGAATATTCGGGATCCTTCATTGTAGGAATCAAATGGTTACCAAGTTTGTCATCGTTGGTAATTGAGCCCAGCATCCATTTAGCAGCCCTTCTTATATCTGTAAAATTCTTTTCCTTAGAAGAAAACTTACTATGCCTCTAGCAATGTAACAAATTCGTAACAAAATGCTCTTTTCTTTTAGTAAGTATACATAATTACTGCAATGGGCAGAATATAAATTATGCATTCGTTCACCCTTGTGCATATGACTATGATTATTCAAAACTTCATCAAATATTATAAATAAAATTTGGCATGCGAGTTAGACATCAAAATTATGATTCACTATATTTTGATTTCGATTTTAGTCATCTGAATAGATTAATGGCAAATTATTGCATTCGCGTTTCTTTTCATTATATTATGAATGTGAATATAAAGCAGAGGATATTGTATCAATATATAACAAAAAAGTGGCTGAAGAAACTTCCTTTTGTTTTATTATGTTGTTTTATAACAAATGTAGATATATATTAAATGTTAGTTCTGATAGAATTCCCTATTAGGTAGTGCTACTTCTAATATTTAGTGTTATTAAATTATTGAATATATATGACTTTGTACGATTCATTGTTTTTATTCATTTTGCGCTTACAAACTTTTGAGGTTTATATGTTTATAATTAATTTTAAATCAATTTTTGTAATGATAATTAACATAATTTTCAAAACAAATTAATTGAATTCTTCCAAGCGAATGTTTTAGCGTAGGACTATGAATTGTTTAATATGTGGTAATGCAAATGCAAACAAAACCGAAAATATCCGAACACATCGTCCTTCTTTTCACGACATGCGAACCCGCATCATAGAATCGTTGAATGTAATCAGATTACCGACGGACAAATTAATTTAACTCGCACTTTTGTGCAAATATAATTTGGAATTTTATTTGCTCTTCTGTGATCGATTTGTCAAACCTCAGGGAATTAAGACCGAGACTGTTAATTTATTTATTTTCAAAAGCATTCATACACCGATTGATGTTTTTTGTTTTATTTGTCGAAAACTGTAAAAGCATTTATTTGGAGAGGGCAGAATGTTTTATTTTCAGCGTTAATTAGTTCAGCAGTTTGTTAGTTAATTCAAAGCATTGTTGGTGAAACACTTATTCAAAATACTGAGAAGTATCGGGCTGTTGATTGAGCTTTTTAACTCGTTTATGAACGAAGTCATGTATTTAAATGTGATGCGTAGAATGAAAAAGAAACCTTCATGTTTTTTCTCAGAAGAATGATTATTTTCTGTGAGTTGTTTAGGGAAACAATTTAATTAATTGCTGAATATTTAAATTATAATTAAATATTCAATGTAATTGAAATAGATATCAATACAGAAGTTAAAAGCAGTTTGTCATAGTCATTTTATTATGATGTGTTTCATCTGCCTCTTCCATTACGAATAAGTGATGATATGTTAAACGCCTATATTATTTGAATTAATCAAATTATTGTGTACAAATAGCTAAGGGATTTCATTATTGTGGCTTTTATAACTTATTTTATCAAAAGAAGTTAAAATGTGAAATGTGTATAAATATTACATTTTAAGAGCTGATAAATAATATAGATAGTAATTCTGAACCTTTTTTTTTTCGCATATTCGTAGTATAGATAAAGTATATTAATGGTTAGAAAATTCGAACTCGAGATTTTGAAGAATCTCCACGTTTTAGACCCCCCTGAGTTAGAAAAACAACTTTTAATATGTCCTTTTGTCTGCCTGTTCTGACAAAGATAACTGAAAATCGCTTTGAACTAGACGGTTGAAATTCAGCTTATGGTCTAAACACCAAAATTACAGATTTCTTTCAATTTTTTTAAAAAAAATCTGACCATAGAAAGTCTGTCTGTACGGCTATTGGAATATAAGTCAGCAAGATAATTATAAGAGAGCTACATAGATAAAATTCAATACATTGATTTAACATCTATAGTGTAGACACTTGTCAAATGTTGAGCCATAACCAACGAAGTGTTGACCGTCTGTCGGTCTTTACTTTCAGAAATATGTAAACGTGATAATTTAAAAATGCAGTGATTTAAATATATCAAATTTGGTCTGGTATTTTGTGACTAAAAGTGCAGGTTTGTGTTATATTTTGGTTTCAATTGGTTGAGAAGAACGTTCTAAAACGCAAATTCGATGTTCGTATACTATTAGCGCATGCAAGGAAAGCGCCAAATAACTCGCCAAGGATGGTAAGAGAGATTGAGTTAAAAACGCTAAATTCAGGTCAAATTAAATATTACTTAAATACTGTAAGCAAATGCCTTGTAAGATGTTTTCTGGCATGACAATTTTAATCAAAAGAATATACTAGAAAGTTTGAAAGATACTACACCAGCTGGTTTAGATTTATGTTGTTAAACATTTTTTGTTTTCGTTTAAAGACAATCCATGAATTCTTAAGTTGCTTACATATAAATATTTATTTGCCAAGTAAATATTATGGCATGCAATATAATATTTTTTTTGACTTAAGTATAATTATTTTATCATTGACAGTGGCCGGCGTCCTGGCCTAGGGGTAGCGCGTCTTCTCCGTGATCTGGGCGGCGCGGGCTCGAGTTCTGGTTCGGGCATGGTTGTTCTTCGTTCTGTGTTTTATCTGTGAAGTGCGTGAAAGAGCCCCCGCTAAAAAGGGGCTGTGTAAGGGAGTGCAATTATAGTTCTGTTTCAAATATCGGTTCCAATCGGTTGGAAAAAAATGTCTCTAAAACACAAGTTTGTCTTTTGAGTACTATCAACCACATGCCAAACATTCATCGCCAAAATATCGCCAAGAATCACAATTAAGCATTAATCACAATAAAATCAATAAATAAGCATTAATATTTCTTAACTATAGTCCGCCAAATTCATGTAAGGTTACCAAGGCCCACAATTTTATGTGAGGTAGGCTTTTATTAGAGAGTGTGCGAGATGGTTTTGGAGAGACCACTTTTGTTGGTTTTAACTTCATACATATACATAGTGAAAAAAAAATTTTTTTTTCACCAGGTTCTTTACATATTTTATATACACTTAGTAACTGTGAAATTCTTATTTTAAAAGAAAAATAATTTTGCAAGAGAATCGGGTGGGGTTTTTTTTATATTTTTTTTTATTACTATGCAAAATAACCATGATATCCTATCAAATAATTCTGTCTCAAAAGAACCTTTTTTCAAGCAGTCAAGTGAAAAATCAGAAAAAGAACAGTAAGAGGTAGAAAAGTTAAATCACCTTTTTCATTATTAATAAATTGTTATATACATTTTATGTATCATTGCATCAAAACATGTAGTTTCTAAGCAATTCAGTTAATTTTTTATTGATAAATTTTTATTTACATAATTTGCTTTTATATAATTGCCGCAAAATAAATTTTTCCTTTTAAATTTTAAAAACTTAACAGAAAATCCATTGAAATCTACACATAAAAAGCTACTTGTATTTTAAAAATGTTTTTTTTTTTTTAATAATACTAATATTCAAAAATCATTTTCTGAAAAAAATAGGAAAATAAAAATTAAAATAATAAATTTCCTTCGAAATTTCTGGAATTTGAAGACTGCAAGAAAGAATTTTATGTAAAATTATTTGACAATTGCTTAGAAATTAATTCACAAGCTGTTTTTTTTTTTAAGTTAAATGATACATAATAATGAGAACAAGCTGCGTGCGAAAAAAAAAAATGAGTTGGTAAATTTTCGTCAAACATTTGCGAAACTGAAAAATTTTAAGGATTCAAAGATCAAACTTTTCCAGCAACAGCTCTAAGGAGTCGTTTTATTGAAACGTATATACTCCAAACAAAAAACAAGGACATCAACAACAACAAAAGCAACAGTAGAATAATTGAGATCTATGCATTTCTTAAAGGTCTTTTAATATTTATTTTTTTTTGAAATTTCATGACTTTTCGGTAAATGTGATAAAAAAATATGGATATAAAATCAAACAAACTGTGTGATAAAAACATGCAAGAAAAGTTTTAATGGATAATTATTAATTTCACAAAGCTTTAAAATTCAATATTTAAATAACATGGTCTTAACCCTTATTTGTGATTGATTTAATATAAATTAGTTATTATATATTTTATTAACATGTTGCTTTCCTCAGGAAGGAAAGCTATTTTATTCTGAATGTAATTTATTGATTTATTGTTAAGAAAATTCTTCACAAGTATAACGATGTATTATGGTGCTGCCATCTATTTTCATTAAACTGAAACAGAAATGAGAATGCAGAATGCCATTAATTTTTTAACATTTTATTTATATGTTTAGAAAAATTATACATTTTATACTCATAATTATGATAATCATATAAATTTAAAGAATTAATTGTAAAAAATGTACACTTGAAATTTCATTCAAAAAAAATTATAAGTACAATATTTTCAAAAATTATTTTTGATAATTAATATTCTAATTTCATTCATAATTTTACTTATCAATTTACATAGTATCCCGTTTTGAATTACATTAAGAAAAAAATTATATTTAAACACCTAGATGCACTTATTCAAACTAGTTCAATAGCTAGAAGTCAATTTAATGAAGCTGCATAAGTAGTTGACAAAAGTAGTGAAAATCAATTTGTCTCTATTATATTCTAGAAGATATAACATATTTAAATCTTAGTTATTTTTTACAAATAGTTGAACAATTTTGAGTGAAATTACGATTTCAACTACGATGTACAAAACAAATAATACACTCAATTTTATAAAGAAAACACTCCAATTGAGAATATTTCTTCTTCATTTACTTTTCTGTTTAAAGTGAGCGATGATCATTTCTCAAAAATTTCAACTAATTTTTATATTCCCTCAAGATTTTGTTCTAAATTCGATAATACATAAAGTAATAAAATAAATATATTAACATATATGAGCATTAAATATTATACAAAACAGCTCATAAAATGTATTTATTAAATCAAAAGTACAAATCATAATTTTTTTTGCTCAATATCTATAATATGAAAATAAATGTTAATTATTGATAAAGATGAAGTATTTTTGAAAAATGTAATTTTATTATTCAACTGTATAGAAACTAATATCACTGCACAAAAAACAAAATTATTTAGTTTTTCTTCCAATTGACCAATTTCAACTCGATGTTATGTATTCACGGGGGAAAAATCCATTACTCTACTAATACTAATCTTAAATACTAGATTAGTTCTTTGAATTCCTCTGATGAACTTCCAAAATCAGACTTAAATAATGCAAGAAATAGAAATGTATTATTTCTATTTTATATCGTTTTTGATCGTTTTATCTTTCTTTTGTTCTTTACCTGTATATAAAAATATTTTTTATCAATTATTTAATAAAATATAATTATATAAATATTTTGAATTATCTGGTTAATTTTTTAAAATTACTATTTCTTTTTATTAAAATTTCTTAATATTCTGATTAAAAATTCTTATTTAATAACAAATTGAATATGTTAGAATATTGCATCTTCTACCATAGAGAAACCTATCTTCATCGCATAACAAGACAGTTGCTAAAAACATAATATACAAACAATATCATATTTCTTTCTTAAGAAATTTATTGGCATCAGAAAATCGTAGTTGTGTCAGAAAAAATTGATGTTTTGATTTTAAAAATGCTGTGTTTTTTAGTTTAGCGTAATAAAACATTTTTTTTGTTTATTTTTCACATTTTAATATTATTTGATTCAAGTTTAAATTGCTGCCTTTTATAAGTATTTTAAAAGATAACATTCTAAAATCATTGAATCATATATGTTGCAAATTTGATTAAATTCGAAATTAAATTACGTTTATTTCTAAATTTAAATTGTTACTTTTTAAAAATTAAAATATTATAACTAAATGAATTCAAAGTAACTTAAATATCATAAAAATGAAATAAGATAACTGGAACAATATAATCATAGAGAGAATCTTGGAAGATATGATTAAGAATATTTTAAGTAGCAAGAAAGCTCAGAATAGAATAGAAATTAGTGAGTATTTTTACTATGCATTCCTCCTGTGTATTATATTATTAAATTTCTACAAAACCCTGTTAATTTACAAATAAAAATTTTAGAACAACATTAGTACCATGTATGTTTTGCTTGCATACAGAAATAGAAAAATTAAAAATTTTATTACATGCAAAAAGTTAAATATATATATATAGAGAGAGGGAACAGATTGGCTGAATTTCGCACACTATTTCAGAATGCATTTTGTAAAAAAGTTCAACAGATCTATGGGGAAAAGTTCAACAGATCTATGGGTAAAATATGGTAAACAAGAGAATAAATCAAGGGGAATGGTTAAAATTTCCTATCTCCTTTATATCAAATCATTGAAATATGAATATTAGATGAAATTTAATCTTTAATTAAATTGCCAACTTAGCCCACTAGATTTTTTTTGCTAAAGTGTAAAATACACAATTATTCATATATATCTGTTTACAGGTTAATAAATATTATATAGTGGGATATAAAATCCAACAAAAATAAACTAATTTTTTATAAATAATAAGATAATTATTTATAATAAGCCACAATTTTATAGTTGATAAAACATGTCTTTTTCTAATATAAATTTTATAATGAATTTGAATCAAAAGCATTGAACTTAATAGTATTCGTATTTCTTTGAAGCTTAAAACATTTTGATGATTCAATCTTTAAATTTTAAATAATAAATATTAAATAAAGAAATCTTGAAGTGCTTCAATATTTCCGATGTATTGAAATTATCATTTTCGCAAACATTCTTGACTTTTTTTTTTTTTTTAATCCTTCCGAAAATTTAACATTTGGCAGCTTGTTTATGACTGGAGACCTGATTAGATGAAAACTGGTTTACATTCATCAATGGTGAATGACTGCCAAAAACGAAACTCAATAGATAATAAATTCTTACACATAATTATTATGTTAACAGAAATTGGTAATAGGAAGATGAAATTCAAATTATTCCTATAAGAATTATTAAAAAATGAAAATAAAAATACTTTTCCTGAAAATGAATTTCTTATGCTTTTTTTCTGAAGAATTATTGTCAGTGACTTTTTTCCCCCAGTGATTGGATATTGAGCCCAAAATAGTCCAAAAACCATTTCCGTGATTTTTTAAAAGTGTATTTTAAAATTTAAACAATGCCTCGGGAAAATATTTTGATTAAAAATTTTTTCACTTTTATTGTTATTCTTATATTTTTTCGAGCAATTAAAAAAAAATCGAAAGTTTAATAACAAAAGTTGCACGGATTTTTAATTTCGTACAATGTTCTTTATCTTTAAAACCAATTTCTGGATGCTTTAATATCTTGGCGATTCCTTTTACAAACTCTATTCGAATTTACGTTAAAATACTTCGATTCACTAAAAATATTTGCTATTTAATTGCTATTTCTCGTGCTGGCTTGGAATATCCTTAGTCCAGAAAATAATTAAAATTTCAAATTTTTTAATTTACTGCATGTTTTTTGGCGGTAATTTTCCTGCTATTAGCTCTATAGTTCAATTTATTCATTAGTAAGTGAAAATATTTTGATTCATTCCAACTCAAAATATTTTCAGTTGTCATTCTCTGCCATGCAAATTCGTAAGAACTTACTGCGTCTATGTCTTCTCGGAGACGGACAGTCTCTGCTGTAGGTCCTGGCACCTGGGGTCAGACATGCGATCAGGAGCCGCACCATCGTGTATGTTACCCGAAGATCGAGGAGGCAGCATCTTTTAGGGGAACTTTCTTTTTCCGGAAGCGCCCAAAAGGGGGGCTTCTGAAACAGAGTTACTTGGGCTAGGGGGTTGCCAGGATGCAAGAGAGAGAAAAGTTGAATGGGATGCTTGGCGCCAAGTGGTTGGCGAGATATTTGGAGTGGGATGCTTCCACGGGGTTAATGATCTTTAATAATAGGAGACACATGTTGAACCCCATGGAGGGGGTGGAATGCGAATATTGTTTTGTTTGGGACAATGATTGGAAAATTGATTTAGATGTTGCTTTGTTTGAGTTGGTAATTTGTTGTGATGTGGGGAAGAGGTGTTTTTAACATTCACGGGAGAATTTGGTTTTCTAACGATGATGATGTTATTTTGATTTGGAGATTGAAGAAAGTGAAATGATAAATCTCGGGAAAAAGATTCGAAGATAAAAATTGAGATGAAACTCATTTGTTAGCTAGATTGAAGGTTTATTTTAATTCTCCCTTCAATTTAAATTTTGCTTTCTATCTTCCTTAGCAAATGAAAGAAAAAAGCAGTGCAAAGTTTTTGGAATTACATTCACTTTAGAATTTTTTTT
>JAPMOR010028316.1:3021-27076 GCA_026543865.1 Argiope aurantia
AAGTGGGACTCGTTCATCCACAAAATGTTCCATAACTATTCATTTTGGAGCTCTAATTGCACAACGCAAAGATTTGTCAGCTGGCAAGAGTTACTGCAAAACTCTCAGCAACCAACTGTTTTTGAAGGGATTAGTAGTATAACACCTCTTGAAGAATCTTATGAACCATGGAACAAGGTCAGTATTTTCTGCAATACACCAAATCTGAAGATGTCGCTATCAATGAAATGGAATGTCTTGTTTTCCTCCACATGCATTGCAACAGCATCCACTACTTGTGTTGCAGTTCAACATCATTCTCTTCCTGGCTGAACAGTCTATGATCCTGCTGCATCAAATTTCCTATAGTTACTTGGATAGTGACTGGACCTTTTCATAACTTCATCAAAGAAGAAAATTTCCACAAAACTACAGTCACCACTCACCATTTTGATTCAACACTTTCACTACTAAAGCATGTTCCTGCATGGTCTCAACATCATCTTTGACTTGGAAACAGGTATGACTGAGATTTGACTATTGCATATCCTGCTGTGAGAGCAAAGGATTACTACATTTAAAACATCTAGCAGGTGCCAGAAGTACTGTTGCAATATCTAGCATTTTGTGCTAGATAAACGTTTTATTATTGCAATATCTAATTTTCATGTTATTTTGCTGATACAGATGTCTTGGAAATGTGAACTTTTCTTGTGCACACCCTATATATTTATATGCCAAATTCAAGCATTAAAGTGGCAAATTTTGTAATATTAATCTTATTTTTATTTTCAGCATTTTGTTCCTGTTCCTTTGCAGAGACTAAGCTAAAGCTATAAGTGTAAAAAGAAAGAATTTTATAATTGTACATTATGAATTTTAATTTGTATTTAAATTATCATATATATTAAATTTCTATATTGTGTGCTTTGATATAGATATTTCAGTAAGAGCTTAATGTAATTATTTTTCCATTTAATAAAGTAGTGAATATTAGAATAAAAATTTTTCCTTAGCATAAATGTTCAAAACTATAAGAAAATATCAACTTTACGCTAACAAGACATATTCTATATAGCTTACTTTGTGTGTCAAACTAAAATCTATGTAACAATTGCAAAAAGCAGTTTTGATCCTATATATTCTGCTAACATTCCCTTTTCTCAATTCAGAGCTTACAACAATAAATAATCAGGGGATAGAATTTTATTTATAAACTTCTGACATAATGCACTCAATTTTCATTCAAATATTGTTTATTTAAAATTTTAAAGAAAATTGCCAAGCTTGAAATTTAAGATAGCAGAAAGTCAATGATTACATAGTGCAAAGCCTTTTCAAAAGGTTATAACATAGATTCATTATGCTGTCCTCCAATGCAATAAAACAAAAGGACTATCAACCAATTATACCCACAAGAACTTTTAAACAGCTAAGCCTATTATCAACTCATGTTAATTTTAAAGAAAAATACTAGTCGTGTTGATTGGAAATTTGCATAATAAAGCAATGCATCAAGAATATATGGTCACAAGTTCTGAAACTATCTTATGGGGGGGGGGGACTATTGATGTACTATAATTATTTCAATACCTTTTAATCAACAATGCTTTTTCAAATTATAAAGAGACTTTATTGGCAATCTTTAGTGAGAAATATGTTCACATAAACTATCTTTGTTAAAAATTTCAAAAAAAAAAAAAAAAAACTGTAGAAATAATTCAAATACGTTTGCTTGCATAACTTGAACACAACTACCGGTTGTAATGTAACTGGATTTTGATCACAACTCTGGTAGTCTCAGAAAACCATATTCTGTAATTTTCTTCTTCATGACTTAAATATGTTTCTTAAAACTTTATAAAATATATTTATTACTTTCGTCATTGAAAGAAACAAAATTTCATATTTTAAAAAAGTATGATCTTTCCCCTCCCATGAAAAAAAAGTGTTAAAAGAACAATATTTAATTTGTCTACACAAATGGGAAAATGAACTTTTTCTAAATGACTTTATTAGTTTCATTATTTGGAAATCTATCAAGCATCCATCTTAACAGCACAACAATTTCATATAAAAACCTAATTTATGTCAGGCTATTTTAATTCAACTCAAAGTTCCGAAAATAAAGATTTCATAACACTTCAAACCAACAAATCAGACAATTGCATTTTGTTTAAAGCTTTAATAACCATTTTCTCAAATTATTATATACTAAACATTTAAAACTGAAGCTTTATTACAGAAAAGGAAGAAGAGCATTATGTTCCTTGTTTACTTAGGAATAAAATTACAAGTAATGTTTTGTAAAATATAGCTACAAAAAGGAAAGGAGATATTATGAAGTTATGACACAAATATAATAGTTTTTCAGAAGTCCAACTTTTAAAACCACAGATTGAATATTAAGAAAAGTACTGAACACTTATCTTTTGTTACACAAGGTTCCACTATGAATATGATAGAGAACTACAATGTAAATAAAAGATGTCTGATTTACATGAAATTATATTAGAGAAAGAGGATTAACAATTTTTCATGTGGTAAATAGAGAAGGGAAATACTATGAAGTCTTATGATCAAAAACAAAAACTATTTCATGTAATTCCCTTAAGGGAAAATAGTTACTGGAAAGATTATTAAAGGCCTTATAATTTGTATCATTGTCACTTTTTAAATGAAGCTATAATTTCACCTAAAATTATTAATTTGATATTACTGCAAAGATCTCAGGCATCTCTTAAAACAACTTTGCCAGAATAAATAAAAGTAAAAATGCTGTTACAGAATATGAGTTCATAATGAAGATTAAGTGATTAATAAATGATATTATCTAAAGTTTTAAATAATTTTACTGAAAATATTTGATACATTAAAAGTTTTATCAGTTTTTCAATGAATTTGAAAAACTGATACATACTTGTCCATGCCTCTAATGGCCCCAGGACTTGATAAAAATTAACACTGCTTCAAAACTCAAATACTTAAAAAAGAATTGACAATACATTTTTTTAGTCATTTATTTTAAAAAGACTTTTTTTTAGATTATTTACAATAGAATCATTTAGTTGCTGCAGGCTTGACAGCTTCCTTCACTTGTTTCCTTAGCTTCTTGTTATGCTTTCTGGAGAACTTCAGATTCTTAAGGAATTTAGGATCAACCTGAAAAGAACATAATTTTATACACATCTCCTTTTCACATTGTTGTAGATATGGAAGCATTTTTATCTCTAATTATATGCACAAAAAAAGAATTAAAATCAGAAAATTTACAAAAACATTTTACGATATGTTTCGATTTCAATAAATATCTATAACAGAGAATTACAGATACAAAAATTTATTAATATATAATATTGATTTAGAAATTAATAGTTTCCCCTTTAAGATATTACATAAATATTAAATTTAAATGAAGTAGAATGTTTTTCTCCCCTTTAAAAATATTTCAAAAACAATATTTTTTAGTATATATTTTTAACATATAATAATTTACAAATTTAGGATGCCAATTTTTTCCATTTATTTGTATACAAAATTCATCAGATTACAAGCCATTTAATGCATAATCAAAATTAAGTTTGTTGATTTCACGACTGAAATGTCCTTAAATTTATATATTTCTTTGATGCAATTTTCTCATCTTAAAGAAAAGGCTTAAGATGTTTGAATGCTCATTTACAAGTTCTACTAATAATTAAAACTATGACAATACACTTAATAAATAATTAAACAAGAAATATTAATAAAATTCAATCGAACTAAAACAAAAGCCAGCACCAGAAAAGAAATTAAGCACAGAGACAAATCAACTAGATTTATACTAATACATATATATTTTTTTGAGAATAAACTAAGCACTGCACATCTAAAGAAATACAAAAACTAAAGGCAAGTACTTACACCCCTCATGGATTCCTTACGAAACCTCGATGGTTTCTTGATTCCATTTCTATGGTCCTTGCGATCTATTTAAAAGATACAAAAACTTTCATTAATACTACTATTTTACTTCCTTCACTATTTGTATGGTTGAAATACAATAACTATTAAAAGCTTCTAAATGTAATATCACATAAAAATAAATTGCCTTTGTAAATAACAAATGCTTGCAATACAAAAAGAACACAATTCATAATCTTAATTCAATGAAATAGGATTAAATATAAATTACACAAAAAATATAAAATTTCACAAAAGTTGTACCCTATTTTTTGACTTTAAAATCAGCCTGTATATTGTGCAGTAATTTTTTTAATCAACTTGTTCATACTTACATTCAACTCATTATGTAGAAAATAAAACTCAAATTTTTAAAATTTATTAACTTTTATGATATGTCAAATTAAAATTAACTGCAAGGGAAATTAATAATTTCCTATTGAAATAATTTCTTATCTCAACCTATATTAAACCATCTCATTCAGACATTCCAATGAAATTAATTAAATAAACAATGAGAAAAAAGCTATGAAATTAATGTCAAAAATGTAACTAAAGGAGCAGCTCCAGTATACGGCCTATTGGCGCCATTTTTTTCACCAAGAAGTCGCCAATAATGCGTGTTTGTTTAGGATGTTCCGATTCTTACCCGGAAGTTTAGAAGCCACGTTAGGCTTATTTCTAAGACTGACAAAATACACTAGACTATAAAGTCAGGGGGTGGCGCTGCCCCCCCTGAACCCCCCCCCCCTCTTTTTTTAAATGAAACGATTTATTTAATCATAAATATAATGAAGCTTGATGAAATGCTCACTTGCTTTTAAGTTTAATGAAATGAACAAAATTAATATTAAATGATGATGACGAAATTATTTTTTGTTCCGATTTTTTAAAATGATTTCTTAATTTTATGCTGAATATGTTCTCATGAAAACATTAATATTTTTTCAATTTTAAAAGCATAGTTTATAAAAGTTAATAGCTGTATATGTGAGTTGCTCTTTATAAAAATACAGTTTTAATTAATAATTTTCTGTCATTTTATTTTTTTTAAATAAGACTTTTCATATTGATCTCCCTTGTTACTTATCAGAGACTTTAATGGAGTACTCCTCCCAAGGAATGTCTCTGATAATTTCCAAGAATTTATTGAAAACATGAACCTTTTTATCTCGACAAGATATCTCAAAAAGAAACATTGCCAAATAAAATTGGAAATCACCTTGCCGATTATATAATGGCAAGGTATTTTTGACAATATTCCACAGGCTTTCAACAGTATTTGTGTGGACAGCCGGAATTCCATTCACTAAATCTGCCGGCTGAACAAAATGTAAACTGTGGTTAACCTTTAAATGTTCGTATCCTTCCTCACCTAAACTGTCATATGCCTTCCAATAATCACTATAAATAATCGTCCCCGGTTCAATCCACTGTTTTATGCAAGAGACTAACGTTTCAGCTTTCCTATCGTGGACAGCCACAAGAAACGTACGCCCCGATCCTCTCTCCACACCATCGAAAACCCACTGTCCCTCAACTCGATGACCTCTATTATATTTCCTCTTCCCGAATTTCGATTCGTCCACTTCCACAATTTTTTCTGAATTCTCCTCCACATACTCTAAAATTCGTTCGTTAATGAACTGCCTCCAATTTGATAAGGTACTATAACCGAAAAAGTATTGTTCTTTAATTTCCCCTGTCCTTGTTCCTATTAGAATCTCGAAAGTGAGCAAAAATATTTCTTCTATAGTCAACCTACTGCTGTTGAACCAAGAGCCATACCTGAAACTTACCTGCTTCCCACACAATTTCCGTGACTCACCCCTAATTATACTGTTCCGACAAACAAAGCTATAACCATCCGAAATATCATTTCTAGTTCGCACCTGCATTGAAACATTGCAAATAGTACAATTTGGGGTTTTAATCAAACCCGATTCCTTCAAAAATGCAAAAAAATTATCCCTATCCCTCATCAACTCTGTGACAAAATACCTGGTAGCAACTCCAGGATTTCCAAAAATAGGCCTCGCTTTATTGTCTGACATCTTTGAAACCCTAAATCCAAGTCCTTTACTCTGCAAAACATTTTGAAATTTTTCAACAACATCCTGAATTTGTACATTAGCAGACGCCATGAGTAAAAATAGAAAAATAAAAATGCCAAAATAAATGAAATAGAAAAATACAACCTGGCCACGTGGGAAATGGTAGGAGCTAACAGCAGTCGACTGAAACAACTGGATGGAACAGTGTGAAATGAATAAAATTTAAAATTAGAGGTTAAGGTGAAAGGTTAAGAGATAAGGTTTAAGGTTACCATAAAGAAGAGTACGTAGTCCGAAGACGGCATCCAGAAATTACCATTTATCGCCAAATTTCTCGCCAATTTGGCGGAGGCCGTATACTGGAGCTGAGCCTAACTAAATTTGTCAATGATATAAATCTTTACTTAATAGAAGTCCTGAATGAACATAGATAAAATATTACCAATTTATTTATACATTCATTATCAGTTACATGCTAGTAAAAATTAAGTTCCAATTCTGCAAAATTAATGACTTAAATGCATTGATACTTACTTTGGTTATGATTAGTATGATTCTTTGACTTGGCCATGACAGTCTAAAAAATAAATAAGAATAATTCAATAATTTTAAGAAGCAAAAAATTTGAAGTAAAAAAAAGAAAGATTAAAACTTTACATAAATCTTTCTGCTCAAAAAAAGATTTTATTTTTTCATATTATTTGTTTTAAATTACTTTTCAAAATATTTATATTATACATCATATAATTCAAAAGAGAAATGCACTGAAAATTAGCAGTATTACAGGTTTTTTTAAAGAGCAATTGATCATGAAAATATTTTCAAATTGTATACATAGATTCAAAAGTCAAAACAGACTTGTTACTTCTAAAGGTCTGATGAAAACATAACTGAAAAAATTTT
Source organism: Argiope aurantia (assembly GCA_026543865.1). Lineage (NCBI taxonomy): Eukaryota > Metazoa > Arthropoda > Arachnida > Araneae > Araneidae > Argiope > Argiope aurantia. The sequence continues at coordinate 9,900 of JAPMOR010028316.1, forward strand.
TGATTCAACAGATGTGTTTTTTGAAATAAATTAGAAGACAATATTGTATTTATTACAACACTCTTTTTTTTTTTTTTTTTTTTTTTTTTTTTCATCAGTCTGTTTTAGTTTTGTTACTTTTAGTTCCTTACTATTTGTTTTGTTCCTTATTATTTTGTTTTGTTCATTCGAAGATTACCACCAAAAAGTTAACAAGGGAAAATCTTCCTAATTTATTGTTTTAGTTTAAATTTACACTAGTAAAATCTACATTTCTTATTTTTCCAATCTACAATTGTGATAAGAATAAGTTTCTAAAATTCTTTCGCTGATTACAGCAATACCCACAGATGGCAATTTAAAACGTTCAATTCCATTCAGTTAACATGGGATATCACTCAGGACTGCACTGCTATCCTGTTCAGCATATCGAAACAGAAAGAAAGGAGAGAAATTAAAAAAAAAAAAAAAACTTGAAAATTTATACTTAAATAAAAATACTTTTCACCTTAAGCCATCTTTCACTTCGTTAATAACATGGTCTAGAACAAGTACTATTGCTTTTAAAACTGTTCATCTGTTCCGAAAATTTGACTGATTCATTTAATACTTTTATAGCTAAATATCTGCTTACCTATTACTACTACATGCAATAATATTTATTTTATTGCACATAAACTGCCACAAAGTTAAGCAATACAATTTGCTATTAAGTTTATTATTAGGAAAGGCTTAGTTACTAAATCATGATAAAATATACTAAAAATTAACATTTAATACCTGTATTTTCTTCCCTAATTTGCAATACGATTCTGTTTTACCGTGATATTGATGATAATTAGCTTGCATAACAATGAAAAATCAGCGAATAACATACGAAACACTTTTCTTCAGGTACATTTCTAAATATTTTATCGGCTTGCATCCAAGATCTAACTTTTGATATGCAAGGAGAGAAAATGCAATCAAGAAACCAGTAATGAAGGAACGATTGATTCAATTCGTTACTAATTTTCACCAAATACAGGAAATGTGTATGTAAGTTGCTGATAGTACAAAAACCGATTGTGCTTTATACCCTTGAGTAAGAAAGCGCGTTAGTACTCGTCTACATCATTCACAAGTTGCAAAGAATTACAAAACGAAAAGAGATGTATCTTTTATTTCAGAAGATAACAATGTTTCGGAAATATGTTTACTTACGTTGGAATTAAAAATATTTTTTAAAGAGAAAAAATTAGCAGGAATATGCAAAAGAATAATTAGGGTTAACGTAAAAATATGACTAAAAGACTACACACATGGACAAGCAAAAAAGTTCCCTTAAGACAGAAATTTAAAAGCTATTAATTATTACTCTACTTACCTTTTTTTAGTCAAAGTTTATAATTTTTTACTTTTAATAAATTTTAATCTTTCAACACGGAATCAAATTCGGACCACGCGTTAAAAGCACCGATCAAGTCCAAGCAGAATGAAGTTGAGTTGTCCGTAACCTGAGCATTAAAATTTATATCATAATAATATTATTAACTAATATGATCAGAGTCTTATAAACAACAACAGCCTAAAAACCTTTCGAAAGTTCAATAAAATAAAATGGTAGTTTAAAAAAGTTACTTTTCAAAATAAATCATTTTCAAGTCGAAATAAGCATGAATAATCGAAAACGTTAATTATGAAAAGTCTTCTAGTTTTTCTTGTTTAATGAATCCAAATCTGCATATAATGAAGCAAATTTTGCAGTACTATTAATATTTTCTCTAATAGCAAAGGAGAATATAGGTGTGCAAGTGTGCATTAGTACTCTACAACCTGACTAGACCCTCCCTGGAATTACTAATTTGGCACAAATATTCTTTGAAAAGTGGAATTGTTTGTCTCGAGGTAACTTTTTTGGGGTAATTTTTTTCCACCTTTAACTAATTAAAATTTGAGCAAAAATTTGGAGTTTTTCCATTATAACTGCCCAAAATATAGCAAAAAGCTCATGTTTATGTCATTTAAAAATGTGATTTTTTTTTAACTATAGGTTGCAGGGTTGCAATCAATAGTTAAAAAAATTGTAGTTTTGCAGTTTGTTAATTTAAATTGCAGTTTTTTTAAAGCAGGGGCGGAAATAAGAAATAAGATTCACGAAGGGCAAGACCTTCTTGCATATTTTAGACAAGAATACTGTCATAAAATTATTATATAAAATTTTTATTATAAAAGTATATGATTGTTTGATTAAAAAAAAAGAATTTTTAACAAATCCGACTAGATTCTAGAAATAAATTGTTTTATTTTTTTAATTTAACTTTTTGTAGCCTTGCATATTCAATGTTCTTTAAAGAATCAGTGATTAAAAAAAAAAAAGAGTACTGAAGCAATGCAACCATTGTGTGCTTGAAAAAGAACAAGAAAAAGCTGCATCCTTTCTCAGTGGATTCTATTTACAAGTAAATAATATTTCTAAAATGTTAGGTATTGATTTTAAGGAGTATTAGAAATCTTAAAACTTCACAAATTAAATCGCCAACAGTTTTTGCATTTTCTCATCCTGTAGTTTCCCTCTTTCAAACAATGTCTTATTTTTACCTCCACGATAATTAGAATACCATTTTTACACAAATTGTCAACTAATAAGAACCCTGAACATGGATTTTGCCTATCTGATTCTGGCACGTGATGCAAGTTTAAGAAAACATGATGGCTTGGAGAGCCTTTTCATTACAAAACAGCTTTATTTATTGTATATGTGAAAGTCATGAGAACCATTTTTATGGATTTATCAGATCCGAAGTTGTTGAACAAATGTCTGCATGACAATAAATAAAATCCAAACGAGAGTTTAAATAATGTCATGTAGTCTCGTGTTCCCAAGAAAAAATTTGTTCATATATAACCCTTTCCTTAGGAACACAAGAAGCTTATGTAATTTTAATATAAGAAATGTCACACAATACCAAATTTTGAAAAAATGAACTGAGCCTGAAGATTACAGTAAGCAAACAATGAAGAACTGCGATAACGAGAGACTTATCAGACCAAGATGTACCAATTTGCAAAAAACAAAAGAAGTAAGAAAGGAAGAAAAGACTGAAAAGGAAGAGAGAAACTGATAGCATTAAATATAATTTGGTTGAAATGGTGTATGGGTCGAGAGCGGTATGATGAATAAGTAATTTTACATTAAATGCATTTTTTTATAATGTTACTTTTGAATGTTCGAAATACCTTTTCTTAAAAAGTTATATTCATGGATTTGTATTTTTTATGAGATGTTATTTATATTTTGAGAAAGGAATAAGATGGTTTAAGACCTTGTTGCATGTCTATAAAATTTTAAAGTACTTAGAAATATTTAAGACAAAATTGTATAAAACATTTCATATAGACTTCAGCAACCATGGATGACGGCTAACCAGCTGTCGACAAATGATATAAATTTCAGTGCGATACTAAGGCATTGCAATTTTTTTTAAATCTTCTTGGTTCGTAAGCATTATAAATTTTTAATTTATAAACCAGATATGAAATCCTGCCGGATTTCTGAAATAATTATATAAATTCCTCATTGTTTTGTATAAAGAAAATAAAGTAAATTTTGAAGTGCTGATTCAGCAGATAAAAGCATCAGAGCCTGAGACGCTCTCCTTCCCACATTTCCATCTTTAGCCTACCAGCTCCATAATGCTCGCCCAAAAATGAATATCAAATAAGATGTAATAATTGACCTGTGACATTCATAGTTTTTACATATAATAATTAATTCCCCGTAAAAGAAATTCCACTTGAATAACATTTTAAAATATTTCCCTGGTACCTTTTTACTTTCTCGTATACAAATTATAGAGAAAGTATTGTAACCGTCAAAAAATTTGAAATCGAGATTTTTAGTTTTGAGCTGAATTCAGAAAACATATTTCTGGAAAATGTTTGTGATAAAGATAACTCAAAACCACCTGGAGCTAGAAGGATGAAATTTGGTATACGGTCTTTACATCAAATTTGTAGATATTTGCCAAATTTTGAGCTAATTCCGTTCAAAGGAAGTCTGTCTGTCTGGCAGTTTGAATATACATTAGCAGAATATTTACAAAACGAAAATAACTAGATTGATAAAATTCGGAATACAGATTTAACATCGATACTACTGACATCAAATTTTGAGCCAAATCCAACACGCTGTTGACCGTCTGTCGGTCTATAGCTTCAAAAACATATAAACGTGATAACTCAGAAACTCAATAAGTTTAATAAGTCGGATTTGGTATGAGATTCTGTGACTACAAATGTAGCTTTGTAATTTTGTTTCAGTCGGTTGGGAAAAACGACTCTAAAACACAAATTTAATTTTTGGATAATATTAGCCAAAGATTTATCGCTTAAAAACTCTCTAAGGAATTCACAATAGATAATGTAAAATTGCTAAATTCAAGCCAAAACATATTTCTAAACTATTGCGTGCCAATGCTACCTACGTAAGGCATTCTCTAGGATAACATCTTTACTAGAGAATATGCGAGAAATATTTAGGGAGATCACTTCGGCTGAGTAACTTTTAACAAAAATATATATAAATGTTCAGTAAATATTATATTTCTTTAAGAATTAAGAAAGGTTTAAGGTATTAAGAATCAAAGCCGAAACTCATAATAGCCAATAAAAAAAAGCTCCCACCCACAATTATTATTACAATATAATAGAAAAATGAATAACAATATATTGAACAAGAATTATAAAAAATAAAAATGTTTTAAATATCCTCGCTTAGTTGCTTAAGAAAGCGAACAACTCTTTCAAATCTGGTTCTTCTTAAATTTTTAGTGTTTTTTTTTTTTTTTTTTTTTTTTTTTGCAAACTTTTGTTTGGCAAAGCTACATTGGGTGATGTTTCCAAAATGTCATAGGCAAGTTTACATCTGTCTATGATGACAGTTACATTTTTACCATTTATATCTATTATAAAATTTTTATCTGTCCGAGATTTGACCAAGTGAGGTCCAGAATAAAGAGGAGTTAATGTCTGTCATTTCTAAGGAATATGTGACTGCATGAAGTTAAAGATAGGAAAATTAAGTTAAAGATAGGAAAAATTCAGAATTTCACTAGACTATAATTTATACTGTAAACGTCGTATATTTCCAAATCTGTCTTCTTCTTATTCCGATCGTGTCCGGTGAAGAAGTAATGCAGTGTGCATTGCTAGAAGTTGATCGTGTAATTTATCATCGTTTTACTTTTTGTTTCAACAACTTAATACAAACAAATATGCACAGATGCACACATAAAATATATTAGAAAAAAAGTAGATAGTTGATGATTTTCAAGTACATTTGAACCCAGCCTCAGCTTCGACTTCTTTCCGCCGCTGAAGTCCAGAAGTCACGCCGCTCTGTCTTAACATGTGAAGGGGATTTATTTATTCATAAATCAACTTCCTGTCCCCCATTTATAGGTATCACTGCGATCATTGCATAATAACGACGTCAGTCGAAGCTCAGCCAGCCACGTGGAAACAAAATTGTACACTTTCAGTACATGCAAACGCTATTATTGTTCAGAGCACCATATTAATTCTTAATCATGAAGGGGCCCCCCTCAGTCATGGGGCCCAAGTGCATAGCACCCGCCGCACCTCCCAGATGGCCGGTCTTGAGTAGAGCATCAGAAATGTGGTGATTTTCCGCACATCTCTGCATAGCACGAAGTAGCTCGCTGGGATTTCTTGAGATTTCGATTCTCCGCATCTTTTTATTACCTCCGATTTCATTCGCTGGTAAAGATCCTCTTCATAAGGTTTAATTATGATGTGACGAACAATAGGCTTCAGGTTGAATATGCGCAACACAGAAATTGAATTTGGTTTTACTTGCAGTTATCAGCTTTGGCAATGGTAATTCAAATGTAGCTTCAACCATAAAAAACAAAGTTTAGCAGAATTAAATGGAAGCAGATACTTCATCCATGTCGAAATTCTTTGAAAACGGAAGTATGTTTAATCAAATGACAGCTGATAAAATTTTTAAAGTCCGCAGGTCACCATGTCGTAATTAGAGTTGCGTGTATTTATTGTTGACTCCAATAATTAGGACGTTTTAAAAAAATAATTTTATTTACATTTTAACTACTGAAATTAAACATTTGATTTTCACTACGAGCTTCACCGAGGCAGTGCGCGAGAGCGTTCCGAAGATAATAGCTTTTTAGCAACACCCGGATGATGAGTGGCGCGGCAATTACGTGCCTGTAGTTTACAGATATCCGATATGATTCATGATAGATATGTATGATTTATGAGAGGTATATATGATTTATGATAGGCATTCACTACAGTTTCAAGGGGGGGGGGGGGTAAAATTATTTTTGGAGCAACTAAATAAAGGCAAAGTAAATAAGCGGGAAGGGCAAAGAAGGAAAATCTCTGGGGCTAGAGCATAGGTAAAGGGCCCAACATCCAATTATAAAGAGGAATTGCGTACGTTGTGTATGTGATGGAAGTATGGGAGGACGATGGACTGCATGATGGCTGCTCTATGAGCATACTATGATACAATATATTTTATTTGGACAAAAAAAGATACATGCTACGAACTTTCGAAGTAGTGATTTCTAATTCAAGAAAATACATAAGTTAAAAAAAATAGATTTGTTAAATCGAATAGAGACGCGTTTAGTTCCGTTAATATTTCCGTGTTCCATTAACTGTTCTGACATTCAGTCTATTCCGCATTATTGTTATAGACATCGCTGTTTTTAGACACATACTTCTGTAACAGAAGTTCCATCAAATCGATGCTGTATCCAATTCAAATTGTTCAGGTTCTATTGTTGATGATCACATTTCGCCAGTACGAGTAGTCATGATAAAAATATTCTTATAAAAACCACTGGGAGTGATCACTTCTACCTTTCTAATATATCCTCCTCCCCGCATAAAACTATGGAACTTGGGTAAGGTTAAGAATACCTGGTACAGGGAAACAATTACTAAATACAGATATTTGCTATAAATCCTATCATTTCTAATCACAAGATAACATATCAAATTTCACAGTCAGATAGCAACCTTCGTAATAGATTGCGTTCGAGCAGTCATACTTCATATGAATGGATTTCGTTCAAAATTTGATAGAAATCTGCAAATTTGATCTAAAGCCTATACATAAAATTGCATCCTTTAAGTTTAAAGCGCTTTTTGAATTATCGTGTTCACAGACATTAATGCTAAAAATTTATTTTTCGAACTCAGGAAGACCTAAAATGTAGAGATTTGCTAAAATCTCGAGTTCGAATTTTTCAACGATCACAATACTTTCTCCATGTTTCATATTCAAGAAGAATGGGGGAAAAAAACAAAGAAGTCTCGATCTTACGTATTGTTTTATGGAAATCGTGAAGTTAAAGCAATAAGCCGCAGAATGATTCATGAGAAAAAAGTCATTCTAAAAGCGTCCAGAAAAAGAAATTGATGCATTCTATTAAACATTATTACCATTTGGGCCGAAATGTCACAATACTCTTCAGTAATTTGAGATTTTTTTTCTCTATCCTTAAAACTATTGATATTTCTTAAATTTAACTTCGACTCGAAAGTGTTGACTGATTAGAATCTATAATCACAGTTTAGATGTGAAAATTTGCTGTCTCATAACAAAATTGCAGAGTTTTTTTCACTTCACTTACTATGCATTGCAAAAAAGAAGTATGCGCAATAAAGATTTGGCATTTATAATTCCATACCACAGTTGCAGATGCTGTAATCATTGTTTTACAGCGGCAATCTTCCGATTTCCGTTTCTCTTCTCACTCTTTTTTTTTTTTTTTTTTTTTTTTTGAAGGAAAGAATATAGAGCAGGAATGGATGCGATTCAAAGCCGTAAGTTTTAAATCTTCCTAAGTCGCAACTTTAGCACGCTGTCGGCCAGCTCGTTGCCAAAGATTCCAACATTCACTGTTTCGATCGGATCATTTGATCAGTTCGTTAAATAAAACCCCATGTTGCAAATGACATGTAAAGGCGTACCCCTTAATCCAGAACGTATCTTAGAGAGAAGTTATTTTCAACTTCTCTGTAAAAAGGCTGATTAAAAGACAAGCTTCCAAACTATTGAAGAATTTCAAAGCAACTTAAAGGCCAATCTCACATTAATACCGGTAGCATTCTTCGAAGAAGGGGTCAGGAATTTAGTCCACCAATATGACAACCACCTGAAAATTCACGGCGATTATATCGTAAAAGAACCATGTTTGTACATAATTTTTGTGATAAATTCATTGTTCTTTGTCTTTTTTTATGGTTCCTCGGAGTTTGTAAATAAATAAAATAAACTAAGTGAAAATTTGATTTTTTTTTTCTTTTTTTAAACAAGCGTGGATTTTTAGTAAAATTATTCTTCTAATTACTCACAAATTGTTGAATCTCATTAAAATTGTTAAGAACATTTTTCTAAAATTAGATAACAAATTAATAAAAATAGATAATTAGATAGTCTATATGAAGTATGTCTGCATTTTTTAAACAAAGGGCTGGATATTTTTTTTAGTTGTAAGATTGATTCCAAAACTGCAAATGCAATACATATTTGCAATCTTTTATTAATAATTAGACATAATGTATATGTACTGGATGCTTAACTTCTTAGTTTCTCAATTATTACAAACACATCAGTCATGAAATATAATGAATCACAATAGAAAATCTATATAATTAATCATTGTATGGCAAGAGAAAAGATGTATGTCATAATAAATTAAATATAAATATATCATAATAAAGTTTCCAGTCAGTAAAATTGTTTGCGATGAAAGTTTTTATTAATAACTGCAATTGAACAGGAAAATATTACAAAATTCTCCAGAAATATAGCAGCTAATTCTTTTTTCTTATTCATTATATCACTTGAACAGGATCAATTAAAGATGTCCAATTCAATGTTACCTGAAATGTAAAATAAAGCTTTTAAACAAAAGGAAGTAAAAAAAAAAAAAAAAAAAAACGAACATATAATGACATTTCTATAAAAATTAAGTAAATAATTTGAAAATTACTTTTTTTATCACTTCACAAGAAGGTAGTTCGTCTTTATATAAAATTTCGAACTTTCCAGTCCTACCTAAAAATTAGAAAAGAATATTGATAGGATAAAAATCAATTTACTCATTTTATATTTCATTCAAAAGTGTCATTCGTTAGAAATGTAAAAAGTGAAAAGACTCAATAATATAATAGTTGTGTTACTGTCTGTGTTTATTAATTTTAAAGAAAGCAAAACAGTTACTCAAAAATGGCAAAATAAATCTATGATGTAGAAAAATTTCCTAATATAAGGGGGAGATTTGAAAGTAGAACTTTTTTTTTACCTTCTTTAACTTCAGGTTCTACCAATTCTATTTCTAGTTCATCTGTTTGTGAATTTATAGCTTTTACTATACCTTCCTGCAATAGAAACATAAATAAATAAATAAAATTACACAGTTTTAAATCTTGACAACCATAATTACATTACCATTATTAATCTTGACAACCATTATTAACATTTAGATTTTTTTTAAAAATAAATTTCATATCCAGGTAATTCAAATTAACAAACAAGCATTAAAAATATCTATAAATATTAATTTTCTTTGCAATTGCCTCTGAAAAATAGAAATCAGTTGAAAAGTAACTAATTTTTCAAAGAATTTTTAAGTCACATATTTCTAAACAATAGTATTAATAACTAAAATAAAAAGAGGCATGATAAATTTAAACAAGCTTGACAAATGAGAGAAAAAAATTCTTACAATTATTTAGTAAAAGACACAAAAACATGTTTAAAACTCATTTGTTATGTCCATTAAATTATATTTTGCATATTGATTAGTTTTTATTTTTTATTATTACTTGTCAACTGTAACGGCGACCAAAAAGCGGCAAGAAAAAATTTCAGATGATTTTAATCATCAAACTATATATATGCAATTGAGTATATTTTTATAATTTTGCAAACTTTTTTCTTGGTGCCTTTTGGTCACTGTTAAAACCGAATTGCACCGTTCTTTTTTTTAAAATAACGGAGAATAAACTTACTTTATAATTTGATACTACAGGACTATATGATGCATCCAACTCCAATACCTAGTAAATTTTACAAATAAAATAAGCAACAAAATGATGGATAAATATTAAGAAAATGTTTATAGACAAATAAAATACATGAAATAAGGAACATTTTAAAAATTAGATTCACTACTTCTTTTGGAAAGCAATAATACGACAATAAATATTGTAAATTTTATATTCATATGAAGAAATGTAATAAAAACTACGCTTTGCATAACAAGCATGCATGTGCATGCACACGCACACACAAATTATTCAAACGTTTTAAAAAATGCAAATATATTCTTTGTTCAACTTATAAAAAATGAAACTTTACTAGCTTGCTAACAAAACTATTTTCTCTCTACAACTCAACAAGAGATTTTACACTGAAACAAAAATAAATAGGCAATTAATCTAATTCAGATATGTAATAAGAAAAGGTAAATAATAAGAAAAAATTCAACATTAGATTATTGTTTGAAGATATTAATTTTACAGAAATCTAACTTCTATCTTGCAACTATTTTGAATCTAATCCTTTGATCAGCTGAGTTGAATAAGGATCCATTGATTCATAATGCTGCTTTTACAGCAAATTAGAACATAACATTAAAAGGATTTTATAAGTTTCAAACTCTAATTTAAACACGTTTATATATATAATATACAAACAAAAGTGAAAATTCAAATAAAATATCACAAAAAAAAGTGGAAACAGAAAGTAAATAGGAGTAAACAAGAAAAGTGCCTAAAAAAATATCAAACACATACTAAATGAATGTGCAAAATACTACAATTCAAAAAATTATGTGGAAATTCAGAGTAAGACAACACTCAAGACAAAAATAAAACGTAACACAGAATGTGAAACAAGGTAATCAGTGCATTAATAGTACCTCAGGGGATGAAATTAATGTGGATAACAAAAAGAATTATGGTATTTTTTGCAAATAGTATCAAATGGTGAAAAAATACCGAGTCAGTATTATTGATTGAGGCAGTATTAAGATTCATACTTATTACTTTGTTTTAATATTCAAGAAAGAAAAAAATTACTTTTAACTTTTTAGTTCATTCTGAAACAACAGAAGAGCTATTTTGGTTCAGGCTTCATAAGGACTCTCCCTTTTCCAATAGGATTGGGAAGGCATTAGGTCTATGTTGTGTACCAGGTAAAAATAACAAGGCATATCTTTAGTGGAATCAGATTTTGACCTTAGAATTCTATAGCTTTGTTGTCGAGACTTTAGGTTTCAGTTACATATTGTTATTTAAGAATATGTGAAAAAAAATATTTCATGGAAAAAAATTAGTTTCAAAAATTATATAGGCTGAAGTTACAGAATCATTTTCAAAAATAATAGCATCAATTTTCAAAAACACTCAAAGCAGATGAGGAATAGGTCAAAGACAATATTTAATTTGTAAGCTAAAATAAACTGCTCTTAACTTAAAAACCAATAAATCAAAACTGTATAAAGTAAATCTGGAAAATGGATTTCCTTTTAGGCATTGAAAAAAAAAATATTTTGAAATTCATTGGCTAGCAAATTGAAAAATATATATATATATATATATTAAACTCTTAATTTAACCAAATTAATTTCCAAAACTTTATTTTAATTTAGCCCATAGTGAAATATTCTCTTATTTCCTGATCTCATTCCATGTATGAAGCTGTGTAAAAATTACTGCACAATCAATTAAAGAATCAAATGAAAGTGAACCCTTCGGTGTCCTTGCCAAAGTGTCAAAACATGGATTCAATGGACACATGGCCGGAAATCCCATGTTATATAAGACTAGTGATCATTTGTTTCGTCCCTTCTTTACTTCTGCTTATGTGCCGAGCTGCGCCATGTTGTAAATAAATCAAGCCTGTCTCCGAGGGGAGAATAAAACAAAATTAAAAATACGTCTCATCTATGTCTTCAAACCAACATTCTGCTTCAACCAAAATAATGTTACACACACATATATATAAACAATTCTACAGGTTTACAATACAGAGGGCTTAGAATCTAAGGTTCTACTCTTCTGAAAGTGCACTGCTAGTATGCTAACTGCAAAAATTAATTATGTAATATAAAGAAATCTTCTAAATGAGAAGATTAAAGCAGAATTGCAATGAACTATCTTAATTTTTTTTGCAAAGTAGTGCTGTTTATTAAAATTAAAGGAAATCTCAAAAACAGCAATAAAAAAAATCTATTGAGAATCCACAATTATCCATTAAGATTTTTTAAAAGCAAGATTGGAATGTTCTGATTATTTATTCGCAAAATACTAAAAATCAATAGCATTATAATGGAAAGAAATTAAAGTATCTGATGATATTATTAACAATGACAGCAATGGTCCGTTAATATACAAGGTTGACAATTGATTTGATTCTCCCAAATTAATTATTTCAAAGGATTCTTTCATAATATTTTAATAACATCACTCCTCAACTTATTTTTAATTAAAGTAAAAAAACAGCAAGCATATTTTATCACTCCATATTGCATTCAGTACATATTAGATCCCTGAATCTTTAAATTATTTTCATTATTCTCATAAATAGTTATTGAAAAACACAGATACAGTTTTGTTTTATTTATTTGAATCTAGAAGCAAATGACTCAATGAACTTTTAACTATGGTGAACAACTCTAAATAGAACAACTATATTTGATCTTAACATTGACTTAACAAGATATGCTGTTTAACAAACAGTACCAATTTTCGAAAATTTATAAAATAAATAAATTTTGAAATAAATATATCACTTACTTTATATGCAATATGAGTACCTACAAGTGGACAAGAATTTAAAGGAGGGAAACTTTTATAGGAAAAATTTGGATCCAGAAATCGATTTATTCCTTTATTAGAAAACTGCAAAATAAATTAATATAGAAATTAAAGAGTTGACAAAAATAATATATTAAACATATTTGCATCAAACTGTTATTCAAACATTTTTAATTGAATCATTTCAAACGTATAACAAATGTTAAATTTAAATAAAAATATAATAATTTAAATAAAAAATATAATACTTATGTTCCTTCAGATTTCTCAAGCCTATTTAACTATGCAAGAAGTTTCCTGCCATTTACATTTTTTAATAGTTTACATCACCAATTTATTGGCCCTTTGAAAAGTGCAAAAGAAAAATAATACAATAGTATAAAGATTAAATAAAAAGAAAAAAAAAGAATTAAGGATTTAGATTTTTTTTATCTAGTAATACATTAAGGGTCTAAAAAGCATGTATTTAAATTTGGTTACTTATATCTAAAACAATGCAATTATTATCATTTCATACAAATGGTGCAACTAAATACTTACTGAATCTGAGGATTTAGTAGAAGAATTATTTATCTTGACTGGCAAGCTCTTTTCTTGATTTGAAGTGTTAGCATCATTCTTATTCTTAGTAATAACGCTGGGTGACGAGTGAGTGAAGAGAGAATTTTCATTCTACATCAGAAAATATAATTAAGTTTATTTAAGATCTTTCATATCTAAAGAAGATCAAATATATGAAGTTCATCAAACAATTTTTTAGCTAACATTAACCAAAATTAGATACAGTAAATTGCAATACATTTAAATACACATAGATTTTCTCTAGAAATAAAGAAATTTATAAGCATTTCTCTTTTTTAATAGCTAGAAATTTAGCTTAATTATTTCTATCAATTTTCATTACATTTGAATAAAATTCACATTTTGTTTCAATTTTATTTCAATCTCTAAAGAAGTTGTATAAATTTTATATTTTAATTTTTTAAGCTTTGTAGTAATATGATTCAGTTGATTCCCCTTGTTTATAAGATCAAAATTCAATTCAAACAAATGAAATCATAATTACTTTATGTTGCAGAATATAAAAGCAAATACTTATCATCAACAACTAATAGTTCAGACAAAGTTTTTTTTTCTTCCCCTTCAAAATTTCATTTGGGTATACTTAAGTGTGTGCAGTTTCTTTCCTCCCCAAATTTCTAAACTTTTACATTCATAAATAAATATTAGTTAACGGTCCAATAGCAAATCAGATTGCTTTTTAATGCATTTAAAGTCTTCCTCCAAATCTATAAAAGAACTTTCTATATTGTGGGCAGCAACCTCAAATGAGCCATATAAATAAAAAATTATTAAAGCTATCACAATGAATTTCTTCTTTCAGATTCTTCAACAACCATAAGAAATGACTAGGAAACTCATTTTGATTTAAAATATTCTTTTAAAATTTGTTTATTAATTATTTTTAAGTAGGTCTTTTCATTGCCTTCAATTAAAATTTCACATTTTTATTTATTTTCAAAGCTTGGCAAGATCTTGGCTTTGGAAAGAAAGATACAGAATAAGAGAGCTTGTAGATACGGAAGCATTGCACATCCTCATATTCAGGTGGCAATGAAGTCAGAAAAGTGAAACATTGGAATAAGTGCCATCCCTTTCAATCTCAAACTTACACAGCCTATGTCAATAAATCTTGTATATTTTTGAATTAGAGCATTAATATAATTAAACTTAAGAAAACATCAAATTTTTCACATGTGAATAGTGCTACAAGAGATAAAAGTTGATGTAATTCTGATTTTTAACATATCAAATACAAAAAATTACTCAAAAAATTGAATATTGAAGTGATTCTGTTTGTTTCATATTCCAAAGGCCAACTACAGTTTATAGTAGCTTAAAACTGGAGATGTTAATTTAATTAGATAAATAAGTAAAATGAAGGTAATTTCAAAATTAGTAGTAAACTCCATCAGTAAGGAAGGCACACTTTTATTTATTAAATAACATTAAATAAAGTAATGCAAAATAAATCAGTGACCATTAAAGCTTTCTTAAAGCTGTTTTCTTCTAAATTCTTAAATGTTTGCAAGCAAGAAATAATTCAAATAAACATATTGATTAAAAATATTTCATTAAAATTTATATAATAATTATTTTAAACATATCAATTTATTTATTTATTATTACTCTATAAATCTACTTTATTTTTTTTAAATTTCTGATTTTTTTAGATTGATTTTAAATTAAAAAGCGTTAAAAAAATCTTATTGCTATGAATATTCTCAGTACTTTTGAAAGAAGGAGAACATGTTCCCAAAGTTGATTTTTATGGTATAAGAATAAAACAAAGATTATTTTTGTTCATTTCTATATCAGATAAGAACAAAAAAAAGATGCAATAACTGAAAAGGAAGCATTTATTATAAAAACAAGTTTTGCTTTACATTTGATAGCTCAAAATCTATTCTCTTTTGAAAGACAATGTACTTTTCGATATTTCAACTTGTTTCACTCTTACACAACAAACACTCATAAAAAAAATCAGTCATAAAAGATTGATTCTAAAAAGTAAAATGAACACACAACAACAAATAAACCACCAAACATATAAAGAAGATTTAATAGAATTAAAAATTAATAAAAATCAGTCACTTTGCAGAATTACCGTTTTTTTCTGGATGGGAAGTAAAATCGTATTCTGCGATGCTGTAACTGAGCAAGATTGATCCTCAGAGGTATTAGAACTGCTAGGCATTTTGAAGATATTATTTTTTCTTGGAGATGCAACCTGATTTAGCAAAAAAGGTGTAGATGTGCTTGGAAGATAAAGATCAAATGGTTCTGAAAAACTACTTTTCATTTCTGAACAATTACTATGTTTTTTAAAAGGAAATGCATTGGATTTAGAGATGTCTGAACTTTCTTCATTTCTGGAAGAAATTTCAGCAGATGATGTATTTTTAATGCATTGATTTTCATTTTTCTGATGTGATATGTCCAAATTATAGTCACTAGATTCATCCCTTTGTGAATTAATTAACAGTGGTTTCCTTTTTCTATGTCGTTTCCTTTTCTTCTTCTTCTTACAATTATTTCCTTGACTAAAAGACAGATTACTCTCTTCTGTTTCTACAGTAGGAGCTTTATCATCAGAAACATAGGATTTATTACAGTTTTGCTCTAAAGATACCTTCTGATTATTTTCTTTAGAAGTTTTCAAGGAATCGCCAATTCCTGATGAAGGACTCGCAGAAGGTGCACAAAAAGAAACTGGACCAAGATTGAGAACTTCAGAATTATCAGTAACTGTTTCAAATATACTTTCTTTTTGTTCTGATAGATCATTTCTTGATTTAAATTCTTGTTCAAAATCGTCTAATTTCTCAGCTAAACCCACGATTTCATCAGAAAAAGAAATTGCAGTTTCAGATACAGAATCTATTTTAGATGCATCATGAGAAAATTTATAATTCTTTTTCTTTTTATGAAGCTTTTTCTCTTTTTTATTTATTTCAGGTGCTGCAGTAACATCATCAAAAAAATTAATCTCCTTCTCAGAAGCAATTTCAGAAACATCTTTGGAATGCTTGTGTTTCTTTTTCTTTTTACAAGAATTAACCTTACTTTGATTTTTTTCCAGTACTGGAACAATATCACAGGAAAGAAAAGTTTCATTCTCAGAAATTAAGCTATTCTGTGAAACATCATTGGAATATTTTAATTTCTTTTTAATTTTAGATGATTTGCGATATTCCTCACTTCCAAAATTATACAAATCTGAATTTGTAATATTTTCTGCATCATTAGAAACAGCATTTAAAGAAATATTTTCAGTAGAGCAATTACTTTTAAAGATATAAGTTCCATTAGAAAAATTGCATTTTCTTTTTTTATTAGGTTTTTCTAGCTCATTACTGTCTTCTAAAATATCTGAGTGCCCTTTGCGTTTCTCTGGTGATTTTACTTTGACATCAATAACACTTTGTTCAACTTCTTCATAATTTATTACCTTTGAATCATTTAGATTTAAATTAGATGGTTCTGCATAAAATAATCTGCAAGAGAAAGGCAAAGATATAAATTCTTATAAACTTCAATAAAAAATTTAACATTTTAAGACACTATAGTTATTTTTCTGCTATTTCTATCCTAAAATTCACATAAATTATCACAATATAAATATGAAGTAATGTGAATTGGAGCTGAATTTCAATTGTTTATACTCACTCAGTAATTAATACTGATTTTGCAATAAGAAATAGTATATATGTAATGACATGTGTAATATTAAAAGAGAAAAGACATTGTAAAGAAAGAAACAGGCACAG
>JAPMOR010028316.1:27476-58907 GCA_026543865.1 Argiope aurantia
CAAAATAAAGGAAATGCAATAATACAAAATAAAAGTTCTTAAATTTTAACTTAAGTGATCCAATCTTTTACCGAAATTTACGCAACTTATACAAATTTCTCTGTGGTAAGAGCTCAAAGCAAAAGCAGGCAACTGGCAATATGCGGAAAATTTTTATCAACTCAGAAAGGAGGTTTATTCATTTCACAAATGGAACTAAAAAATACTAAATAAAACAGAGAGACTGTATAGACCAGTTTGAGTATTTTTATCCATGAATTTAAATTAATTAAATTTTTATATCATATCATATATATATATCATATACAACTGTATCTCATTTAATACTTGGAACAAAACAATGTTACTTTGTTTAGTTGGCTTGTTTCTTTTCTCAATTTAATGATTTAATTTAAAAAGAATTTAGATAAACTATTATGAAAAGAAAAAAAAAAGAAGAGTCATTTTGATTTGGCAGAAGTTTAATATACTCCAAAACAATTTTATAACATATCTGTAAAAATGACACTGCATAATGAAAAGACATAAATGAAAAAGTATTCCTATTGCTGCATACTCGGATTTATTCATTCAATGCCCTGAATATCCAGATATAAGTTTAAACTAATAGCAAAATGCAAACACATTTATAGAATACTCAAGAGTATAAGACTGCACAATTGCCAATCATTTTGATGGCTGCTATCATGGGATGATACTTGGGATATGGGTGTTATCATCTAGATTCATTTTGTAAGCTTTAAAACAAAAATAGCAGCCATAATGATTAATTGCCAAATAATTGGAAATAATTTTTTTAAAATTAATTAAAATAAAATTTTAAGACTACGGAAAAAGTTCTCTCAGTATTAGTTAATATATCAGATCTAACATAAAATGTCTTTATTTCTACATCACACAACAAGAATAATACAGAGCATATAAATTTAGAAAGAGTAAAAATATATTCAATTAAGCTTAGAATATCTGTTTTATGAAATAATAAACATATTATATACATATAAGAGCTAAACTGAGATAAGTAATAATATAGTAAAAAGGATCTTAATACATGAAAGTAATTTAACATCTATTATTTTTACTGCAAGCAAGTAGATAAATCTAGGAGATATAAGTTTTTAAAAGAAAGTACAAGATTATATAAGATTTTACGAGACTGTTGACATATTTTTAGAGAATCACTCTAAATAAGTTTCTTAATTGCCATTTAAATCATTACTGCCTTACATATGAAAGCACAATTATCATCACATAATTATTTTAAGTAAAATGCATGTAAATAAATTGGTAATAAATCATATATATTATTTATCAAATATATTTCTAAAGAAAACTATTAATAAAACAACATATAACAATTATTACTTAAATCCATGCAAATGGCTATGGAACTTTAAGCAAAAATAAATGGAGATAAAGATAGAAAAACCGAGTTAAAAAAATTATCAGCTGTTTAACTGAATAAATTTTTCCTGCTTCCTTTAATAATTTATTTGTCTTAAGCTATCTACTAGTTTTTCACAGGAAATGTTCTCAAGAATAAAAAAGCCCTACATACAAATGTAATTGAAAATTCAAAAATACAGATCTATTTAACAACTTTTTGAAATAATTTAACATTTTAATCTATTTAACAACATTTAAAATTTGTCTTTTTTTTTTCTATATCCAATGATCTACTTGAATAATAGCAATAAGTTTACAATTTTTTTTTTTTTTTTGCGATAATATGCATTTAATAATGCCTTTCCCGCTTTTAAAAGTTTTAAACAAAAATAAGATAAAATAATTTCTAAAGTGGGAAACCTTTCTCTATTATTAAGGACAATATTAATTTTATTGCATTCACCACATTAATATATACAGAAATTAACAACGAAAGGAGTGAAGGCTTTGAATAAATATATGTAACACCAAAACACGAGGAGCATGTCCATTACAGGTTTATTTGTCATTAAAACCTTGGACTTTAGGCATAGGAACAAGAAACAGCAACATATTATGACATTAAAATAATTTTCTTTTTGTTTTTAGAGTAAATATTTCAATATCAACATATCTAGCAAGTAAATAAAAACATTTCAATATTGAAGCGCATCATAATGAATTCATATACGTAAGAACAGGGAGATTTAAAGCAATCATAGTGCATAATCTCACCTAACATTATCATTTTCTCTTAAAATATTAGTGATATTCTCATCTTCCGGAAGAAGACCATCACGAAGAAAAAGCAGCAAGTCAGTTCGTTCAAAAGCAAATTTTTTCAATATTGCATCTTTTAAATCATTTATAGTAAGTAATTCACGAGGCGAAATACTCATCCACACAAATTTGTAGAATTTGAAATTCAATTCACGAAAATCTAAGAGAATGCGAAAAGGATTTTCAGCCATTAGTTACTTTTTTCGCTTATTCCCTTATGACAAAAACACTTCGCTGATTTAAAAACTTCGGCATCTCCCTCTTTTATAAACAAAATTACATCACTTCATTTCTTTTGCAGACATTGATGCAGACAAAACAGAAATTTGAATCGAAAAAATTCTGATTTTTTAAATTAGAATGATTTAAAAATCAACTGAGTAAAAATGAACATTTGATAAAAAATAAACTCTGTTTGAAATTTCAAAAAAAAAAATGTATCTTAATGATTTTTTTTTAAACTTATAAAACTTTGAATTTTCTGGCAACAAAAATTTGTTGCTATGGTAAAGTTAATAAATAAATAAGCCTTTAAAACACCCACCATGCACATACTTTAAAATCTGTTTTTAAAGAAATTAATAAATAAGTTTACATTTTGTAAAATCACTGTAATTAAAATTGGAAAATTATGGCAAAAAATAAAAAAGGGCAAGACAATTATGAACGAATTTGCTTTTTGTTTGAAGTATGTTTTAAAATTTTACCTAAATTTTACAATGTATTAGTGATAATATTTATTTTTGGACCAGGTATACCAATAAATGAATTTTGGTTTTTTATTCAGTGTAATTATATTTTACCTCCATACCTTTTGTCAGCTTTTAAATTTGAATAATGGGTGAATATGTACATATTGAGATAAACAAAATAACCATTTGTGAAAAAGTTAGCCTTATTTGATATGCGTTCAGTCAAATCAAAATGTTCAGCTCCTCAACAGGTGATAAAATTGTTACATATTCCTGTCACTCTCTCTAAGAAGTGCTGTAGTTTGATGGTTTTTCATGAAACATGAATATTGTTCTCATATTGTAAAATTCTTATGAAAATAGTAAATCTATTAATATTTTTTTTGTTTTATCTTCAATACTTTCTTGCAATTTTTATTTCTATAGGCAGAATAAATGTTGAAATAGGCTCTATAAAATATAATAGTGAAAGGAAGGTAAAATTTACTCATAAGAACAAATGGGTGTTAACACGCTACTTTCGCCCTGAATTTCTTACAATATAATTTATACTGGCCCACCGGTCACCAGTGACTCCCATGGCAATCAAGGTGTTAAAATACATTATAGTCCACAAATATAAGCTGTTGCTATGATTAGACATAATCCGAAAAATCATTTCAATTGAAACTGTTAAAAAGGAGTCATATGTTATAGATATTTATGTCAATTCCTAAAACTTTATTGACATCAATTAATGTCAGTGATGTAGAATTTCATTTTCTAAGTATTCTCTTACAGCTGATGTTTTTTGCATGAGCATTATGTGTTGCATTGGATTAAAATGTGATCTATTGCTACTGTATTTAGAATTTAATCTGATTAATATAAAAACCAGTCTACAATTTTGGAATGCTAAAATAGGCCTTTTATTGTGATTCATATCTATATAATAGAGTACTAATTATGGAAAATATGCACATTGCTATACCAAAAACAAAACAAAACAAAAAATCCTGTTTCATCCTGTGTGCTGGAAATTTGAATTTCTCTTTGTTTCCTTATAATATTAGAATTTGGTCTTGTTAAATGATTTTTTTTTCTTTATTGGCATTCTAAAGGTTGTTTGTAAATATAACTTTTTATAATTTTGAAGCTAATACAATATGTACTACTCATTGAAAAAAATTTCAAATCTATTTTTTGTATATTTTTGATTTTATCATTCAGAAATAATACTTTGCAACCTTTGCATTTAAATAAAATTTTATTTTATAAAAAAAACTATTGCATATTGGTTTATTAACTGAAAAATAATGAGACATTATATCATATATATATAAATATTTCTTTACATATCTGGTGACTAAATTAAATAATTGGTCATTTATTACATACCATATGGCTACAAAATGCTATTGCATAGCATACTCAGTCAGATATAATCTATAGCTTTAACAAGCCTTACGTTAATTATATGAATTTGTGTGGATTCTTTGTAATTCCCATCTCTGTTTTATAATAACAAATTAAATGTTGT
This sequence comes from Argiope aurantia, assembly GCA_026543865.1. Taxonomy (NCBI): domain Eukaryota; kingdom Metazoa; phylum Arthropoda; class Arachnida; order Araneae; family Araneidae; genus Argiope; species Argiope aurantia. The sequence continues at coordinate 31,893 of JAPMOR010028316.1, forward strand.
GCATTCACAATATTGTTCCATATGAGTAAACATGAGATCATTTATTTATCTCTTTTTTAGGCATTCTTATAAATATTTAAAAATCATCCTAATAGAAAATAAAATACATTTTTATCATTGCATGTTTATAGATCATACCTTTCACAAATGTTTATATCTTGAGATGTCTAAACATATTATTTTTTTAACAATTCATGCTTATATTACTACTTAAATATACATGTAATTCTGAAATTAGTCTGATGTAATATTTGTAATTATTAAACATGTTTGATAAATTTTGAATAGTGAAAAAATTTGAATTAATTTTGGGGAATGAAATTGATCTCATATCATTTATAATTCACAGGCTCTAAAGTATTGAAAATGACTTTTTATTCATATTTAAATAATTATGCATCAAGTTACTACCTAGAAATTTTAAATAATTCTAAAAATTAAATAATATTCAAATAAGTTGATCTTTAATAGCTTCTACTTAAAAAAGTTAGAGATTTATTTTGATATTAGATTCAAATAAAATCAATACATTGATTTTGATATTGATTGTTTTCTGCTATTTTTTTTAGTTTACATTGATGTGTTATCATCTATTTGAAACTTTTTGTTAAATTAATATATCATAGATTTTTTAAATAAAATAATTATATATATTAATTATTTTATAATAACCTAATAATTCTATTGTTTTCATAATTTCCAGTGTTGTAAAAAGTAAGATCTAATAATGTCTAAAGTTGCTTTCTAAAAATTAAAATACCTAAAATTTATACACATATCAAAGAAACCTTTTATATTTATCAGTACTTCAATAGACATGCCAAAATAAATTTTTTTAAATTCTGAAAAATTTATAAGAATGCAAGTTTAGTATTTTTCCGTCAGTGATGCCCCAATTGCAGCCAATTTTAAATGTTGATGTTGTTTTTTCAGTGCCAACATTCATTACTAAGAGATTTAGTAAGTTATTAAAAAGACTTGTCTGAAGCTCTAGTAATGGAAAAGTACATCCAACAAGATTAAAAATATATAAAATCATTATGTATTTTTTAAAAATATTTTTTATCTGTAATTAAATATTCATGGTTCCTGAATTATTTTTCATCAATTATGTGCTTTTAATATGTTTTTTGAAAATACACTTTAATTGTTTTGATCTTTCAGGCAGCTTATACTTTAATGATGGCTTGCCCATCAAACATAGGATTGATATGCAATTATGGTCATATGATAAAATTGTTAGCAATGAGAACTCAATCCAAGTTGTAAGTAAAATTGTATTTTTCATTGCATTAATTCAAATTTATTAAATGTTCATCTTTACATTTCAAAAACTGTTATTTATAATTTTTAAATTTTGAAAAAAAATATTTAAAATGTGCAATTATCTAATTGATTTAAATTTAATTAATGCACATGAAATCAGAGTCCGATTTAAATACAAATTTTGTCAAATGAAAATAATGAAAATAAAGACAATTTCCACATAGTTAATTTTAGTATCTTGTAGATAAAAAAAAAGTTAAAGTTCAACTTTAAAAGTAATTTTAAACAAAAATGTGGAAAAAAATTACAATTTTTAAAATAAAATTTTACACATGCACAATTTAATAAAATAACAGTTTGTTATTAATGTAATATACATCAAAAATATATTTGGAGCATGCATTTGTAAGCTAATTTCTTTCTTACTTAGTTGTTAAATATAAAATTAAATTATGCATACTTATAAAAGATTAACATTTTGTGTTGTGAAGATGAAAAACAAAGAGTTCTGACTTCATATAATTTCATTCACCACACATAAATTAGTAAGTCTTTAGTATTAATTAAAATGAAACATTATGCAAAAAGAAAAAAATAAGAGACTAAATTTAATTTGAAATTTAAAATAATATATAAACTATTGCCAGGCTCACCAAAACAATTTAAGTGGAAATACAAATATATAATGGTTAGCATAAAAATATATAATGAGAGAAAAGTAAATAGCCTAATACAATCAGCTCTAATGTGCCACCACAATGTTTTAACTCAAGATTTTTTTATTTTTTTTTGCATTCTAATGTAATTTAACTTGTATGCTGTAAAAATTGAGAACCATCAGACTTCTAATTATTAAAAAAAATTTGTACGTTTATATTTGTGTAATGTGTGTTATTTTATATTTTCAGGGGACCTTATATCAAGAGACAAATTTGTAAGAAGTGCCATCTGATATTAAGACCTGGCATAACATCAAAAGTACAGTTGAAAAGTAATTAACCTTTCTTTACGCTTTTTCTTAAAAATTTACGATGTTTCGTAAGGATTGTGTTCAATTTGTGAGTACATAGTTTAAATTTAACAAATTTTGGAATTTAAATATAATAATTATAAAAAAATATAATAAATATTCTAATAATGATATCTGTTAATGAGTAAAACTTCTAATAATCAAATTGAAGGTGGATTTTATATTGATATAAAAATATGACATAAAATTAGCTAAAGAAGGATTTTTCAATATTTATTTATTTAATTATCTGTAATGTGTCCTGGGAAATATTTATGCACTTATATCTGTATAATTTTGATATCACTAAAACTGCTAGAAGGTTAACATTGTCAAGATTAAAGATTAATTGCGATCAAAATTATTATTGTTTTTAACTGATGTTTTATAAAATGGATGAAGAAATAGTAGTTATAATTTTTATGGAAAGGAAAAGAAATATCTCTAGTTTTATATAGTATAAAAAGATACTTAAAGAAAAGATAAAAGAAAAAGTTATAGCATATAAATAATATTTGCTTTAATATATTCTTTTCCTTCAATATGATATATGAATAGGAGTGCTTTTCCTTGGATTTTAATTTTTAAAAAAGCATGACTTAGAATTGTTATAACATTTTCAAAATCTGCTTCTATCAACATATTCAAATCAATATAAAGGTTTCATGTACGTCTTGATTTTTTTTTATGACCTGTAGGGAGACTGATATTTTTGTTACTTTTGATCTGTTACAGAAAAAAAATTGTGACTATAATTGTAATAAGTTTTCCAGAAAATTCATTCCATTAAACTGAATTGTATAAATACATTTTTATCTACTTTTTTTCTTTTTTATAGATTACAGACAGACTCATATCCTGGATCTGTAGGATTCACACTTTTTTAATTGTTTCGTTTTAATAGGCTTCATTTTCAAATAAAAATTACTAATAACTAGCTTAATGACTATCTGTAGAGAATATATTTATGTTTATATTAGGCATTTGTAGATACAAAGATTAATGTTTGGTAGTTATTCTGTAATATATAGTTGTCGTTTTTGTGCTGTCCTGTGTGTCTTCCTGTAAATAAACGTCGTTGTTTCTTTTATTCTACTGCTGCCTGCTGATTGAGCGTTCTCCACACCATATAATTTCCACTATCCAAAAGAACCCGGAAATTTCGTAACAATATTTTATATAATGCAATTTTTATAATACATCTTTTAGTTTATGTACTGATTTTTGGTCATTTTACAATGCCAAACAAAAGATGTGCTATTTTAAAGTTGGAAAACGAACAGTATGAAGTCGCTCGTTTGCTTAATGCGCCTCGGCAAACAGTGTTTGATGCAGTCTGTAATTTCAAAGAGTTTAACAATGATGGTCAGTCCAGGAAGTGAACGAAAACATGTGGTGAACAATAGCCGGAAGGTTATCAAAAAGAGAATTCAATGAAATTCGAAGCTTTCCCTGAGAAAGATCGCTGATGAAATGGAAATAAGGGACCGATCAATGCAACGAATGGCAAAATCAGAGCTTGAACTGAAGCCTCTCAAGTTCCAGAAAGTTCAACTTTTTACTGAAGAAAACAAACTCGTGCGGCCCCAAAGACGACGAAAACGTTTGAAACGGGCCGCATGTCAGCACTGAGAGAGATTCCTTTTCCCTAATGAGAAGCTCTTTACCGTCCAAAAGCTCGTAACTCCTAGAACTATAGGTTCTGGTCTGTAGACGCACCAAGCACTTCAGCAATTGTTGGACATCGCAAAAATCCAAAGTCGGCCAGGGTCTGGGGCGGAATGTGCGGAAGCTGCAAAACATCTCTGGTTTTTGTGGATGAGAGAGCTAAAATAATTTAAAAAGTGTATCAGTGGGATATTCTAGAAGCTTTTACATTTCTGTGGGCCAAAACGCACTTCGGCAATGTAAAGTGGGAGTTTCAACAAGACTCTGCATCAGTTCACAAGGTTAAAAAGGCAGAAGAATGGTGGAAGAAACATTGTCTAGACGTGATATCGTCTGGAGAATGGGCAAAATACTCTCCGAATCTTAATCCCATGATTAAAGTGTATGGTCCATTTTGGAGGTTAGGGCTTTCACTAAATGACAGGAGGAAGACCTGCGGTTCAATGCTGAAAATTTAAATAAGCGTTTGCGCCTCTGCGTCACTGCAAATGCTAGCCACTTTGAAACCAATTAAATTTATTTATCAGTAAATGCCTAATCTTATTATTATTTGTTATATTTTGTTAATTAATATATTTTTAATCAAGTTATATTAAAATTTGTTTGTCCGGGTTTTTTTTTTTTTGCCGCACCCTGTAGCATTAATTAACAACATTTTATCAAATATTCAGTGGGCAGAATTAATCTATTTCTTAGTATAAATCTGTTCTTAGTAACAGGATGCAGCATTAATATGCATTATATTTAAAGAGAATGTAATCAAAACAATTATCAATACTAATGAAAATCCTTTGACTAAAAGAGACTGCAGCATTGGAAATAAGCATTTGGATTGTGATGGCTGCAGCATTCAAAATCCAAATGCTATTTGCTGCTTAGAATGCTATCTGCATTTCAATAGTGAAACTCATATGATTATATAATTTGAAGGCTATTGCACATGCATATACTGACAATAAAGCAATCATGGCTGTCACCACATATCTATAATATACTTTTTAAACTAATTTTATAAACCAATTTTATTTTTTTATAAACTAATTTTATTTCATTCATTTTTTAATTAATTTTTAATTATACGTTTTATAAACTAATGGTTACCTTTGGAAATTGTAATAAATCTTCAAATAAAAGAATGTTTAAATATTATCATGCACTATAGTAATCATTTCAGTTGTTTGGAAATAAACATTTCTATCATTTTTAATAATTTCTTCCCCTACTCAAAGAATATAAACACTATTTCTTCCTTTCTCAAAAAATATAAACACTATTTTGAGATTCTGTCTTTATGTTTGCAAGTGAATGGAAGTGGATAATTACAATGGATTTTCTTCAAAATAGTATAGGAAAGAGAATTTTTATTTAATATAATTAGATGCGATATAAATATTAACATTCTGCTTCCAAATCAATGAGTGACATGTGGAACTAGCAACAAATAAACATTGAAAATTGTACTTATTGGTGGTACAGAAATTGCCAATTTCAAATGTTGGATCTTATCTTTACTTTATATTTCAGAATGCAAATTTTTAGAAAATAGCATCATTAGCTTTCAAAATGTTGTATATTTTGAAATAATTTGCAGTTTCTTTTTAGGCTCATGAAACAAGCAATTCTATAAAATATTAAAGGAATAATTTGTTTAAACGTAATTTTTTTAATGTACTTTAATTTCTTAGCTTTCTTAGACAGGAGGCAGATATTTTCCACTTTATTATTACAACATCTTGCATTTAATGGCAAATATTAAAGTGTTGTTAAATTAAGTGAAGAGTCAAGAATTATATTAAATGAGCAATATTGGATACCTTTTCAATCTAGCCCATTCCCAGTTAGAGTGTTAGTGTAAAAGTATATTTCAAAATCTATTGCCTTCTACAAACCCCTCCCCCCAATAGTTTTTATCTGAATTAATCAGAGAAATAAAGAAATAAATAACTGATATAAATTAAGCAGGAAGTGCTCCTTGATGTAGATATGAAAACATGGTGGTTTTTAAAAGGCAAAGCCGAAGAAAGCAATTCAAGTTAGAAGAGAGAGAAAAAGAAAAAGGGAAAGTATCAGAAAAAAATGGTAATAGTATCTCTTAGTGATTTTCTGCATAATGAGGATGAATGTCGGTATTTTCTGTCTCTCAAAAGAAATGAATTGAAAAAAATTTCCTTATATGTACACCATTTTATTAAATTATTTTCCTCACTATTGAGTCAGAATTTGACTTTTGGTATTGACTTAGGACGGACTGTGAATTTCTTAGAAGATACTATAAATTAAGCAGGAAGTGTTTCTTGATGTGGATATGAAAATATGGTAATTTTTGAAAAGCAAAGCTGAAGAAAGCAATTTAGAGAAATGAGAAAAAGAGAGAAAAGGGACAGTATTGGAAAAAAATGATAATTTAATCTGCTAGTGGTTTTCTGCTTAATGAGGATGAATGTAGGCACTCTCTGGCTCTCTAAAGAAATAAAAAATTTCACTCTTTCCTTATATGCATACCATTTTATTATGCTTATTAAATTATTTTGTCCACTATTTAGGCAGAAGTTGACTTGTTGTATTGGTTTATGATTGATTATGAAGTTTCTTGGAACAACAATAGGTTTCTATACCAATCTTAACAATAATTAACTCTCAAAGTAGAAAAGTAGACATAAAGATGCTATTAAACTTGAGTAGCTATTTAAAGAGCATGAATTAGCATTTATATTCTTTTCTTCCAATCAATTTTATACATTATTTGTCAGTAATAAAAAATGCATTTTTATTTTAACTAATAAGAACCACTGAATTAAGCACTTGCTTTGTTTAAGCACCTTAAAATTCAAAAGAAATATAGGGTGTGCAGTTTGTTCTTTGTAATGTACTTTAGAAGCAAGCCTTTTGTTATTTATATACACTCTAAAATTATTTTAAAACTAATTAAACATTGATTTGTCTCCTATTCAATAGTATTTTACAAAGTAATTGTGCTTTTATGGAAATCTTTTGTAGAGACACTTTTATACATAATTGTCAAAAAGTAAGATATTTTTAAACTGAAAATGAAATATGTCTTACATCCTTTTCAGTGTTAATTTGAAAACAAAATTAAAGCAAATTTTTTTATGTAATTCTAAGATTTGTCGATTTATTTTTAGATAGGACTACAGATTATTTTGCTTTTACTTTATAATTTGATTTTTTGTGAAAAAATCGTTAGGTGCATGTTATCTATTTATGATAATGTTATTATAATGATAATGTTATTCTAATAATGGAGTTTATTTGTCGAATGAGATTTCAATGCTTATTTAAAAAAAATTTTTTAAATATGCCTGTAACTTTTAATCTATTAGTCATTTATGTATAATATAGAAATTCTTAATTTTAATTTTATACAAGATATTAATTTAGTTAATGTCTGACATAATTATTTTATTTATGTCTGACACAAGACATTAATAAAAGGTATGCTGTAAAAAATTATTATTTTACAATTAGTATATTTCGTAAAATAAAATTTTTAGGATTTTACACCTATATTATTACAATTAGATAGTAATAATATTGTTATTTGTAAAAATGGTGTAAATTTTTTTCGAAGATTTTTTTCCTTTTTATTAAATTTAATCTTTAAATTTCAGGTTGCCCAAAGCGTACAGAAGTCACCTGTCTTTTCTGTGGAACAAAGAAAAGGTTTCATAATAATCCAGATTATGTATTATTTTATGATAAAATAAAACAAAAGACGTAAATTGTGCATTTTTTCGATTACTAAGCAATCCATAAGGTTATATATGCGTAAAATAATGAATCAATTCGAAATGCGTCAAATCTATCGGATAATTGCCTTCTATGATATACAGGGCGTATATAAATTGCATATCTTATTATTATTATTAAAAGGAAATTAAACTAAGTACAACCTTACTGTTCATTGGAAATCAAAAATAACGGTTGAAAGCTTAAATTCAACATAGTTATAAGTGTTCAATATGAGCTACCCCTCCCCATCATACATTCAAAAATCGTAGAATATTTCATCCCACACTTTTTATTAATATGTTTGGTGTGAAGCTTTGGAAGGCTGCAGATATGCATGTTTAAAGCTCATGAACGTAGGTTGAGCATTTGCATAAACACTTACTCACATTGGACATTTATAATTGCGTTGAATTAAAACTTTTGGTTGTTATTTTTGATTTCCGATAAATAATAAGGTTGCACTTTGTATTATTTCCTTTCAATAGTTCTGCAATATATTCTGATATTTATTTATACCCTGTATAGCTGCACATCATCAATTGTACCATTGTAAAGAGATTGTGTTAAAATTCAATCAATTGTTGCAGTTGGAGAAATGCTTGAGACTACTACAACATCGGTCGGTGGCTAGGCCTTATTGATCATTTTCAATTAGCTTCGACCGCTCATTAATGGGCGCCTGTGTTGCCTTGAGTACAAAACACACAAGAATCTGGTTCGTGACTATCCGGCTTAGTTTTCTTTTATCGTAATTAAATGAGGTAGACATTGCATTGCATTGGCAACATTACCAAAGCACTGGAAGCTGGCGTCCTACGACCCTCCTGCGTGTTCTGCTCATTATTCATTTTTTCATCAGTGTGCAACGGACCTCAATTGTTGCTGCTATTCCTGTTTGTAATTGCTCTGTACTATGTGTAAATTGCACTTGGGCTTATACTTAATGTTTAAGTAACCGCAGAAAAGATTTCAAATTTGATGCTAAACGAAAAATGTTGTATTGACTATGGAGGAGAAAATCATGCTCTATACAGCGACTAGTCTCTGTTGTAACAGCAAAAGATTTAGCTTCGAGGTTAGGAAAAGTATAGTAGGGACGGTTTGGAAAATAATCGAACAGAGATTGAAAAATGATATGTTGCGCAAGCTAGTGGAAGTAGAATAAATTAAAACCATGCTGAAAGGTAAGCATAAGGAAGTTGAGAAAGCTTTATTTTTGTAGCATGAACACTTAGAATGAAAAGGTGCACCTGAAACTTGGCCAAAATACAGAGTTTCCTGCCAATGATGGATGGTTAAAAGCTTCGTCTTTATTTGTATGCAAATAAATGAATTCACAGAACTCCGTCCTATCCATTTTTTTTTTTTTTTTGCTATCCGACATGCCCTTCCCCCACATTAGGCCAGATACTCGGGAATATACGGTATTTTTTCCCTTCGCAAGAACGTTATATCCTCAGATATATGAATACAAACAATCTGCAAGTTTAATTAATATAAGACTAAATTTTTATGGAATTTATTAAATCCGTATCTTGTCAAGTTTTGGTGAAGTGTGGTATTGAGTAGGTACTGTCTGCTGACCACGAGAGGGAGTATTCTCCTACAGGAAGAGGAAGATTCATTTAGATCCAACATATAAGAGCTTCATTAGTGTCATCATAATGTTTATTTATTCTGCAATGCCAAGACCTGTTCCTGACTTATGCAGGTCTCGTTTGAGCGTACGCCTCAAAATCCAAAATTAACATCATAGACAGATGTAAAAAAATTATGTTTAGATAAATAACTAAAGTGAGATAATGTATCAATATACTTTTGATTGTAGACCAGTGCAGAGTAAGTTACTCTTCGTCAAGCACTAGCTCTAGAGTAGCTTGGGTAATGGCACTTCATGCCATAGGAACCACAAATCATTTGCCTGCGTCTAATTCATTCTTCAGCTTTTTAACAGTTCCGTCTCATGGCTTTTTTTTTTCTTGCGGAGAGTTCTGGAGCATGTCTTAATTTTACGATTTTAGTTTGTCTAAAGAAAGGATCCTATTTCTAATCTGTCATGACCTGAAAATTCCCTCGAGCCTTCTCTAGTTGTAACCAACTGTTTTGTTATCCCCTCCCCATCTCTAAAAGGTTTGTTATTCATCCTTATTAATTCGTGATGAAGGAACAAATGTTCAATGGAGTTGATGTTTTTATCAAAGAATTTGTTACTCATCCTGACGAATTCATGACAAAAACATGTTACATTTGGAGATAGGATTCTGGATTCTGATATAAATCAATCCAACCATTGCTTGAAAAGCAACTTGGCTACGATTAGGAAAAACTTTAAATCCATCGAAAAAGTGAAAAATGTAAGTAAAAATTATTAAATATTTAATTTAGATGTGCGATTAGAATTTCGGGAAGTTAGGTGTTCCGAAACTACGTATTGCATAAAATTTTCCAGATACTTTTCTTCGTTGTCTTTCGCTTACATTATTGCAACACGAGGGCTATCGAAATTGAGTTTCTCCTACTTCTGAGGTCTCATTTGAATGCAATAGTGATCTCAATACATGTAACTTGGTCAACAGACACTTTAGTTTATATGCCCAAAATGTTTTTAAAAAATGTTAATAGATATCGTGTAACACCAGTTGGAATAAGATTTGCAAATACAGAAACTGCGTCTACGCAATCAACGTATTTGGCGAGTTCTAAATAGAGGGGAAAAAACAAACAGGTGCTGCTCGAGTATTTCCAGTTTGCTGATGGACCGTGCAGACACTGAAATTTTGTTGATCAAATTTTTCTACAAGAATGACTAGAACTCTCTTGCTACCATAAGAAAGTTCATCTGGCCAAAGAAAGTTAAACGGGGATCATCTGCACCATAAAGTGGCAAAGGCGAAATTTGAAAAAGTTACCGACTTGGCAGAGGACAAAATCTGGATTTTGCAATATTAACATTTAAATTTCCGCATTTCTAGTAAAAAAAAATTGCCAGCAATATTTTTGAAGAAAAAAACTGAATTCACGAAATAATTCAACATATGCGAACACACACATAACCTTAGAAGGTAGTATCCCACATTTGCGAGCGGATAGTAACAGTTCCAGTTATCGCACACATGCTGTGTGAGCGGCCATCAAAGTGTTGAAAGGATGCATGTGCCAAGCGTTGCAACATTTAGCCAAGAATTGCATGATATTTTGAGCGTATCAGCCGTTTCTTGTGCTGCTGATATGTCTTCCGACTCTGGCAGCCTAAAGTACTCAAGATTGTTACGATATAGTTTGATATTCCAAACATTGGACAATATCTTGTTCTAATAGGTTGATAAGTGATGCGACGAATTCTTAGTCGCCTTCCATACAATCCCATACTCTTCACTGGTTGTACTGCTGGGATTCGGAAGTCCGATAAACATTTCTAGGACAGATTCCACGAAAGATTTTATTCTCCTTATCCTTCGCGATGCTGAACAGATATTATTTAAACTCACTGATGATAACCAGTCCATCTTATTTCCATTTAACCTCTTGGTTCATCTGTTCTCATCCCGGGTGTCTTTTATTAGAGATTTTTTTTAAAAAGTGTGAAGATTTTAAAGATTGAAGTTACAAAAGCAATCCACAAACTTTCACATTTTGAAGACGGCTTCAGCGTCAATTACTAAAAGTATATCGCCAGTAAAGTAAAGCGATCGACAGGATGTGGCATAAAGGCTTTATTTCAGAACGAATTGATTGAAATTCCTTAGATATTTCATTATCAATTAATTTTTAAGAGGTAGATGATTGAAAGCCCAAGTTGATAATACGCTTTCTGGGACAGATTCAAAGCAGGTACTTCACGAGTAAGTTTCTTTTGCCTTTATCTTTATGATATCTTCAATTCAGACTTATCCAAAAATGCTTAAATCCTCAACTGCCTTTTCGAGGATAACTCCGCTATACTTACTCAAGGCAGCAACACCAAGTTCGTCTTCAAGGCATTTCAAGATCATCTAATCAAGATAGAAATGGCGACCTCTGTCGGGTTACTATCAATACGGACAAACCCAAAACAATTTTTAGAAAAGGTCACTAACAAGATAGTGGGATTTCTTTTTTGAAAAAGAGCCAACATGGAAAAAGTGAGATACCTTGGATTAATAGTACACAGAAAACTTACTTTCAAATCCCATGCTAAGTGCAATAGCGAGAAATTGAGAATAAAGTATACTTTATCTTCCCACTTATTAGCGGATATTCCTCGCGTTCACTCAATAACAAAGTCCTAATTTACACAACATAATTTACACAAAGTCCTAATTAGACCTATTCTTACTTACCCAGAGCAAATCTGGTCTCGCAGCTAAAATCAATCTCAAAATGATTCAAACTCAACAAAACAATCTTAGGATAACGATGAATGTTTCTTGGTTTGTCCGGAATTCAGTCATTCCCAAAGATCTCAAAATAGAATCGATCGAAAAACACAAGATTCTTTAATCAAATCTTCACCCATGAGAATCCTCCAATTAGTCATCACTTTGATAACGAATATTGGCCCTTTTTGTGTATAAACTCATATTTCATTACTAAATGGCTACTTCCTCTCAAGTAGCCTAAATCTGTGGCATTTTGGTCTCCACTTTTCTTTCTGAAAAATTTCTAACCATTATTTAAGCTGCATCTTCTCTGAAGACTTCCATCACCCTTCAACACAAAACTCTTTCAAGTAAATTATCGATGTTTCATCTCAAACTATTCTGAGCACTCATTCAAAGTAGAAGTTCATTGTTGTGCTGATACTCTAACATCAATGAGATGTGTAAAGACAGCATTTGCAGGCATTTTATTAAAATAAATGTGAATTTACTGCTATGTTTGTAAAACGTAGTTTCCACTCAATCATTTCCAAACAGAAAACGATGAACTTTAAATGTTATAACGCTATTTGTCTGAATTTTTGACTTAAATTTCGAATGCAATATTTAAAGCGAGGTGTAAAAGCTCTTGTCAGTGTCTAAATTACGTCCTACAGAAATCTCCAAGTCGCAAAAATTTCAACAACTATTCAATGCACACATATTTTCCATGGTTTGTTGTCCTAAAATCAGGGGAAAATATTTCTAAGAAATCGCCAAAATTTAAAAATAATTACCATGCTTATTAAATTATGATTAAAGCATTTTTTTAAATTTAGAAACAGTATAAAATTCATTCTTGTGCAATAATATTTTGGGAATTTATATAGGAGAAACGACAAAATGATATTAAAATTTCAAAAACTTCCAAGGTGTACATTACAATACTACAATACAAATTTATACTAATATATATACGACAACTTTGATAGTTCTAAGCCAGATGGTCTGGCCTATGGAGCCCGAACACGCATCTTATTATACGATTAATACTTCATAACTATTGTACGGCAATGCCATGCAACTCTGGCACGAAACCTATATTAGAATGCAAGAAAGAATTGAGGATAGTACTCGCATTGGTTCTCTGTTGTGGAGATTAAAAAAAGCAACAAACAGGTAATAAATTTAAAAAATAAATTTTATTGTAGCCTTTTAGATTTCACTAAATGTTTAATATTGTATACAGGTGTACACTATTTCGTTTAAAAACAACAACAGGTATTAATATCGGATAATTAATAAGTTAAAACAATGCAAGTAAATAATAAAAACTTAACAGTATTAGATGCCTCTGTTCTTGGTCCAAAACAAATGACAGAACGTTTTTAAACAGTCCAGTGAGTTAAAAAAAATATAGAGATGTTTAAAACATCAACATCCCGGTACTAATTTGTCATCTGTAATTGCTTCGTCTTTCAGTTCACGGGGAATAATTTCTTTCCTCACTGGAACTGTAACTGCATGCTTACCTTGCACAATTACTTTGAGAAGTTTGGAAGGACCGTTTGTAACAGCGACGGTGATGTAGGTGTCATCACCTATTGTGTAAGTGTTGATATGTCGCACTTCTCCCACAAACATGGATTGGATCAGACTAAAACCAGCATAGCCTTTCCATTCATAGATGAATATGGATTGCAGCTGATGACTTGCTGCTATTAAGAACGTATCATCTGTAAAGGAAGTTACAGTTAGCATTTTTGTATTTCATTTAAGGAGTGTTCAACACGAGGCCAATTATTACACGCAATAGAAGGCCACGCCTACTTTAGGAAGTTCCCGTGACCCCAATGGAAAAACTAAATAATTGTCTCACCATGGCAACTACTTGCCATTGTCCCATTGGAGTCGCGTGATCTTTCTACTGCTCGCAATAGGAGTGAGCGTTGCTTTATATTAGAAATTCTTGATCTTTTAGAACGTACAGTAAAAGTACAATTACAAATTACGCAATGACCGAGCAGATTCTAATAAACATTTCAAAAGAAATTTGACAGAGGACAATCCATATTTATCGAAGTAATTTTTTTATGCGCATAGCGGCTAGACAAATTTATACTTATACCTATGCAATTCGATATACGCATAGTAGTAATAGTAGCTCAATGTATTTCTTACCCCAAATTTGTAAAATCTATTTTATTTAACGATTGTGTTTTAAATGATTTTACGAAAGCATTTGCCCATAGTTTTATTCCCAATGATTATAGAAAAACAATGTACCATTGAAGGCAACAAACAAATGCCTAAAGAAATTTGTTTTCCATCTTTGACAATTTACTGAATTTTGAGAATATAAATAAAATCTTAAATTTTCAGGAAAAAAAATGAATTAAACTTAAATTCCAGCATCTGACATTATAGTTCCGCAAACTTTTTCAAAATATTTCAGTTCAATAATCGAATGTTTCCAGTTTAAAACAAAAACAATCAAAATAAATTCTTAGCTATTTTCTTGCTGTGTTCAAAGGATCTTTGCAACAAAAAGCGCAGATATGTTGGAGCGGGTATTTTTTGCTGAATTGACAAGGAGACAAATGAGGAAATCAAGAATAAATTTTTATATATGTTTCACATTTTAATGGATCGTTTGCTGCAAACTTGAAATTATTATCTATCTTTAGCAGGTTATGATATTCAATTCGTTGTTTCAGTTTCTATTGTCTCCACTTCCCCAAGCGATATCATTGTTTTACGAAAGAAAACAAACATGAAAATGAAAAATTAGTACTTATTTTTTGTACTTTATTTCCTGGTTTATGTTATTATAGTTTGACTTTACTGATATTAATCAACTCATGGTTAATAATCCTGTGGGAATTCTAGTCTAATAATAAGGAGAAGCGCTTCTAAAATATGTAAAATGGGTACTTGCTGCAAAGCAACGAAGAAAGTTCGCCAACTTGGTGATTTCAATTGGCAGCATGCGATTCGCACGTGATTTGATTTATATTTTTGCACATATTATATATACACCTATTATTTTTATATACACCTATTATTTTTATATACACCTATTATTTTTATATACACCTATTATTTTTATATACACTTGTTTATTTTTATAATTTGGCGAAATTTTTTCTTGGCGCTTTTTGATCACCGTTACAACCGACAAGTGCCATGAAACGTTACACAGAAATTATCCCGACAAGTAGCATTCGTTATGGAAGGAACAACGAACTTGTCGGCTCCTCCCATAATACGACACATACACTCAACTTATACGCAATTTATTCATTTCAGATGAGTCAAGAAAGTATGACTCCTACTACCATCACTATAACATCTAGCCAATGATTGAATACTAGAAGGAAGAAACTGTTGATTTGAGACTCTCCTTCAGAATGGGCGGCAGGTGAGTAAACTATAGCGAGTTACCAACCCCCAAAAGCCAACTTTTTAAGTGAATCTGTGAATGTCTCGCCTTTGACTGAAATTTGGTGAACTCAGAAAGAGTTGAAAATATCAGTTTCGAATATCACGCAGCTTCGCATAAAATGAAAATAATCTTCAAGATTTTTCTTGAAAAATCTTAATGCGTTATATCTGTGTATTATTGGAAACTGGAACCGATTTGTTTTTTAACTTTTAGTTAATGATAATAGATCATGTAACTATTATGCTTTCAAAGGAAATTATTTTGTATTATAGAAATGAGATTTGGATTATGGATTCATTCCGAAGGCTATTTTAGAGCGGATGTCGGTAGTTTTGAATCGTGGATAGAATGCAAATGCAACAATTTTTCCGGTATCGAACTTCTCGAAACTACTAAGCCACCATCTGAATTTTGAAAGAGGGTTTAGAATCATCAACTATTAGATATTTCTTTTTAATTACTAGGGTGATTTATGGTCACTAAGATATCTCATGAATGAATCCCAAATGATTGGATAGCATGTTTGCCAGGCAGATGCAATCGACACTCGAGAAAAAGATTGCTAATAATATTTTCTCAAATGATACACTCTTCTACAGAAGTAGAAAAGAGCCCTCCTAGCACAAAATAAAAATCAACATCGTTACGATGCCTTCCTGACATTGGCTGGCATTTAGAACATTGGGCAACATCGTGGTAATGTTGTAGAATAGAGAGATTATCTTTGCTAATAGAGAGATTATCTTTGATTTTTTTTGACACTAAGATATTCTTGACAGGCAAGAAACTTAACTTTCTGCAGATGGAAACAATGGTCATAAAATTTTCTATTAGATGTTCATTTAAAAAACAGTTTAGTTTTATGCAAAAGGAACTAAATGCCTTCCTTATTGTGTGTACCATACATTTCATAATTTGAAACACCTGTGCATCGTATTAGTGAATTTTTTTCATCATATTAACTTCCTTAATATCTCAGAATTACTTTGAACCGTAAAGAATAGCATTCTTACTGAAGATGTCACTATTAAAATACAGTTTTGCTCTTCATTTAATGATCAGTACATTAACAACCAGAAACGTGAATTATAACCATCGACATTTTCAAAATGCCTTACCTGCTAAAGTTAGAGAAATCATGGAAACTACTCCACGTAACGGTATGCTTTGAATCCATTCCGCTTTTCCCTTATACACGAAGATGTCCACCTGTCCGCCAGACAGAAAATCGAAGCAGTCTTCTTTCTTCGACCAATGATCAACACTTGACATAGCCAACAACTGAACGGAGCCTTGCTTCAGCCACAGTGTGCTTGTAACGTACTTGGGAGGTATGTTTTGTAGCAACTCAAACTAAAATATTGAAGTTATGAAACAACTGATCATTCTTTGAAAATGTACCGAAGACCTGCAGAATTTTATATGCACAGGAATGCAATCTATTAAGTGACAAATTCATCACCATGGCTTAAAATTCGGTGATCGAGTAAGAAATAGTTAAAAAGTTAATTTTATGTGCTCTTGACATTCTACAGTTTCAAATTAACAGAACTGCATACTAATAAAAATTAAGTACTTATTAATAAAGTTCAGAATTCTGGATAGCATTTATAATTCACCTTTGTTGATGAATCAGTATTGAAGCAAGTTAAATTGTCTATAGAAAGAAAAGCAATTTAAGATATAACAAGAGTATAAATGATTTGTTAAATTTCAAAACAGAAGAACGCTGCTTACTGCAGAAGCAAGAAATCTATTTCTGGAACCAAGAGTATAAAATATATACGTTTTAAGAAAACAATCCAAGCGCAAGATCTTTCATAACAATAATTACTTAGTTTTCATAAGCCTTAACTTAAGTTCTAATTTTTATTATTAAATGACAATTTTTGAAAAAAAAACATTTCTTTTTCTAAACTGTAGTTTTGGATTGTGAAAATTAAAAATACAACCCACTAATCTTAATTTTAAGTTTCTATATACGCAACTCAATTTCATACCTTGTTATAAACAGTAGTAAAAATATCTTGCAACTTTCCAGAGATAGTTACAATTATCAACCAGCGGGTCTCTAAATTTTTCGTATATTTTAACGCTTTATGTCAGAACACTTTACATGGCATTGGTGTACAATATTTATGGAGTATTAACTATTAACTTTTGGTGTAAATTTAGCATTTCTAGTGAATCGCTCATGTCATCCGTAATGAGTTATTTGATCATTGGCATGCATTAATAGTACCCAAAAAAATCAAATGTGTGTTTTAGACACATTTTGCTCAACCTATTAATATAAAAATTCGACACAAAACTGTACTTGTTGTCGCTAAATCCCATATCAAATTTGACATGTTTAAGTCATGGCGTTTTTGAATTCTCGTTTACATGTTTCTGAAAGGACAGACCGAAAGACAACCAACCAGTTTGTTGGTTTAATCTCAAACTTTGACAGGTGTCTGCATTACAGATGTAGTATATGTGTGTCGAGTTTTATCTGTCCAGCTCTTAGTTTTATAATTATCGTGTTAACTCATATTCGAACAGCGGGATAGACGGACTTCCGAGTAGGTTTTACACAAAATTTTATAGAAATCTACAAATATAGTGTAATGACCCAATGCCAAATTTCATTGGTTTAACTCAAAAGCATTGAGTTCTCTCTCGCAGATGCATGTTCCAAAAATGATTTTCAAACTTAGGGAGGTCCAAAACATGGAGTTTTGTCAAAATCTCGAGTTTGAATTTTTTTTGACTTACTATACTATATTAGATATACGAGAAAGTAATGATTATCTAAGTAATTTAGAAGCAAAGAACGATAGAACCTTACAAAACAAATATTCGCGCATTTCGCTTGCAGCTGGATTTGAACCTACAATCTGCCGAGTCTGTCGAAGCCAGTTAATCCCAGTGCACTACCACCTACTCCAGGGTCTCACATACGAAGAATAATTTCACTACATTATATACAGACACTAACATGCTACCAATTACACAGTTCGAACTAAATATAATTTCAATAAATATATGTATTAGGGAACTTACTTTATTTTCTTCGTCGTCCCATATGTAGATGGAAGAATAGGTGCCCATACCAGTCCCGATGGCCAGCAGGATTTCGTCCTCCAATTTGTCGTGTGTAATGTCCAGCGACAACACTCCGTAAGATGGCAAATATTGACGATCTCGCCATTCACGCCGTACCTCATTAAAGACGTATACTACTGCGGAACTGTATTCGTCTAGAAATAAAGGAAAAGATTTTCAAATTAGTAGTTCGAAGTAATTCGTCTCTTCAATATATAAGTATCCTTAAACTGAAGGAGTTCTAATGACAAGGGATTGTATGCTAATTACCTGTTCTTATATTTTCCATTTGTGATCCCTTTTCTTCTGAAAATGTATTATAGTATGCCCAATAAAATCTTTTGCCACCCTCTTAACTTCGGAACGGCTGCTACTATACTCATAATAGTGGTGTCTAAGTATAGTAAAATAGTCATGCGTAACTGAATGAAACAACCTACTGCTCCACCTGCTGGAAAATTGCTTGCATGGCATTCATAAATCGAAAACTGAACAGAAAACGGAAGACTCGACAGGAAAAAGGGATTTACAAAGATGTAGAGCTTCATCACGAAAATATACTTTGTGGACATTAATACGAAGAATAGAACTTTTAAAACGAGCCTTTGGTTTTGGCTATTTCCTAAACTATGTGACAAAACGATCCGAAAAAAAACCCCGTTATAACACTGTATTTGAGAAGTTCAAACTTATCACTGTCAGCTGCAATGCAATTTGGAGCCTCGTTTGAATTTTACATTGAGCATAGAGGTTGTTCAGGTATACCCACAGGAAAAAAAATCTAACGGAGTCAGATCAGGCAAACATGGAAGCCAATCTTCGAAACCGCCATACCTGATTAACGCATTCAATAGTACATGGCTATTTTACTATACCTAGACAGCACTTTTATGAATATAGGACGAATTTATCAGAAGTTAAGAGGCAAGGGTGGCAAGAACTTTAATTGACTATTGTACAAAAAAAATCGGTTTCCAACATTAAATGTGCAAATATGAAACTTGCATTTCGAATATTTCGTTTTGTGTAATGCACAAGAAAAACGGTAATAGAAACAGAATAAACTTTCTTCATATATACAAATGAGACCCAAATCCTTCCAAACATGACACGATCGTTCTAGAATAATCGTGCTAATTAGAGTGGCCAGGCCACATACTTTTGCAGGTCCCATATCAGGATCTTTAGAAAGGAGTCTCGTAGATTCTAGTAGACACCTTCTTGCTGACCTATACTTCTAAGCTGGAGTCCTCCGAATGCAGACTGCTATTGCGCACCTTTTATATTATATATAAAACATGTTCAACGAAGTTGAGCCCAAATACACAATACAACAAACATGCCGCATAATACAACAAACATTCCGTTTCCTCTTAAAAGTATCGAATAGTTGAATCGAGTTATCTTACATTATCATCCATAATAAGGTAATCATTTGACAGTATTGCATAAAATCTCTATAGTTTTAATAACTTCCATAGAACGATCTCGGAATCCGAAAAAACACAGGAATACAAGTCTATACATATGCTTCTTCCACACCAAGAGTCATTAATGTGATCATTTTATTTTGGTAATAGACCTTAAATTTTCTTGAACAATTGACAGACAATCATTGTGTGCTACATGAGTGAAGAGTATATGGTCCCAATCTTGATGCATTCCAGAATGATATTCCTAGGCTTGCAAAATTTGGGTTTTCTACAATGGATTCAACGATTTAAATAGTGGACCAATCTGTGCTGGCATCTGCTCAGCATGCACAATAATGTTTCCCTGGATTAAATTGTCGAGGGCATTTTGAAAATATAACTATAGGTTCTCCGCAAGAATAACGGCTCTTCGCCCGATCTCCCCAGAGATAGAAACTGTAGTTTGTAATTGATTCCATAATCTGCACATCATTTAACAGAACTTGCTTATTTATGCAGCATTTTCATGATGGCAAATGACATTAACATTTTGGTGGCACGGTTTTGAAAAATTTTGAAATGACGCCAAGAATTATTTATAAAAAAGATATTCTGGAATAAACTTTCAAATACAGGATCAACAACTTACGAAAGAAAATTTGTATATCGTTTTTATATTTTAAAAGTATGCTGATTATGAAGCTAAATTTCAAATCATTGAAATTTTATTCACGAATAGCTACATCGTTTTAGAAATGGCTGAATTTTTAACACTTGCAAAAGAGATTTCAAAGAAAATTTTATGCGAAGAAAATAATAAGTCTAAAAAGCAATTTTCAGAAATTTTCCAATTTTTCCTCAGCTATGTGAGCAGAAACTAAACGTTATAAGAATAACGAATTTACATACAATAGTTCAAAAGTAGTAGATTTTCACTAATTCTGGAGTTCAGCTGTCACAGGGATAATTTAAATGACAATTTCATGGTTATGCACATAAAATATTCACTCATAACGTCTCCAATGTTTTTTAAACAAATGCTATGCTGCTTGTTTTTATTGCTAGGATGATACTTTCTTAAAATATCCGTCTAGGTTAAAAACGAACGATTTTTTTCGGTTTCAAAAAATAGGTTGATTTCTGCTTTCGGTGATATCTTTATTTGGCCTCTGTCAATTAGAAGCCAAGTTACAGAAAATTAGTGACATGTAAGGGATGCTTTTCTTATAAACCTTTTAAAAATTTAAATTCATTTTCTGAAGAACGAATTTTTATAATTCTACTTTTTCATCATATCTCGTCAAATAATCAAGATTTCAAAAAGTAATCACGCCATCTTAATGAAATTTATAATTAGTGCTCTTTATGTTATGTAGAATGTAATGAACTATGGATTCGATTTTAAATGCTTTAGAAGTGGATTTATAATTGTTTAATGTAAATGTTGTTGGAAAAAATTTAAAATATTACACACAACAATTTTATTTTTGAATATAATTCTTTGATAATAGTTGCATTTTAAGATGTACACAAGTAATATAATAAAGAAAAAATAGAAAACTAACTTTTTTCTCTACAACAATCAGTTTTTGCAAACAAAGTTTTACTTACAAAAAATTATCAATTAAAATCCTAGTTTTATTCATTTTATCTTTACATGAATAAAAAACATTTTTTTAATTAGTGTAAGTGCTGCGATGCCATTGCATTATTTCTCATTCAGGAATTTGTCCTTGATCGCGGCTGTGGCATCACAATCCTTACGTAAGAGAGAATCTGAAGAGATATGAAGAGGCGATCTCCGATTGGTCTTTCATTACATCATTGTATGATGTCAGAATTTTAGTATAGTATGATCTGACGTTAAAAACACTACGGCGTAGCTCTTTTCGTGTTCTCTTCATGTGCTGGTGAATGTCTGTGCTGTGCTTTGTGTTAATAAAGCAATCGTGTAAGAAATTAATATATTTAATTCCAATAAGCATAGCATAGGAAATTTGCAGAACCTGCAAGTTACAGTTATAACAATAAGGATAAAT
The DNA here is from genome assembly GCA_026543865.1 of Argiope aurantia. Classification (NCBI taxonomy): domain Eukaryota; kingdom Metazoa; phylum Arthropoda; class Arachnida; order Araneae; family Araneidae; genus Argiope; species Argiope aurantia. The sequence goes on from JAPMOR010028316.1 coordinate 53,906, forward strand.
TGAAATTTCATTAAATTTTTTAAAAGAGGATTTTTAAAAAAGAACTAGTATTTGTTTTGAAAAATCCCCTCCGAACCTCGTCAGATACCTTAATGAGCGATTGTAATTATTCAGTATATGAAGAAAAATCCACTCGTACAAACCTGCATTTTGTTTCACATTTGAAAAACTTTGTTGTTTGATGTGTGTTCCAATCAAGCATTCTACTCAATCTAGAGGCCGAAGAAAATTCGTGTCTAATTGAATTTAGTTTAACCTTTCTCTTATTTGCATAATAGATGCTTAAGTACCGTTTCCCTCTGCATGCGAATTTGAAACCCTCCACGCTTTTGCGCATGTGTCAGGATGCGTTTATTTTGTCAAAATAGGGATGAAAGGAAAGACGAAAGGAGGATATATTTACATTCAATATTCGGATTTATCCGCGGACTTAAAAAGGCTTAAAAACTGCTGATAACTTAAAATATTGTCGAAAAAGTTCCAATTCACGATAAAATACTTTAGAGCAATTTTTATTTACTATAAGAGATCGAAGAATGAAATTATGATGAATAAATGGAAGATTTCTCTTCTTAAGATAAGAAGTTTTATTCTGGTTCAAGAGATACTTTTGCAGGATAAATTGTGCTGAAACTTAAAGTTCAGAACATAATTGTAATTTTATTCAGAAAGTGAATTAAAAACTACAGATGGAATAAAACTAGAAATGGAAGTTAAAGTGTAAGTGAATGAAATCAAATATCATGTAAAACATTCGTTTCTTTTAAAGATGCAAAGTTATGATATTTTATTTCGGTTCTTAAAATTTGGTAGTTCGCTTTTTAGAAAATATTTTTTTTTAATGCTGAAATACTTTTTTGCCATTGAGTTTTTGATAACATTTTAATATTAACAATGGATAATCTCGATTTTATTTCATGTTATTTCAAATATTTTTCGCACCCGTTCTGAAAGCTTATTATATTTGAACTAGCCATATAAGCAATCGATGCCAAATTTTAAGTTAAAATACAATAGCACGTTAAGAAACGACATGCCACTCGCATGTGGAAAAAAAAAAAAAATTGAACGAAAAAATATCCAATGAAGGAAAATCAAGGTCGAAGAACTCCGGAACTGCGCTCATCCTTCCGCATGTCATCTCTTAGCGAGGCAGAATCGTTGAAAAGTAGTAGTCTTGGGATATTGAAACAAATAGGAGGTTGGTAAAAATGTTACAACAGTGACGATTTGTACTCCACTCGCCTTTCCTTCCTGTGACATTTGTTTTTACTCTGATCCTTCGTATCTTACTTCATTTACTTCTGCATCTTACTTCATTTTACTATTTGATTATTTGATAAGTAACAAATAGAATGAGCGTCAATTCTTAGGCTATCAACGGGATGCACACTCCATTAACCCGATTATTATATATTAACCCAATATACAATATCTCCATGATGTTGTTCCATATTCTAATTACTTCCAATATCGCGAAGATATCGTAACATTATTGGGCAGTTTGTGCTAACAGGGTATTTTCTAGGGAATAAAAATCTCGCCCTCGTATTGGGCATACTCGGATTACAGACAAGTATCCACTTTTCGGTGATAGGGCACCCATGTGCTACACATGCCACACTGAATTAACAGCTCGTCACATTTTGATTGAATGTCCAGCTTTCGACTCCCTTCCCTCCATTTTTTTCCATTCATCAAATGGAATTCTTCCAGAATTGCTGGGTAAGAATTACCATTCAAACATTTTTAAATTTTTAATTGCTTTACACCTTTTACCATATATGTTACTTAACAATTTCCATTTTTTTATTTGTTCTTTCAAAATCGTTATTTGTTCTTATTTTTTTATTTGTTCTGTCAAAATCGTATCCTACGTTTTCATTTGTATTTTAGCTGTGTTTTTTTTATTAGATTATACATAAACATACTTGATTTTATACTGTTTTAAATATTAACAATGCCCTACTTTACCTAAGGATGGCGCAGTATGGCCAAAAATGGCCCTTGTACCAAAAAACTCAAAATCAATAAATAAATCTAGGGAATATAGTATAGTCAAAGGGGTTTGAAGAGTTCCTATTAGTACAAAATTCCACATAGTAACGACATAGTTACGGTATATACAAGATATTGGCTGATACTAAGAATGTCGTATACTATAATGGAGATGTCATACAATATTTTGTCTAATAGGATTCCAATATTAATAAGAATGTTAGTCAAAAGATTACCAGGGGTAGAAATGGCACTTCCACAGGTAATCGAACAGGACATTTCAATTGCTTGAAAAGAAAAATTCGTGTTCATTCAGCGTTTTAAGAAGATTTCAGATTTGTGCGACTCATAATCTGAAAAAAAAAATTGCAATCATACCTTCTTTACTATTGAAATAATATCCTGCGACAGCATACAGATCCTGTCCCCTCCAGAATGACTTGGCTTCACTGAGTGAAGGGGCACTCTTTATCCTCAGGAACACTTCTTTTTCGCCAGATGCTTTTAGAGATGCCAAGAGCAGCTCCCCAGATATACTGTTGTTGCACCTAGTTGCAAGAGGAAGGTTAGACGAATTAGTTGAAAATTTGTCATGCCAGAAGACTCTTTACATGGTATTGGCGTACAATGGTTACGAAATATTAACCTTTGGCGTGATTTTACCATTTTTGCTGAATCTATCGTTTCATTTTCTTGGCGAGTTATTGGCGGTTGATCCTGTCATGCATTAATAATATCCAAAAATCAAATTTGTGTTTCAGATATGGTTTTTCATAACAGATTGAAATAAAATTTACACAAAACTGCACCCGTAATCACAAAATCACAAATATTTTTAAGATGTTGCGTTTTTGAATTATAGCGTTTACATGCTTTTGATAGTATAGACCGACAGACAGTTAACCCTTGGTTGGATTTGGTTCAAAATTTGAGGTGTCTACACTATAGATGTAGAATCTGTGTGCCGAATCTTATCTGTAGTTCTCTTCGTTTTGTAGTCATGTTAACTTATATTCGAACAGGCAGATTGACGAATTTCCTTTGAACAGCCTTTATTCGAAATACGATAGAAATATGCAAGTTTGGTGTAGAGTTCACAGCGAATTTCAATCGTCTAATTCAACGCGTTTTTCAATTATATTTGTCAAACAGACATTTTCCAATTTGTTTTTGAAATTTGGGAGGTCTAAAACATGGCGATTCGTCAAAATCTCGAGTTCGAATTTTTAGGCGATTACCATACTCACTTTATACTACTACTATACGAGAAAGTAAAAATCTATCTTGAATGAGTCCATTCACAAAAGTAGAACAAATATTAAAAAACTAACAATTTTTTTTAAAGAACCATCGTTTCTCACTTGTTCCTGGAATTTTGAATAGTTTATGAAACATGATTATTAAAATTATTACTAAAGATAACCCACCTAAGTATGAAATGTAAAAATTACAAAAATTAAAATCGGCATACAGCACTCTTTTCATTGCTGACGAAAGATTTTTCATGCATTTAAGAAATAATTTTTTTTCATCATAACTAGGTTCTTTACTCTTTACTTTCCATTTTCCTAAGCATATTTTAAGATTAAAGTAAATTACCATTTGGATTGTACAGCTGCCGAGTCCATCCAGAAGACAAAATCCTTATCGACAATAATTGGACTTGGGCTCTGGAGTGGGTAATATCTGCCCGTTTCGGGGGTTCCATCGATCATTAGATGACCCGACTTCTTCACACGCATCCAATAGGAGTATTCCACATGGCAACAGAACTCCAGGTAAGTGCATTGTTTTTCAAAAGTCCAGATAACCATGGAATGCGAAAATTCGCCAGTTGCCCGTCTGCAAGAAGAAAAACCTGTAAATAATGCCTTGCCCCATCGATTAGATCTGCAATACTGCTGTAAATTCAAATTTTTTTTTTACGTTTCTAAACTGAAAATGTCATGTCATACAGATATGGATCGGATATTCTAGGATATTCTACCACTTTCTTTGACTACAATTTGAGTGTTGATAGAGAATGAGAAAGTTGCAAACTTGCTAATTTGTTCTGAACAATGCGTCTTGAATTGGATGGATTTTAACCTTCGAAAGTTAAGAAAGTTACATAGCAAATCCTACACTTTAAAGAATTCGTATATTCTACATTAATTTGCCCTAAATGCAGTGAAAGATTTCATCTGAAGTCAGCGAGAGTGCTCTCCTTAAAAATTTCACATTCTGATAAACTTATGACAGGATGTCTTACATTGCATTGGCGTACAATAATTACGAAATCTTGGGTGCGAATTCGGCATTGTTATTGAATCTATAGTGTCATCCTTGGCGAGTTATTTGGCGATTATTCCTAGGCATGCGGTAAACAATATCCGAAAATTTAAATTGTTTTTAAACGCGTTTTCCCCTACAGATTGGAATAAAAATTTGACTCAAAACTGCACTTATAGTAACAAATTCCCATTCCAAATTTGATATATTTAAGTCACTAATTTTGAATTACGCTTACATATTTCTGAAAGTACAAATCCACGAAAAGTCAACCCTTTGTTGGATTTGGCTAAAAATTTGTTAAATGTTTATACTATAGATATTAAATACGTGTACCGAAACTTATCTGTCGTTTTCTAGTTTTGGTGTTAACTTATACTGGAACAGCCAGATTTCCTTTAAACAAATTTTACTCAAAATTTGATAGAAATCTGAAAATTTGGCGTAAAGATCATATTCCAAATTTCAACTGTCTAGCTTAAAGTGTTTTCGAATAATCTTTGTCACAGACGGACATTTTCCAAAAATGTTTTTCGAACTCGCGGAGTTCTTAAATGTGGAGATTCGTCACAATCTCTAATTCGAATTTTTTTTGGCAATTACTATATCGTCTCTATACTCCCCATATGAGAAAGAAAAAAATGTGGAAATGCAAGTACTATTTGATTTGTGAGGAAAAGGATGGAGAGTAATTGCAATGAGTACGAGTAATTGCAATGAGTACGAGTAATTG
>JAPMOR010028316.1:69159-201155 GCA_026543865.1 Argiope aurantia
TCTGCGATCATACGCAAATTAGTATTCTTCTGCGATCATACGCAAATATTTTTGCACCCTAAAGTAAAAAAGGATGCGTTATGAGCATTGACATAGAAGGAAGAATTTATTAAACTCATCGAAACTTGCTTTATGTCACCTCAATAGAAAGATTTGCACTTAGCACCTTAAAACAGCAAAATATTCTACAATATTTCTACGATATCTTCTCATTATTTAGAGTATTTAGAAAATCGAATGACAATTTAACATCGCTATGTTAACAAACATGTCGTGTGCCCTGATGTTGGTTTTTATCCAAACGTTGGATAATTTAAGGGCGAAAAAAGGCTTTCATCTTCGTTTTTGCAATAAGTTAAACTGAGGCAAGGCAAAAACATTTCAAAAACTAGCCCAAGCTGGGGGTCGAGTGACAATGACGATGGTGTGAATAGGTTAGGCAAAGGCAGAATAATAAATTTGAAGTAAAGTAAAGAAAGCCGAATACCTTAATAATATCGCATTCGTTTAATAAGCCGTCGACCCGCATGTTGGCGCCAAGGATTGCATCCGACAAGAACAGAACAGTTCCTAGTTTTTCATCTTGGTGCGTGTATATGAGGTCGTTCCAGCTCAGGCCGTCAATGGTGGTGTGCGCGTCAAGATTTTCTAAAAAAGGAAGAATAGAATCCAATTAGCTTAGATTGCGCTCGGATTTGCTTATAAGACTTCATACTGAGCCGCGAATTAATACCAATTTTAATTTCTTGTTTTTCTTACGAAGCTGAAAAAGATTTTAATGGTGATTTTTATACACCTCTTGAAAAAAAGGTGCATCTACTTCAGCAAAGAAGTGGATTGCTATTCATATGCAACACAGAAATGTATCATTGCTTGCCAATTTATAAGGAATAACATACTTCGAGCCAGGTAAAAAGAGCATTAAAGCGAGTGGAAAAATAAAATCAAACCTTTTCCACAAATTTATTATAGTCTGTATTTTCGGTAGGCGGTTCAGGGTCACATTTTCTACCTCGTCATTGGTTGTCTGGTACCAGTAACGCGGTAGAAAATGTGACCTTGAACTGCCTACAGAAAATACACAGACTATAAAGCTACGTAAAATATTAATGAGCGTTTCGATTATTTTCAAAAACTGAGGGGAAATTCGCGAGTAAAAGATTTGAATTAAAAAAAATTCGTTAAGAAAGTATTAAAGAATTTTGCCTATTATATTTTTATCTGTTTTATTATTATTTTCATATACTACATGTTAGTTTTGCTTCCCAAGTGTTTATTGGATTTCTCTGAAAAGTTAAAGACAAATACACTATATATTTTCAGTTATTTTATATAAATGCTTGCTGTCTACTATATATTGTTACAACCAGCAGAAGTGGTTTCCCCAAAACTTCCTCGCATACTCTAATAAAGATATACCAGAGAACGCCTTATATAGCACTGGCGTACAATAATTATGTATTAACTTTTGGCGTGGATTTAGCATTTTTACTGAATATCCTTATCAATCAATCCCTGGCATGGGGTTAATATGAAAATCAAATCGGTGCTTTAGACGCGTTTTTCAACCGATTGAAACAAAAATTTTACACAGAGCTAAACTTGAAGTCACAAGAATGTATGCCGAATTTCAGATATTTAAGCTATTGCATTTACATGCTGCTGCAAGTACAGAGCGACAGACGGACAACCCTTTGCTGGATCGGGATCAAAACTTTGTAGATCACACTATAGAAGTTAAATCTATGTACAAATTGCATCTATTTGGCTGTCGTTTTGTGGTTATCGTACTATATTCGAATAGCCGGACTTCCACCGATTTGATTTTGCTGAAAATTTTATATAAATCTGCAAATTAGATATGGACAGTATACCAAACTTCAACTTTTTAGCTCGAAATATTCGAGTTTATTTTTGTCAGATAGTCGGACATCTCCCAAAATTGCGTTTTTTTTAACTCGGAGATTCAGAGATTCGTCAAAATCTCGAGTTTAAAGTTTGACGATAATTATGCTTTCTCGAACTACGTACAAAAGAAAGTAAAAAGCAAAGGTCGAAGAGATTCAATTGGAACATCGCATGCATAATTCATTTAGATTTTTATTAATGAAAAGATAGTCATAAGACTGAAATAAAGATATTTTCAATGATATATTGCGGATTAGTGACGCTTGATTTATTGCTCTTTATACCCCTTTTCATATTTCCCCTAAAAAAACGTGGCAAACACATTTATGTCTTGTCCTCAAAGAAACGTTCTCTAAAATCGTCGTCCGAGGCATCTATACTCCTTTTCCCCTCCATCGATACGCCACAGTAGCTTTTATCTCTTTTCATGGGTTTTATTTTTTAAGTCTTCAGAGATGTGCGATCCTAGTTCTCAATTTTCACAAAATATTTGTATTCGGTTCCATTTTTGCTTTTTTGTATATGTAGTATAGTAATCGTAAAAAAATTTGAACTCGAGATTTGGATGAAACTCCACGTTTCAGGCCTCAGATTTGTTATACGGTTCTTCAGAAAAAAAAATTGTAGATTTCTTATCAAATTTTAAGTAAAATCTATTCAGAAAGTCCGTCTGTCAGGTTGTTCTAATATAAGTTACACGATAATTGCAAAACGAAGACACCTAGATATAAGATTCGGTGCACAGATTAAACATGTATAGTGTATACATCTTTATCACCTGTTAAAGTTTGAGACAAAACCAATAATGTGTTGACTGTCTGTCGGTCTGTACTTTTAGAAACCTATTAATGCGGTAATTCAAAACCGCAGTAACTTAAATATATTAAATTAGGTACGATACTTTGTGACTACAGGTGCAATTCGGCAAATGATTGTTTCAATCGATTGAAAAAAAATGTCTAAAACAAATTCTATTTTCGAATCTATTCACGCATTCCAGGGATTAATCGCCAATAATCACGATCACAAAAATGCTAAATTCACGCCAAAGGTTGACATTTCGAAACTACTGTGGACCAATGCCTATGCAAGGCGTTCTCTGGCATTACAAGTTTACTGGAGAGTATGCTAAAAAGAGTTTGGGTAGAGCAGTCCCGCTGGTTGTTAGATTGATACTATGAGCAGCAACAGCAATAATAATTATTATAATAAAGATGATTACCAACTGTTATATGATTTAAGAAAATCATTGGCGGTGTAACTACATTATCCCGAGACTTCAGAAAAGCATCCAGCGCCATTTGAGTGATGTCAATGCCATTGATAAGTTCTGCGATGGTCACGTGGTTAGCTTGAACATCCCTGGGGAAAGAAGTGAAGGTTTTGCAAAAATGGTATTTTCAAAGTAAAATTATCTTTGCTGGTCTCTGGACCAATGCAAGCATTGATCAATTGTTATTTTAACATGAATCAAACTGTCAACAGGGCAAATAACGTTCAAAATGTCAGGAAATTTAAATTGTTATTTCAGACTTTGAAATTAATGAATTTTGTATATTTTTCACCCAACAAAAAAATTGAAGATAATATTTAAAGCAAAAAATCCGTCGTCAATCCCAGAGGACTGAAAGCTAGTTGTTCATTCGATAGCAATAGACAATAAGAAAGTATCAAATAGATCAAGTCCATTTCTGATCATCTGTTTATGTTCTGCAAAGAGGTAGCTGGCTAAACTGAAAGCAGAGATACAATTTCGGCACTTAACGCGTTAGATATTTCTTCATCTCAAAACGAGTATACAATTTTATTGAGTAGAGTAACAGGGAATTGTTCAACTCGAAAACTTAACTGCTTATTTTGATAGTTTAAATATCTCCAATAAAATAAGTTACTTTTATGCCTTGGAATATACATATCAATGAGCAGAAAGTAATTACGGTCCTACGTGTTACGTATCTAGTACAATTTCATTGTATGTTAATACAAATTAAGGAAGAAAGATTTACAAATTTTTAATGGATGCCTCATTATTAACTCCAATTTGATAGGAAATTCAGTTGCAAAATGAAGATTCTGGTAAATTCAAGAATTTTAACCATCTATTAGGAACAAAGACGTGGATTCTTTCAGAAAATTCCGTCACATTGCTGGGAACTATAAAAACACGAGGAAGTTCACAAAATTTGCGTATAAATTCCTCAAGGACTTAGGAATATTAAGCTGAATTGAAAATCTGTAGCATTAAGCACTGAGTATTATTTAACTAGTTTTATGGTCTTCATGTTAATTTCTACAAATACTGTTCCTTAAACACATCTCGGCCACCTATCTGTGCTCGCGTTTTCTCGAAGAAAAAAATATAATAAAGTATAACTTGCTTAATTTTCTTCACCGTACACTCCTCAGACGGGTTTTGTAATATAATCTTCAAGGAAAGTTTAAAATTTATTAAGTCTTGTTTTGTTATATTTTAATACATATTTGTTGTTTACGTATGAAATTAAAGACATCAGTCAACTTTCAGAGAGCTAAATCATAAATGCAAGAAGCCAAAAGACAACCATTTTCTCTATTAATAAAAAAATGAGCACTTGAATTTCTATTCAAGCCGTTTCACAAAGAACCATCAAATTTGGCCCTAATAAATATTGGAAGGTAAAAAATATGAAACCTGGAGCGTTTTGAAAATTTAAGTAAAAAATTAAACGAAATTGTGGGACTTCCCCCGATCACTCACTAATATTGTGCAAAAGTCTAAGAATGCTCATTTTGTTGAGTCAATTTCACCTGGAATTTTAGCAACTATTTTTTTTCGCCTGATTTTCAACAATAGATGCGATTGTTGCAGTGAAATTTAAACTGTTTAATATTTCAAATATTTAAGAGATTTTCTTCCACTGTTGAAAGTTAGGGAAGAAAGATAGGTTATTTTCCCAGTTTACATAGAGAATCAGGAAAATGAAATTGCACCATGGCAAAGGAAGACGTGAAATTTGAAATAGATTATACTTATAACTAAACACCTATACACCTTTTTGATGTCATTATGATTCGCTTAAGAATATTCGTGGTACACAATTAACAGAATAGGTGCAAGGCCATTAAAATGGTTTTAATGTTACAATTTGAGGTTTAAAATTTTTTGCTGAGAATCAACCATCAAATTATGTATACGATTTAATTGAAATTTCAAACAATTAATATTCTTAAGCAATTCTGTTGGTCAAAGGCGGGTAATTGAAAATAGAATTTACTTTTAAAGAGGAAAAAAAAATAAGCAATGAATTACTTAAGGGCTGTGGATAGAGTAAAGTTTGTAGTTGTTCATAAAAATAAACACTTCAAAGCACAAAGACAAATTTATCGGTATACAATAGACCATTAAGTATTCATTCGAAGTATTGAACAAATTAAGCAAAATTATTAATTCACAGAATAGCCTTTAACGGCGCTTTGACCAATCGCTAATGTAGCATACCCGTTTTTCTAAAGGCAAGAATTGCATCCAATGACAAATTTAGATATTTTAAGGCACAACGCACACAACGGGACTTAATTTACCTAAATTAATGGTTGATTTAGTATAAAATTTCAATGTCATTATTTACGTAACATTAGTCAGTTATTACTAGTAATTTGTTTTCCTTTTACACAAAGTATAGTTATTGTTAAAAAATTCGAATTCGAGATTTTAACAGATTTTCGCGTTTTAGATTTCCCAGTCTCATAAACACGCTTTTGGAATTATGTCTGAAAATATGACAATTCAAGAACTGAGCAAGACAAATTTATGGGGTTGATCTTCACAGCAAATCTTTCGATTTCTATCAATTTTTGAGCGAAATCCATTCAGAAGAATGGTCTGTACGAGTACAAGTAAACACATTAAATACAAAGCATAAAGCACTTGATGCATTAAAAGCTAAATCTGCGTTTAAATTTTACATGTAGATCAATATTGAATTTGGAATCAAATCCTTCAAGGAGTTGATTATCTACCGGTCTGTACACATGTAAATATGTTAATAGATATGCAATGACTTAAATGAAATTTGGCATACGATATTACGATAAACCAGGGGTGTGATCACCTCAAATTTTCTTGCATACTCCAATAAACTTTTCATATCAGAACGCTTTAGATATCATTTGCGTACACTAGTTGCGTACTGAATATAGCATTTTTATTAATCTATCGTCTCATCCTTGGCGAGTTATTCGGTGATTAATCCCTCCCTGGCATGCAGTCAGAAGTAGTCGAATATCAAATTTGTGCTTTAGACACGTTTTTACTCAACCGATTGAAACAAAAAAAATTTGACGCTTGTAGTCACAAAAGTCTATACCTAATTTTAGTTAATTAATTAAACTTAATAAGTTTGATATACTATTCTCTATAAAGCTGCGAACGGCTCTCGTTTTTTGAGTGGACACACCAGATCCCTCACCTTTCAACATGGCCGGCAGATCTTTGCTGAATGTCCTTTGTACAAGGCAGATCAAGCATCCCCCAATCATATTCCTAAATGTTTAAATTTTACTGTTTGAGATTTTAAGGGGAGCTCTTTTGTTTTTTGACTTATCTTTAGTTCAATGGAGGTGGTATAGTGCAGCTATACCGCCTGGGATCAGAAACGTATTTAAGTTTCTGTGGTTTTTAATTATCGGGTTTACAGAGAGGATACAGACCGATGGACAATCAATTCCCTTCTTTGTTTTGAAAAGGCGGAAATAGGCATTTTGGACGCCTTTACTTCCTCCTACGGTTCTCTTAAACTTTGATAGGTATATATACTATAGATGTTAAATCTGTATACCGAATTTTATCTAACTCTTTATTTTGCCACTATCGTGTTCACTTATATTCGAATAGCTGGACAGACGGACTTCCTCCAATCAGATTTTGCTCAAAATTTAGTAGAAATCTGTTAATTTAGTGTAAGGACCGTATGCCAAATTTTAAGGATCTAGTGAAAAGCGTTTGAGTTTTGTTGTCAGACAGACGGACATTTTCCAAAAATGTGTTTCTCGAATTCCGGGAATGTGGAAGCGTAGAGATTCGTCAAAGCCTCGAGTTCGAATGTTCGGTGATTATTATATTCTCTATACGAGAAAATATAAAATGCATCACTTTCAAAATTGAACATCAACTTGCATATGCATTTTGGACCTAATGCATAATGCCTTTCGTTCAAAATGCATATTCGCTTTTCTTTACTGAAGCAAAAAAGCCCATTTAAGGGACATTGAGCATAAAAATCTGGACATTCCGCCATCAGCTCAGCGTTTCTTGACAGCTGTCTAATTGGTAAATCGGCATTATTGCCACTTTCGTGTTGTTTCATTATCACTGTACTTTAAGGACATAATACAACCTTCATCTTTTAACAAAATGTTGAATTTAAATTATTAATTAAAGAGTCCTTAAATCTTAATTAAAATTATTAATTTACCAATTTTAGCTTAAATTTAAACAGCACCATTTGATGATAAAATTTTGAATTATAACTTACCCTGTAAAAGCCTTTTGAGAACTGATGCGGCTGGATTCATCAAGAAGGACTACGCTGTTGATTATTCCATCCCAAGGTTTACCATTTAGATAAGAAACAGTTGACGACTTCTCGAGTTCAATAGAATCGATAAATGTTTTCTGAACAGGTATTTCTTGACGAGTATTCAGAGTGACTATTCGTCCCAGCATTTCAGAGAAATTTATTCCATTTAGCGCGCTTCCTTCGTTAAGAATTACATGCCGACCTATTAAAAGAATTTATAAATGAATACAATGCAAGCGCGATTTGGGAAGCGAAAGATATTTGAGGGAAATTCAGAGGAGGCTAGGATGACGGATCTGTGTATTGGGTTGTTTGCAGTCTTGTTTTAATTGATTTACGCAATTATTCTGGCACAGCCTCTAGTTGTTTTTTTATGTAGGATTATAGCTATTAAAAACTGTACAATTCTGCTCATATTCTTGATCTACCTTATAGTAATGCTTTTTTTAATGCGTTTGTCATTCTAGAACTGCTTTTCACCTTATCACTCTGTATTTTCATCTTATATTTTTGTCATTCATCTATTTTCACTTTATATAATGGGATAGATAAATGATTTTAGATATTGGTACATTGTTTGATATTGCTATATGTCTATGTCTAATATGCTACTATGTCTTACTTCCTTTGAAGATGATATTTTTAATGCTTATATGTGTTACTGCTTTCTATATGTACTTTTCAAATTAATCTAAACCGATTTGTTTTTCGTTTGCTAACTATTTAAATATTTTTAGTCAAATAAACTAAAATGTACACCCTTATTTACCACCCATATTCTGGCGATGGCTGTAAGCCTTTTAATAAATAATGGTTCTCTCTCCAACGACCTTCAAGGTCTTGCACCCTTTCGGGTCATCGAGAGGGTAGACAAAAACCAATGAAAGCTTGAATGAAAGAAAAATCCTCTGCAGTCTGGAAGGCAAAGGTAGATCCCTTTACATTTGAGTCACTATCTGATAAATAGAAACAGCCAAAATTAAGGGGCTAAAACAGATTTTTACGCCCAACTTATAAGATATTGCAGATATCGAGAAACTTTAAATACAAATGTTGTTCATCTTAAATAGACGCTAATTTTTCTAATTAGATTTTTCTATCTTCAATATTAAGAAAATTATAGACAAAATGAAAATCTCAACCCTTCCACCATTTCCACCCGCTTTGAGATGTATGGTCCATTTACGAATTCAGAACATATTCCAAGCTAATTAAAATCCAAACAAAATTACTCGTTATCCTGTGCAAAAGATAACATGGGCATAGAGTTATATGCATATTATATGTATGATATTTTAAACTCAATTTAATCCAATTAATTTCCAAAACTTTATCTTAATTTAGCCCATAGTAAAATATTCTCTTCTTTCCTGATCTAATTCCACTTTCGGTTTAATTCCTTTGTAAAAACAATGCGCCATCAATCAAAACAATGCGCCAACGAAAGTTATACTTTCGTTGCCCTTGTCAAATGTCAACACATGTATTCTATCGGCACGTTGCCGGAAATCTTATGTTATATAAGACTAATGATAATTTGCTTCGTCCCTTTTTGCTTTTCCTTCTACTTTTGTGCCGCGCGGCGGACGGGCCTTGACCGCGTCTCTGCTTGTAAATAAATTGCTTTCCCGGAATGGATATTAAAGAGAATTAAAAATACAATGTCATCGATGTCTTCAAACCTGCCTTCTAGTTTTCAGAAATATGTTGATATATATACGTAAAGTAGTTTGGGCTCTAGAGACCATAATCGGTGAAAAACTGAAATTCTTTTTTAAAGTCTTGTCATGAGAACCATTGCAACAGGCAATCTTCCTATTGGAATCTACCTAGAAAACTAGTCAATACCCTGGATCCACCTTCTTTTCAAATTCTTATGCATCTTCCAATTACAAAAGATGGAAGAACAGACTCCCCATAAATTTCCTGCAGTGTCTTAAGTTTCTACGGCTTAAGTCTACGGGCGAGTTTAAAAAATAAAAAAAAAAAATTAACGTGCATATCGCACGTCACGTCCATCTTTTATGCAAGTGAAATTGAAGCAATGCCATCACAGACGTTTGCCGAAGTTGCATCTATTTTTTTTATTTTATTTATACCGCTACACATATCTTCATGTTTCTTGTTCTTTGTAAGCGCCTTTAAAATATTTATTGAATATCCCTTGTAATACACCTAGTATTTTTAAAACTTGATTTAATATTTCCTTTTTAAAAAGTTAAGCGAAAATTTTGGAATTTCTTCTAAGTACGAGTTACACAGAAAGTATTGAGGGAAATCGCGTCTTTTTTTCCTTTTGAAAAATTACTTTTTAAGGGAATAAAAACAAGGTCGTCGAAAAATTCCCTATCAATCAGAATTAGTAGGCAGAAAAATACCCCCATTTTAAATTTATTTTCCCCATTTTAAAATGGTGTCAATAGTCGATATTCAAAAAAAAAAAGAGAAATTTGAAAAAGAAAACATTTGGTAATTGAAAGTTATTGAATAACGAACGTGGTCATCGGGAAATACATTCATGACAAAATATTAACTTCCATTTTCGTCACTTTTACCTGGAAATCAACCACTATAATGCAATACAAAATGCAAGAATGATACTTTTGGAATAGGATTCTTTGCAAATTTTCTCTTTAAAATTTTAAAACCTAACTAAGCCATTAATGCTTGACAGATTGTTTTGTAGCATGTTTTAACAACCTTTTAATTAAAATTTTTACATTAATAGCTTTTTATTTAAATGGGAAAGCTAGTGTTCCAAACCCACCCCCTTATCCAATATCTTCTGGATGCAAACCTAGGGCGCCGATTATATCTAGTCAACTCAAACCAACAAAATAACTACCACATATTTTCCCATTCCACAGTTCAATTTGACTGGACTATTTGATTTCTATACTGTATGTTGGCGCTCTGCTGGCAAGATCGCTTGAATTGATCAATCGATCTGTCAAATTTGGTAGATTTGATTCAATATATATATATTGGAGGATGTTGGAATACACCTCTGAGTAACTTTTTGAAATACTAGAATTTTAATTAAATATTAAGCTGAATTGACGTTTATAAGCGATATTTTCCAAAGATTCTACTGTACAAAAATTTCGTATCATTTTAAAATATAAAAAAAGCGACATTAATTATATCAATTTAATAAATCGGGAAAATTTTTATTGAATTTTAGCAATTAAAAACAAATTTTTTGGCTTATTCCTGACTACAGGCATTGTTGTCTCGAATTTCAATACGTTTCATTCGCAAAATATTTAATCACGTGATTTTCCTTCATTGTTGAAAACTAAGGAAGAATTCTGTTTAGTGCCTGTGTATTTTACAAGACAAAAAAATTGAAGTTACAAAATCACAAAATTTAGAACTGGACATTTAAGTTTTTAATAGTCCTATGTTATGTAACTGCATCAGGAAGGCTCATATACACAATAAAGCTAAAATGAGACGATTAAAATAACTAATAACACTAACACTTTAATATCAGGCAATTTGGCGAACTAGTGAACATGGGCTTAAATCTAAATATTTTATTCCAAAACAAATATAACCAATATTCCTGTCGAACCAGATGGTCGCCTGAGGCGATTAGTAAATCAATAAAAGAAATATTGCTACAGCAATAATATAAATTGAATAGGCATCAAGATACAACCGAATGCAAGGGAAATTATGAATTGAGCAATGTTCACACGAGGCCAATTATTGCGCGCCATAGAAGGTCACGCCTACTTCAGAAACATCACGTGACTAATGGAGAATAGTTGTCCCGATAAGACAGCCATTTGATTGTTCTATTGAAGTCGCGTGAAGTTCCCAAGGTAGGCGTCACTATCCATTAGGCGCAATAGTTAGCCTCGTGCGAACGCTGCTTTAAAGACAGTATAAAAGATAATTGTTGAGATTTTTGTAATATTTACCTTCAATGGTCGAAATTTTTTTGTTTCTAATAGCGTACTTTGGTACTTTCATAACAGCGTTATCAATAAACATCCGAAGATTGGTTCCTTTGAAAGTATGGAAATTTACGGTGTCCGAGTAGAAAACGTTCTGTATGACAGTCGTCTCCGAAGGAAATCTTATTTCGCCTGAAATATGGGAAAAGTAATTAGCATCAAATCAATCCAATAATTTTTGATTAAAAGACAAACATTTGATCTACTTTCAAAATATGATTATTAGAATGTAGTAAATGCATCATAAATCATATATGAATCTAAACTAATGGCTCCGTCGAGGCTGTGTGTGACGTAACTGGTGCGCTGCCTATCATACTGGTATTGACACGCGCGATGCTTCTGAAAAAAGTTATTCTTTCCTTTTTCTTCAAAAGACTCGGTGAAGCTTGTAGTCAAAATCAATTATTTAATTTTTAATCAATTCTTTAAAAAAATTATTTTCTAACATGCCGCAATAATTGGAGTTGACTACAACTACAGGTAACCCTAATTACGACAAGAACAAACAAAAGCATTTGACTAACTCTGTTTTATGCTTAGTTGGCACATCAATTGGGTATTTTAACTTTTTAGTATGAATAACCAGATGAAATCAATGATTATTCAATAAAGTTTATTTGTTTAATGGTATAGTAACTGATATGGAGAATCGTATGATGAAACAGTCAGTGGCGACTCGTCCATTAGATCAGCAGAGCTGCAGCACCTCGTGAAATGTTTTGGAAATAATTTTTTTTTTAAATCAAATTTCCTTACTTTTCCATCCGACAGTTCGATGTTTTCTGCTTACTTTTTCAATATAAGAGATCGAGGGTCAATGACAATGGGAAAAACCTAAAATTCAGAAAATGGATCAAACTAAATTGAGAACGGAATGATCCCAGGAAAGCGCACTATGCACAAAACTGATTTATGTATTTTCAGACCGAAGCAACTCTTTCTCCCTTTGAATCTAGAAGCCCTGGAGCTGCAATTGAAGTAGCCGAATCTTTGAGTGCTAATTCTTTTTTACTCCCATCCTAAGTTCATCAGCCTCTTTTATGTCTCGTATCTTATTCGAGTTTTGATTTCGATTGTTGTTGCTTTGAGTTAAACAGGTCTTTTATTGAATTACTCGTTCCCACGAGTAAGCGAAGAAACGAAAATACTTGGGTGGTTTCCTAAATCGTTATTCAGATAAATTTATGATGTATCAATTATAATTACATGTAAAAAATGAATATTTCAGATAATTTATTAGATATCTATCCGATATTAGGGGCTTGAACAAGCATTAGTGTAATTATATTAACGTCCCGTTTTAAAGCAACACTAGGGCTATTTTAGGATGGATCCATTTTTAACTACGGTCAAATGATGTGGACGACACCCGAGCTGACACTCCCCTCCCCCTTCAAACTTACACACCAGCGGAAGGACGTTTGGCCCCGACGGATTTACGACGGTTCTTTGGTGGAATCGGGTCTCGAACCTGAAACCATGCGGTTTCGAAGCCGAGAGAATACCACCAGGCCACCGCGGTCCTACGAATAACAAATTTAAAATTCTGCAGAATGTTAAAACTGCAGTTCTAAATTAATTTCAAAATATAATTTACCTTTTATTTCCTGTGGTTTTGTAGGATGCATAAGGTTATCGATCTGCAAGTCATTGAAGAGTTCTGCTGCAATATCTCCATGAACTTCCAGAGTTTTCAAAGTTTTTTCACCATGAATTTTACCATCATTTGGGATACGATACATCTGAAAAATTAATCTCAATTATAAACGCTTACTTGTGGTAATTTGTCTTATTTCGTGAATCAACTACGTTCTCATTAATTGGAGAATAAGCCGAATTCGATGGATTGCTAGTCATTGCTACAAAGCCTATCGATTAAATTAATCTTAAGTTATATAATGTGGTAGCCAAAATTTTAGGTGATAAATTTTTCAAATTGGTAACCCCCCCAAAAAAATTCAATTGCACCCTAAAAGAAAACCGCTTTCTTAAACAAAACATTTGTATACGTGCGCTGCTTCCGAAATAATGGCAGCTTGGCGAACATACACGGTCTTGGCGACGAGGCCATCCCGTGATCCCTTGTCTAACAAATGATTGCTGCTAATGTAATGTTAATTTAATCGTAAATCATGGTTAATAAGTATTATCAGCACATATGACGTTGAAGAAAAGCAATCGCTTTTACACAGTCATTAATGTAAAACAGTAACGCACAGTAATTAAAGTACAGTAGTTATGTTATTAAGTTGCTTATTATCATGCGAGAACATGGTTGGATTTGGAGTTTGGAGCCACAAAATTCACGCGCAGAAAATGGATAACTTTTTATCACTTTTGAGGCATTAATTTTTCGTTTTTAAGGTGATTGAAAAATGATAAAGAAGGTTGCCACATTTGTAGACTTATCGCTATAAAATTTACGTGGCACGAATATCCGCTATATACCCGATTCTCTTGTCTGGTCAATAAAAGGCAGGGTTTTAAGAAGTTATCACCCGAAGAAGCATAGAGAATGCGAATGAACGCGAAACAGTGGGCGAGGATCGGAAGTTCTATTTTAAAATTATATATAATTTTTTAATTTTCAATTTTTCTAGCTGGCAAAAAGTTATTTTGGAGCTCGAACGATTCAGAAATTTAAAGACCCATCGCTTTTCTAAGTGTCGACGCATGCGTAATCCAATAACCCCGTGGTTGCTTCAAACCATTTTAAACTGGTTTTTCACTAATATAAATTCTTGCCTCGAGAAAAAAAAATTTAGAACTATTCATTGAGATTTTCAAAAACCATTGCTTTTTTAAATGTTGGGGGATTGCGATATACGATTCATGTGAGAAAATGTTTTTCTGCTTTACTGATACCACGCGACTTAAAAATAATGTTTCTTGAAATTTGCGATAGCAGACTTAGTATTTTTATATTTTTAAATTTATTAGAGTCTTTATACAAATTCAAATTCTTTTCCATACAAGAGTATGAATCTTCTTTGAAACTTTCTTTTGATCGTCTCCTAATCTGGATTGGAACTGAAAATTTCGTTCTGAAGTCGATGATAATTGGTAATTATTCAGCAATAAATACTTTTAATTATTGGTAGATTTTCTAATAAAATTAATCTTTAAAAATTATTTTTTGCAGACTTTATAAGATTGCTTTAGGTTTTTTTTAAATTTAAAATTCTCATTTAAATTCATTTACTAAAATTTACATACTGAAAAAAAATGGTAATGCAATTCCACACTGTATGCACACATTATCTCCAATCCTTTTTATGCCTCAAATTGTTTCCCGCTTGTAATCACGAACGATGTGAAAAGAAAAGCAATACAGTGTGGTAGTCAAAATTTTTAGGTGGTAAATCTCCCAATGTGGTAACGTAAAGCATTTGAATTGCAACCCTAAAAGAGAAGCTCATTCTTGAAGCGGGTTTCCACTCGGCCAGTTATAAAACTGGCCAGTAGAGAGCGTATGCGCAAAAAAGCTGAAAAATGCTGTTAGGTAGATGGCAAGTAATTGTCCTGACGTGATAACAATATGCCACTGTATTGTATTTTTTTTTTATCCTATGCATGCGTTTGTGGAATTTGGCGAGTTTTTTTTTTTTTTTTGGAGGGGGCGTGAAAAAATTTAACACTTATCAGAATAATTCGATATTATTTGCTCTGTTCTTTCTGAGGTTGCGTTTTTTCATTTTATTTACCATTTTTTATAGTTTTTCAAATTTAGGTATGTTGACTTATTTACTAGGTTTCTTTGTGAAAATATCCATCATTTTAATACGATACGCAATAAAAGGGACGCCATATTCAGATATTCAGGGACACCTAAACGGCAATTTATAGCCAAGCATGGAATACCGGAATCTATCGTATGAAATTGTGATAAACATAAATCACTCTGTGCATGTATCGTCTTACTGGTCGTCGTATAATTGGCCGAATGTAAACCCACATTTAAGCAAAACATTTGTGTTCGTGCGTTGTCATCCGAAATAATGGCAGCTTGGTGAACATCTTACGAACTTGGTGACGAGACCATTCTGTGATCTCAAGTCTAACAAATAATTGCGGCTAATGGAAGGTTAAGTTAATTTCATTATAAACCAAGGTTAACAAGGATTTTCAGCATGTAGAGCGTCGAAGAAAAGCAGTTGCTTTTATACAGTCATTAATGAAAAAAAACAGCCAAGGATTTCTAAAAGTGAACTTGCCTCATCCTCGATAGACACAGTGTGCAAACCATTAAAAACTAATTTGTTAGTATGCACATGTCTTGGTATAATGATTTCATTCAAGAAAGTCTTGACGGACGTTATCGTCTCATTTTTGTAGCTGTGCGCAACGTCGACGTCCAGAAGTAGAGTATTCACTGTTTTGACCTCCATATCCGCTTCTGCCGTGACCTTGGAAATGTGTATTGGAACTTCCACAATCTAAAAATACAATGTAAATACGCTTAATGCAAATAATGTCCAGTTTCAGAATTACAAGGTCCAGTTTATAATACAGCACAATATTGAACAATATTGTGCAACAGGCTGTGCTATATAGGAAATTGGAACAATTTTAAATCCTGGTCAAATAGAGAAGACATTTTCGAAACAACCCCAGCGAGACATACGAGCCTGGTATAGATTCATTATGCATCTCTTGGATTTTAAGGGAAACTGAGCGGTTATTCTAAATTGCAACCATTCGGTGTTTCAAATAGCATAAGTCCTGCCTTCACCACCTAAATATAAGTCGAGTCTTGAATTTAAATTAAATACGAATTGACTGTCATTCATTTGGGTATAAGTAAGGTGACTTCATGAGCCATTGCAATTACATTTTTCTTCAAACAATTATTTTGTAAATAGTTCATAAAATAAAATATTTATTAGAAATAGATTTATAGCGAAATATCATTGCTCAATTTTATCAAAACCAGAAGCTTTATTTAAAATTATAATTTGATTTAATCAATGAAGAAATTCAGATAAATATGTTTATTGGTTTACCATACCCAATTTTTTGAAATAGAGAAAGCCGATTTTGAAATCGGATAGAATAGTGAGCATTTCTTCATATTTCATTCGAATTTAGTTTTATATATTTTTTTGCAAAAATAGCTTTTAAACGTTTTGCGCCTAAGCTCTAAAACTGCTTTTAAAATTTTTTTTTTGTCTTTAAATAAAATTTTAGAAAACCTAACTTTCTATTAGTGCTAAAAATGCTCAAATAGTAATTTTTATTTACTTAAAATTTCTGTTGCAAAGGTATAAGTTTTTTGATATTCAAATTCTTACCAGTAATTTTCTTTTGAAACTCCCTGTATTTTATCTATTTATTAAGATATCTTAATCTACTTATTTCAGATATTTTAATCTACTCATCAAGAAATCTACTTAAGATATTATTTAATCAACTTATTAGCAAGACAGAATTTGAAATATTATAACGCTTAGTATTATTATAACTGAAATATTATAACTGAATGGCTTAGTGATAGAATGCTATGAACTGAAAGCGACAGTTCACAAGTTCGTATCTGATTGCAGGTAAGTTGCCTAACAATTGTTTTGTTATTGATTTACTTCATTTCTCATTTGTTCTAGAATGTTCCTATAGTTTCTGTATCTTTCTAACTCTGGAAGATTCGAGTCTTTTCGTTTTATGGAAAAACCAGACGTAAAGTTTAGTTCCGTTAACGTTCCAAAACGTTAAAAATAAAGTCTCGAGTTCAGATTAGCGAGCGTTATCGTTGACTTAGTTAATACACGGTTCATTTACACGATAATATTTAAGAATATTTTCTGAGAAAGTTTGATATTTCTCTTGCGTTATTTGACATAACACTATTTTATTAATACACTTATTTTCTTCATTCTGAAGGATTGAATAGTAGCAATGTTTATATACTAATATATTGGTTTAATCTAAAGAAATAACCAAATGGATATCGTTGGAAAGGTATATCTTTAATGTAATATAAAATTTTTTATACAATACTTGATAAAGTTCTAACTAAAACCTACCTAAATTTTTTTTAATCAGTTAAGAACGCTCCAAGTTTTATTTGTGCTTACTTCTGAGTAAAATACCATTCCTGTACAGACACATTATTTTCCAAAGGATTTAAAACTCTCCGCGCTTTTGCCTACGCGTTAAGGACGGGTTTAATTCGACATAGGGGTGAGGAAGGATGAAAGGAGATGTTTATATTTAACAATTGAATTAATGAAATCGCGCATCCTTCCGCGTCTCACCCCTCAGTAAGGTAGAATCTTCAAAAATCAAAAGAGGTCGACTTGGTATACTAAAACGGACAATACTAGCTTTTATCATTAACAAACATTTTAATAAGATAAGAGTAGTCTGTGGTTTAATTCCGTATTCGTTTCCTCCCTTTCAATCTAATTATGCCATTGGAAAGTCTTGGAAATTGAACTTACTTGTGTTCTTGACTTTAACCATACAGTAGTCGGCAAATCAGAAATGGTGTATCCATTTATCCCTTCAGAAACGACCAAATCTCCGAGCACAACGACGTCGTGGAAAAGCGTCACATCTTCCCTCACGACCCCTTCCTCGTGTCGCACGATGTTCTGGATCAGCATAGAAGGATCCACTGTATCCAGTGTCACATATTCAGTCATGCTGATTTCAGCCGCAGTCAGCTGTTGGCTGAAAGTCACAAATCCGCCCACAAACTGCGGCTCGGTCGTTTTTTTGACAGCAGTCTTATCTAGATCGATTCCATTAATATTGTTTGAAATCAGATCGACATTTATAGTCAGCTGCTCCTCAAATAGGATATCACCTGATATGGTTTGCTCTGTTGACAGTGTCACAAGTTGAGTGGTATCGATGCTGTTTATATAACCCGATACATCTAAGTTTTCGAGAACATCAACCTGCGAGGTAAACACGAAGGGTCCTGCAATGATACAATAACATTTTTTTTAATGTGCAATACATTCCGGAGTATCCCGTTCTCAGCTATCCAGCTTCCGTACTATTCAGTCTAGTATTCTTTTATCGTAATTAAATGAGAAATTCAAGGCGTTGCATTGGTAACATTGCCAAGACATTGAAAGCGGACGTCTCTGTTATGGTTCTACGTGTCGTGTGCAAAATACAAGTTGTGACAAGAAAAAAGCAAAGTTCCGATTGCTGTTCATAGTTTCGTCAATGCGTAACGGACGTCTATTAAGAACTTTTTTAAAACTAAAAATTAATTTTTGACTCGTATCTTAAGGTTATCTTTTCTATCTATAATTATTGATCAGTGAAAAATAAAATCAGTTTGAGTCAATATTTAAGAATTAGGCCTACGATTTACGTTAATATTTTGTTTATGTTTCCTGCATTTAAGTTGAGCATTGTAGAATTTGTTAAAATGTGAACAATTAATATTTATTAATTTACTTTTTCCTTAATAAATTCTTGAAATGTGTAGTGCAATATGTAAACATATAAACTACCAGTACCGAGTCTTTTTAACTTGACACGTTACCGGCGACTTCTATGATTCAAAGGGCCGTAGACTAGTTCACATTCTACGTGGCTCGAAATAACTGGAGGGCTTAGTACTCAATTAGAAGCGAGAAAATACGTATTATAACAGTGAATATTAATGTGTCTTCTGGTATTGGTGGACAAAGAAATAATTTCATAGAACTCCGGCCTATCTGGCTTTATTATCCAGCCTGTCCTTCCACCATATTAACCCGGATACTCGGGTGTGTATTATATTATCCCTTATGTTTTAATCCGTTTCATTTTTGGTTCAAACGGCATTTGCTGCAAACTGAGTAAAAAAAAATCATTGCTTTTCTAATTTACCATTGAAAATCAAATAATTCTTTACCTTTTAATGTCTGATTCGTATGCTTTAATACACTGGAAGTAGATAGTTGCACAAGACTAACCAAGTTGTTTATTAAACCCCTCAGGTAGAGATTTCCTTTCATCTCCAAAGTCGATTCCACAGTGTATTGGGCAGTTATTTCGTCATCGTCAAATATTGAAACAATCTGTTGACTGAATTTCTGCAGATCTTCCTGATGAAAAAAAAATGTTAAAAGTCGGACACCATTTAGAAAGCTCATTAATCCATTTGCATCTGTAAGCGGAATAATCCGTCCACGATTTCTTAAAATCCGAGATACCGATCACAACGAAATTTCACTATTATTAATAGATAAATGTATTCGAATATGCCGCTATGAATCTGTAATATACTTTGCTATAATGGTAGTGCCATCGCTAAAAATACACAGATGATGCCGAATATGTGCTATGTCATTAAACCCCGATATTATTGGTGGAGAATAAGTGGCAATAAAAGATTCTGGAACATAAAAGAATTAGGATGATATCGCAATTAGAAGCCATGATTCAAAGATACTTCTAGAAAATACAATACCTTGTGACGGAGACTGAATGGAGGCGATCACTCGAACGCCTCCACTCATTGTGGACTGCCGATAACTGAACGATTTCTAGCTGCACTATGAAGCTATTGTCATGTTCTATTTGCTTCAGCTGTTTGTCGCGTTTTCTGTTGGAATAAATCAATGTTTTCCATTTGCCGTTCTTCCACTTTACTATTTTAGTAACAGTATTATTCCATCGATGGTGATAATCTTTAGGTGCCATGTACGGATTATTCTGCTTGGGAATAAAAATGTAAACAGATAAAGAAATACTTACGCCATTTGTTTCTCCATCCACGTCTATAAATTGGGATCGAAGAATGGAAAAATTTTTGCGATCACGAATTGTTTGAACAGAGCTGGTGGTAACGAAGCTTTCCACAGGAATGGAATTGACACGGTTGACTGCGATATCCTGTGTCGTTATGTCAAAAAATTCCAAAATTCCATTCACCGTTTGTTCACCCCGAAGTAAAAGCAAGTCTGGAAACAATCAGACGTCGAAGTTAAGAATTTAAGTATTATGCAAGCAATTATTTAATTTATAAATGATATGCGAGATTGAGTATGAATATGTAAATCAAAACATCAAAATTCAGTTGAGTATTTTTTATAAAGAGAAACCTTGAATTTTTATTCTTATGGAAATTCAAACTAATCAATAGATTTTCTTCAAAATTTGATATACAGCATTCGGTTTTAGTCAGGGTTATGTGCCAATCGTGAAATTATTCTAAAAATTATGTTTCCACTAAGCATTTGTAGAAATGCACCAGCCAACTAAACGGCGGTGGAACTTCATTTAGTAAACAGAATTTCTTTTTTTTTCCAACTGAACTTAAGTTTTCTATCTTTATATAGATCCTCGTTCTCATGAATAATTTAGTAAAAAATTGAGACTACCATTTTAAATAAAAAGATCCATTCTATTGCGACTGAATCTGAGTAAGTTATGAATACTTGAATATTACTATCTTATTCAAGTGCAGTATTTAAGACCATTCATAGATCATAAGATCATCGACAATCAACGCCTTAAGTTTCCCAAGGCTGATTAGCATTATGAAAATTTTGATTGTCCTAAAATCGCGATATTCAAAGCTTCATAACTCAGTGAGATTTGATCGCAGAATGTGGAAAAAAATTTTAATTTAAGATTTGAGGTATCAAGAATATTTTATTGAATACAATTCCTTAGACCAAAGGATTGTACAAAACTTGGGTTGCATTTTTTTTTCATTCATAAAACATTCGACTGAAACAATATACAATTTACATCAAAATTCTTTTGAAAACAAAACTAAACCAAATTTGATGATCAAATATTTTTATTGGATAATTCTTTGAGCTATTGCATTAATTATAAATATTCTACGATGAACTTAAAATTTCAGTGCTGACAGAATACAATTTCGGTATTCGTGTTAAAAATCCTTTTAAGTTTTAGCAAAAAAAGTTTCATATTCAATTTTAATCACTTCCGCTTCAGTTCAAATTTTACAAGAGCTCTCAAAAAATTAAGATGCATAGTACAATGAACATAATTCCTTAAAGCCTCAATAATAGTATGAATTATATGATTATTTGAAGCTTAAAGATATTTCGCTGAAGAATCTATTAAGACCGTTATTCAGTGCCGGATGTCCGCCAAGACCGTTATTCAGTGCCGGATGTCCGCCAAAACTACTCTAAAACTGCTAGTTTTTTTCTATTATCCGTGAGTATATTATTGAAACCTTCATTTGATCTGTATTCAAGATAAAAGTTTGCAAAAGTGCATGCGTGACTTACTGGTTTGGTTTAGTTATTTTAATATCCCATTTTAAATCAACACTAGGGCTATTTTGGAACGCACCTCGTCATTTTGAACCTCGGTCAGATGATGAGGACAACACGAGCTGACACCATCCTCTCCGAACTTCCACACCTCACCAGTGCGCGTTACCTATTGGTATCTTATAACTGACTGAATGTAAACTCATTTTTAATTTTAATGAGTATTACAATTTCAACATTATACATAATGAAATTGTTTTTTAAAAGATGATTTTTTTCCCACTAGGAATGTTTCTAAAAAATTAGAGCCGGGTACTTTTTTTGATGTGGCGTCGTCGTGCCCCTCACAACCTTGCACGTATCGAAAAAAAAAATCGCTTGTTTGCATATACCATTCTAAATTAATATTCATCAACTCACCGTTTACTGGAATCCCATTAAGGGTATTGGTCCAGACATCTTTAGAGGAAATATGGTCAATTGTCAGAGGATGCTTGAAGGTCTGGTTCCCCTCCTTCCTGAGGGCGAAATTGTAAATCCTGGATATGAGGATGCCGTTGATTGACACATCGTCGCTTGTTGAGTGCAGATTCAGGGAAGGGACGATGATGATTCCGGCAAAGTGAATTTTCCCTGAATGAAAAAATTAGTGAATACAAAACTTCTTTATGAGATTGGACTATATTTTGAAAAGTATATGCATTTTAAATTACTAGCATATTACTAATTTTTGACAAAGTTTAAGTTGACTATCTATTGTGACGCTTTCCTTTTCCTCACATAGTAATTGGCATTCCGACCAGATGTAACGTTACTCATTTTCCCACACCAGTTAAGTGCATACGGGCTTCCAGATGTGGGTCCTTTTCACTAGTAGAGCCATTGTGTCTGGTTCTTTGTTGTATCCAGGTAGGAAAACAGATGTGTGTCCCATCGTTTCAAATAAAGCCATCATGTTTTTAAGGGAGAAAACGTAAACACCCATATGCTAAATTCTCTTATGAAGAGACTCCTCGTCATCAAGAACCTATTAATCACTAGCGACCATTGGCATTAAATGTCAAACTCAGGTGCACTTCAGCCGGCGTTAACTGTAAATTGATTGTAATTGACATATGCTATAGAGGCGGTCGGTTACAAAGATAGTTCCATAATACACTTCCTCGGTCGGGTTGAAACCATTGAGGAAGCGTTACTGAACACTATTAGGTGATAAGGAACTCAAGTTCACCAATGAGAAACCGGAGGTAGGCATCCAATGAGAATGAAATGCGGTTTTTCCCGTATAGGAGAGCAGCAGAAAAAGGCTTCGAATTGGGATTCTGAGAGATGTCGTTGTGCGGGAAGTTGTTCCCGATTTTTTGAAAAGCTCCGTGTGATTCGTGCTCCCGTGTTATCCACACGATAAAAATCCGTGGATTTCTGAAGAGGCCCAGGATGAGCCGTTTAGAGTTAACAGCCTGTTAGCGATTTATTTTGTGACCTATTCTCCTATTTGATCGAGGAACTGTTTGATTATTGAACTGTTATTTGATATTTGTAAATATTAACCTAGATGAGAACAAGTTGTTTTTTGTATATATGTAAGGCGAGTAAATAAAAAAATTGTTTTGTTATGCAGCTTTCTAATGTGATTGGTGTCTGGATTATTATGAACTACAACTTACGAACAATCGATAATGTTGCGACAAACGTAATTCTAAATTTGCTCGAAATGAGCAGGTCCTTAGGATAGAGCTAACAAATTTGGCAGAGTTCCTTCTTGGTAGTAAATGTTCAATGAAAGGTTTTCAAGTTCTTGTTTCGATTTTTGATTTAAATGTGGAGTGCTGCCATTAGAAAACAACCAATATTGTCTTCTAAAATATTATATGAACAAGATTGAAACTACTGCTGGTTATTGCCAATAAAAAATATATACTGAAAAGTTTACTGTCAATTTACAACATGCACATGACTGCACATCTTTTTCATTCAGTTTGCACGATTGACAGTTTGATATTTCACTCTTTCATTTTGAATTAATCAGCTGAAGTGATATACCCAAAACTTTCTCGCATATTCCAATAAACTTTGCATGCCAGAGAATGCCTTGCATGCACACTGGTCTACAATAACTACGAAATATTAACTTTTGGCTGGAATTTAGCATTTTTACTGGATCTATCAACCTTGGCGAATTATTTGGCTATTAATCCTTTCCAAACGATTAATAGTATCCGAAAATCGAATTTGTGTTTTACATATTTTCCATGAACGATTGAAATTATGTCACAAAATCTCGCATCCAATTTCATGTATTTAAGTCATTGCGTTTGAGATATCGCTCCGACATGTTTCTGAAAGTACAGACCGACAGACAGTTAACACACAGTTGGATTTGGCTCAAAATATGGCTCATATCTACACTATAGTTGTTAAATCTGTGCACCGTATTTTATCTATTTAGCTCTTTTCGTTTTGTGATTATCATGTTCATTTATATTCGAACAGTCGGACTTCTGGGCGTATTTGGTTCAAAATGGGAGAAATCTACAAATTTTGCAAAGACCATAAATCAAATTTCGACCGTCTAGTTCAAAGTGTGTTATATTTGTCACAGACAGACGGATATTTCCCAAAAATGTGTTTTGTAATTATCGTATTAACTTGTATTCAAACAGATGGACCTCTGAATAGATTTTACTCAAAATTTGTCAGAAATCTACAAGTTTGACGTAAAGAACTGTATACCAAATTTCAACTATCTAGCTCAAAGCGCTTTTGTGTAATCTTCGTCACAGACAAATGAACATTTCCCAAGAGTGTGTTTATCGAACTCAAGGAGGCCTAAAACACGAGATTCGTCAAAATCGCCAAGTTCGAATTTTGTGACGATTACTATACTTTCTCTGCACAACGTGTAGAAAAAAAAAGTACAAAATTGCTACTTGAGAAATAAGATCTCGTTTATCAAGGATCGCACTTTTTAAACTCAACTGAAATCCAGTATTGTCAATTGCTAAACCATTTCTTAATTCTAAATCATGGTTAAAACAATATTTGAATTATTTTCTACGTAATTTATTCAAGAAATGGAAAAATATTTTAAAAACAACTTTTAAAATTGATTAAAAAGCACGTATTTAGGTTTGGAAGTATTCAACGTTTTTTCCTTTAGTAATTTCTGAGCATATTACAACAAAAACCATTAATATGTCTTTAAAATTCACACAATTACTATTTCAGTGATGCAATTTTCGTACATTCTACTTTCTCTATAAATTTTTAAACATTACAGCGTATTTTGAAGCAATATTTCCCACTATTTTTAATTACTCTTTATTTTTAATATATATGCCCATTACAACCAAAAACGTTAAGCAAAATTATTAAAATTTAAAATATACCCTATGTATAGAAATGGATCGTCTAAACTTCTATATATAGGTTAATGGGATAAGAATATTCTAAATGTTTACATGCCATCACTGCTTTATAATTAACCCTTTCAACCCGACTTTTGCACAATTAAAATTTTAAGTGTAAAAATAGTATTTGGCACATAGGGAATAAAATCTGATCCTCTGAATATATATACCCATTACAACAACAACAACAAAAAAATCAAGCTAATTTTTTAAAATTAAGACTCATTTCTAAAAACCATTCTATGACGTTTCGAACCAGAGGATCGAATTTCACAATTAAATAATTAGCTAAGTACTAGTGGAATTTTTAATTAATCTGATTAATTTATAATTAAAGAAATTTCAATAATTAATGTGCTTTTAATTATTAAATTTTTTAAATTAAATAAACAAGCTGCATAATTTTTTTTTCAGGAGTATCATTTTGATACTATCTAAAATGATACTAACTCCATTACTGAAATTAGAAAGTCAGGACCGAATGTAAAAAATGAAACATAATAGTAAAATTACTAAAATAATTTTTAGTACTAATGGTAAGGCAACTGCTCTATCTTCCAATCAATACCAATGGATTCAATAAAAGCAACAAGTAAATTTGCTTAGTTAACGAAATTAAAACCGAATCGGAACTAAAAAGAACAAATCGTCAATTTTAAAATTAGAAATGAGATAAACAGAATTGTTTCTTAATATATTTAGGATCGTCTGAACAAACATGGGCAGGAGACAGACAACCGACGATAACTGTTATATCGATCGCCGGAAATCTAGCTCTCTCTCGGTGACGTATCGACGGGAGGCATTGAGATGGACTATATTATATATAGAAATGGGTCAAGCAGCATCCTCCCGGAGTTCCAATGCGACAAATTGATGCATTTGTCATATTTCATGAGCATGAGGGGATGAAAAGTTCACTCCTACGCACGGAGCACAATCGATTTTCACTAAGTCATTCATGATATCTGGAGGAGGAAAATTCATATTACATTTCTTGCACCCTTTCTCCCTCTTTGCGCTTCTGCATTTATGTATTCAGCTGCCAACAAGTTAAATATTCCCAAACTTTTAAATATTGCAACACACTTAGTTTTCGGTGCATTGAAATGGACAGCCTAATTTTTTCAAAAAGAAATTAGGGACGAAAAAAGAAACTTGGGAGAGAAGAATTTATAATTATTACGATACATTGATATTTAGAAAAAATATATGGCTTAATGAAGATATTAAAAACTCAAATTTATTGAAATTGCGGAAAGATACAGTAGGTAAAAGTTTCCGTGCACAGCTATGACTTAATAAAAGTTTAATTTATGACAAAATATTTTGTCATGAAAATTTGAAAATTGGTTTAACACAATTTCATTTATTACTTATGAATGTTATAATGGAAAAAATAGGGAGAAAATTAAATACATAAATTGAAAAAAAATGGACTAATAAGGAAGAAAAAAAGTTTCCGTATGGTATTTACCTAGTCAGAACATGAAAGATCTTTTTCATGCTAACTTTTATTCAATGATCGGTAGGCCCTCTTTATCATTTCTCTTGAGCGTAGTGACAACCCATAAGTGTTTCTGGAGAAATATTTCTCCAAAATGTCCTGAATGGTCCTTTTGTGTTCAACCTTGTATGTGTCATTTTTTAGTAGTTCACGGCTGATTTCTACCCTTAAATGTTCCATTGGATTTAAATCGAGGAACCGGGGAGACTAAAACTGTTGTTTAACATGGAGGCACCACTCTTGACAAATCTTGAACGTGTGCTTAGGATCATTGCCTGTTGAAAAGTAATGTCAGTTTTTCTGCAATAGTTAAAACGCATTGTTTTAGAATGGCAAGATACATGTACCTATCCGTATTTTCTTCCATATAACTTGAATTTACAACACAACAGCACTTATACACGCCCAAACTACGATCCCGCCATCACCGTGCTGCACAATTTCACATACTATATACTTAACATCTGCTGCTTTGGTTTCCTCCAGACCATAACTTGACCATTTGACCCACGGATATTAGATCTTGATTCCTAACTAAGAAGAACCAATTCCCCAAAAGATAGAGGATTATTTACATGCTACTTGTAGAACTCGAGGTGCTTTTTTCTGTTGCAAGGACTTATAAAAGAGTCCGCAAGTCTTAAACCTTTTAGTGCTATTTCTCGCCTTTTGAGATACGATTTTGATGTTGCAATCAGCCATTAAATTTGTTACCAGGTGAGATGCACTCATACGCGGATTATCTTGCACCTTATACATGATATTTCTTTTATGCAAGCGATTTAACTTCGAAGTCTTCCAGATAGATTTGTATCTGGAAATGTTTGCAGTTCACGGTATTTTTCAATTATATATTACAGTGAAGACTTTGGTTCATGATTTCATTATTTTTTCAGATAATACATCTTTTCTCAACAAATCAACTCTAATATCTTTCGGAACCTTCATTTTAAAACTATCAGTTAGAAACTAGATTTAAACTTATGTTGTATTCCTCACTGACAAACCTCGAATATTTACGGCAGATCGATTGTAAGACACGTTAGGAAGAATTTGCATATTGCGTACAGAAACTTTTTTGCATGAACACTTCGTCATTTATCTTAATTACGAATAATCGTGCAGCGTTTTGAAAAAAAGAAATTACGAAACTCGCTTTTAAATAACTCGTATTAACTATATACAAGTAGTTTACAAAGATAAAAACAAAGATTAGAAATTATGCCAGTTGATTTTTATTTTGTCTCCCGTTCGGAAATTTTACTTCATATAATCAAGATCTTGTCACAACTCGCCGTTTCGGGAACCTGCTATAATTGTGATTTTCTTTTCGTTTATGTCAGATTCTTTAGGCTGTAGAACTTGGTTAAGGCCAAGAATGTCTTATTTGGCATTGGTGAAAAATAGTTACGAAATATAAATATTTGGCGAGTATCTAACATTTTGATTGAATCTATCACGTTAATAAATTTTGGACGCTTTTTCTCCTACCGATTATAACAGAAATTTGACACAAAATACGATTGTAATTAAAATTGATTGAATTCAGCTCGTTTACGAGTTACTACGTTTACATGCATGTGAATGCTGACGGACAGTAAAATTTGGCAAAGTTGGTTCAATATGTGATAAGAATTTGCATTTTTGATGCTAAGCTTTTGTGCCAAATTTTTCCTGTTTAGCTTTTTGCAGTGATCGAGTTCATTTGTATTTCCACAGCTAAACATACTTCCTTACGAAAGAAATTTCGTTCAAGATTTGTCAAATCTAAAAATTAGGTATAAAATGCATTTATCAAATTTTATCCGTCTAGTTCAGAGTTTGTGAATTTCCTTCTCACAGATAGAGTAGGAAAAAAATAGGAATTTTGGAGGACTTTTCGAGTTTGAAAAGATTGGGGATTCATCAAAATCCGAGGTCGAATTTTTGACAACAATATTCTCTATGTTTCTTATACGAGAAGATAATATTTTGAAATATAAAACCAATCATAACATTATCGAATGAATTCCAACAACTTAAAATTTTAATTGTTCAAAAGGAGGAAAATTCAGCCATTTTAATTTACCCTCTAAACGTCAATAATTAACTAATAAATTTACACTTACAGTTAAGTACATATTATATTACAATAATTCATGAACCAGCCGATCGCTAGGGCCACCTAATGGTAAAACCGGCCCTGTCCGATTGTTATAAGCTTCTATTGCAATTACATAAAATATTTTATGTTTTAAAAGTTAAAATACTCACCAGTAATTTTCTGTTCGACTGTTTTTAGAACACTTCCTTTAATAGTTTGCTGAATGCCATTTACAATTGATTTTATGGTTGAAATTATGTTTTCAATCCGTGGCATCGAAGTGTCAGGAAGAACCTTATGATCCGTCACCACTTGAAGAATGGAAATTGCACTGTCATGAGGGGATGAGGCTTGACCTAAAAAATACACAACATTTTAGATACATTTGCACATACAATCATTTGAATGATTATTCTTGAGAGATTCTGTATACAAACCATTTTATTTTACAACATCGATAAGAAATTTATAATTTCACCATTTAAAATATTTTCACTTTGAGAAAGATCTTAGTTATCGTCTTCATATTAAACTACATTCATTTCGATGCTGTACGAACGTAAAAAAACTCCGCAGTTTTCCATTATTTAGAAGATTGAATTATTGAAAATAAGCAAGTTGGGAACAAATATTAACTCTTTGTACTTAGATATTGGCTCTTCACCATTCAAGACTGATTTGACGTTTTATAATTTTTATTATTAAAAATGCCTACAGAATTGTAAAATGTAGATTACTTTTTTGGGGAAATGAAACTTTAAAACAAATATATTTTCATTTTTCGGAGAATTAAATAAAAACGAGTATTATGAAGAATAAATATGCATCAAATTACTTTTCCGAGTGCAAGGAGTCAAGTTTCATTTGCAAAAAATTCCTCTCAGCAAAACTGGTAGACAGATTCTTTTTCGCTTAATTTAGTAGTTCTTTAATTTCAGGTAACATTAGGGCTTGAAAATTACTTTTTAGCCTTAACGTCTACGATATTACAGTTATCGAAAAACTTTATATACAAAAAGGTGTTCGTCTTAATGAAGCGCCAATTTGATTTATTTTTCTAACTTCAATATTCACAAAATTATAGCGAAATGAAAATTTCAACTCTGCAGCATATCCACCTCTTTTGAGCTAGATGGGCCATTTTACGAACTATATTTTTTCTTCTACTTTTCTAACATATTCCAATCCGATTAAACATCCACATGAAACTACTACAGTTGTCTGGTTCACAAGATATGGTGAAAGCGTTATACGCATTTATAAACTTTTGAACAAAGGGAGGTTTTGCTTTCTAGGGTCCCTAATCGGTGAAGATCAGCTGAAATTTTCCCATGTTACGAAAAGTCGTATCATGAGAACCATTACAATATATAGTTTTCCTATAGGAATCTACCTAAAAATGAATACAATGGAATAAAAAAGAGAAGATGAATCCAGCCTGAAGATTTTACCAAGAGTAATCCCCAGGCTGGAATTACAACCAGGGATTTTTTTAAAATTAAATTTTATTTATTTTTTTGCAAATTTAACTTAATATTTATAATTTGGTAAAGTTCATTTGTGTTTTAGAAATAGCAGCATTGGTGCGCTCTAAATACATCGTATCTTTTCTTGAATAGTTTGACTCAGGAAATATTTACTTTACAAGTTAGTTTCATAAATATTGCTACAATTTTATGGCTTGTGCTTTCCTATTGAAAAAAATTAAATTTTAAATTTACTAAATCTATAAATTCCACTATCAAATGAAAAATTTTATGTTCAATTTGAATGTATTTTTATTCAATTCGTAATTTAAAAGACCAGACCAAAAAATTACCAGAAATTTCATCCATAGATAAGCAGTTTTTTTAAAATTCAGTCTATTATAGACTGTTGTGGTGGTCTTGCGTGTACTTCAGCAAAAAAGTAAAAGAAATGACGGAGCTAATTGAGGCCCAGGGCAAAAACTTAAGTCGGGCCCTGCATTTCGATTTCCCGTGACTGGAGTAGTTATTAGCAATTATGTTGTATAGTAAGCGAGTCAATTCAAAATTCGAACGTGCACTGATCCTTTCAAGTTATTTATAGGATATGTTGTAAAGGGTGGCCCAAAACTAACGCAACATGTGAAGTTGCCACCATTCGTGCAGTAAAACTATGACAGCTGATAGTTTAGAGTTAGCATCAATGGAGAGTTCAACGATAGAACAAGGCGTTTTCATTAATTTACAATATTTCCAAAATAATAAAATTTTGAGCAGTGGCAGCCAGACTTAAGATTTGGCCACCTGGACCGTGTGATTTAACACCATTGGATTTCTTTTTATGGGTTAATTAATGTCAAACATCTATGCCAACAAGCCTACAAACACTAGTGCATTGAAGGAGGAAATTCGATGCAGCTACAACGAAATTCAGCCATATTTATGCAAAATGGTCCAAGAAAAATTTCGACAAAAGAGTCCGTATGTGCCAGCAAAGCCATGAAGGACATTTGTCCTGTGTTATTCCATACATGACCTTATACTGTACTTTACTATTCGAAAAAATAATTTAAAGGAAA
Organism: Argiope aurantia; assembly: GCA_026543865.1. Lineage (NCBI taxonomy): Eukaryota > Metazoa > Arthropoda > Arachnida > Araneae > Araneidae > Argiope > Argiope aurantia. The sequence goes on from JAPMOR010028316.1 coordinate 100,338, forward strand.
AAAAAGTGTTTATTTTATTCAAGTCATGCGGTAACACGTTCTATCTTGTAACGCTCCATTTTTATTAACCCTAAACTACCAGCTATCAAACGGATTTTAATAGGGTTGCCAACACTTGTTAACATTCAAATTTGCGTTAATTTTGAAACGCCCTTTAGAAACGAATCCAATACAATGTCATTTCATTCTTACCTGTGACGATGACTTCCGCAGTGATGGTTTGGTTCCTATTTTTGACCCAGACACGTCCCAAATTGCGGTTAGCTTCTTCAATGTGGACTTGACGTTCGTCAGCAAGTCTCGTCACTTCTATTAGGCATTGGTAGAGGGCACTAAACGTCGTTTGGGTCGCTGGCGATGGAAGAAAAATTTCAAATTCAGGACCTTTTTTATTCAGAATCGGTATTTAATAGCGATACAACTAAAAACATCTATGCACTCGTGTAAAATATATTGCTTTCTTTATATTATTAAGCTGTAAATTTCTTCTTAAAAATCCAACTCTTGTGACGATTTGAAGTGCTTTATAAATTGAAGTTAAGAGAATTACAAAGGGTAATTTTAATGATAGTCAAATGACAACTGAACCAACGCCTGGTCGTCCAATTCCCAGCAACAGAAACTAGAAGTAGTTTGAGCATTCTTATAACTTCAAGCGAGCAATTTTTGTACATATATGTTTATTTCTTGAACCTCAGAAATGGGTCTAACGATTAGGATCAAATTTTATATTTAGATAAGGTTGTGCTTTTTATCTTTATATGTGTTTTTCCTCAAAAAAAAAAGGCGCGATTTCGCGCACACACAAAAAAACATTTATAAATAATTATTTGAATATGTATAATCAACTTCATCTTCATAGTGTCAGCAGTGCAGCATAATGGCCAGAGCATGAAGTCTGCATTGCAGGTTCTCGGTTCGAGTCGGACTTTTTGCTTTAATCTTTTATTTATGTATTTATATTTAATATTTTTGCTTTTTAAATTCATCTATGTAGGTATTTCTTGAAAGAAAAACGTGATTTTACACGCGCGCGCGCGCACACACACACACACACATTCTTTTATAACTAACTATTAGAGCCTTTTTCTATCTGCTGTCATGCTGAAAATGTGATAGCGCCATCTCAGACCCGATTTCACTTTGATAAAACTGAGTGTTTCAAAAATATAAGTAATGAGAGATAAACTAAAATGAATATTGTAATATAGCAAGTTGTTTCGAATAACAAGTGAAATCAATTTTTTTTAAATCGGTTTACATGTAGGCAAGATTGAAAAATATTCATATGTAATTAGTATGATTTGCATCTAAATGTTTTCACCGAAAAACGGCCGAGTGAAACTCGATTTTCCAGATATTTGGCTTCAAACCAGCTCTACATAATGAATTCTGACAAATGTTCGAGTCGAATAATTCGTCAACTGCAGATACAAGTATTTCTTCTATACGGAATGGTGAGCATTGGACACAGTTGAATGATCCAAGAAAGCAGTGGTGGACATTATCTCGATTTAGGTTAATTAAAAAATTATCCGATGAATTCGGCAAAATTTCTACTTCCTAACAAAAGAATGGATTGCTACGAATTTCTTTCGACTCGAGTGATAACTGTCGAATACTTTGCAAAGCAACGAAGTTCGCACAAACTCAAAAGTAGAATTCCCGCAAAATGATACTACAAACTATGAAGCCTTTGATGTGGGAATATATTCGCAAGATGATGCATCTGAAGCTTTATCTGTTTAAAGCTTGCAGATTCATATACATGTCTGATCAGGGATGGAGACCCACCTCAAAAGCTTATACTCCAGCCTTCAAGTTCAAAATCGAACGCTAGATCACCCCACACACACGGTTGCCAATTATAAAACATAGCAAACATCAGCAAGTATGATAACAAGTATTTCTGCTTATACAAGTCTTCGGCTCTTGGAAATACAACTAAAGTTAGCATAGCGAATTTTATGCTTTAAAAATATTACATTAAAAAATTTCATGATAAAATGGCATTGGTTTATAGCTATAAATTTCATTAAAATTTGCGATTGAAACTTTCTACAACTAAAAAGCTACCTCCTTGTATACTCAGATCATAAAAATTTATGGAGTTAAAAATATTTCAACAAAATCGAATTTTGTTATTGAAAATTTTATGTTAGCATGCGAGATCATTTCTCAAGTCACGTGGTATCAATCCGACAGAAAAACATTCTGACAAGACTCATTTAGCAATCACCAACGTTTAGGAAAGGGATGGTTTTTAACCACCTCAAAATCAACAGAATTCTAATATATTTTTCTCGAGGCCAGAATTTTTCGTTAAAATCCGTTTTAAACCATTTTGAAAATATCACGCAAATATCAGATTCGCATGCTTCCATATTTAGAGAACGATGCGTTTTTTTTCCTTATGTCAAAAGCGTTCAAGCTCCAAAACTTTATCTGGCCCAGAAAAATTGAAAATTTAAATTTAAGATTTAAAATTTCAGTAAGAAATAAGAAATAAATTTTAAATATATATAACTTTCGATACCTATCCTACCTGTTTCTTGTTCATTCCTATTTTCTTCTCTATGCTTCTTCGGTCGATAATTTCTGGTGGACATTCGGACCAAGTTGTAATTTTTGTCGCCAATGAGTCGCCAAATATAACAACCTTTATAATTTTCTGGTAACGCTAAAAGCGAAAAATTGACGCCTCAAAAGCAATAAATTGCCAATTTCCTGCCCGTGCCTTTTGAGGCTTCAAAATCCCTAAGCCAAAACAGCATCTGTTCTCACATGATTAAAAAAAAAGAAAAAAGGAATGAATCTCCCAGCTCTCATTTCGCATTTTTGTTTTTATATAAAGCAATGTCCTCTAGATACATCATCTATGTCAAACTATCGGTCAGTGCTTTTCATTTTCGAGAAAATTAGTTATTTCATTTCATATTCTTTAAAGATTCCCCCAAACTCAATTTACCATTTTACAAATTTTTATTTAAATGAGATTTATGAACGTTCAGATGCCTTATAAATGGATTGTCAGATGTCTTTTCCTCTTCAGTTTTGAAATATATCACAAAAAAAAGCTTTAACATAGTTGCATTGATTTCACCAATTTCATTACTCAGAGTGCATAGATAACCAATTAGAATGATTCAGGTTTATTATGCGATTTAAAATCCATATAAATATAAAACGCAAACATACGTAACGTTGCATTTCTTACTCATTCCCTAATGATAACAGATAAACGTAAAGAAACAATCATTCAACAGTTTCAACAAAATACAAATTTCAGACAATTTCAATTGCTTTTACAGTTCCATCGAATTCAAAGCTTCGCTTAGCTCATTAAGGGAGCTGCAAAATATTAGAAATGCTTAGGAGAAGGTACTCTGCGCCATCAAAATCCAAACATAAATGAGGATGTAAAAGATATTAAGGAATAGGCTTTAAACAAAAAGTTGAATCGCATAAAAATAGGCTTAACCGTCGCCAGATAGGTAACTTGCTTATGGAAAGTGATTTTTAAAGATAATAACAAAGGCCATTTTTGTAAAATAACTTTTCTGTAATATATAAACTCAAAAGCCTTTTAATGATATCGGTTTCATTTCCGTACAGCCCGTCCCCCTTAAATTTTAATATTTTTTTAACGATTCAATTTGATACATTACCCATAACGATGTTTTTAGATATTATGGAATTAAAACTCATTAAAATATTCACTCCCATGCTTTTTCCAAAGATTACTAAATATAAGATTTCACATTTTTTTTGTAATATATACACTTGTCAATCAGCAGAAAACATTCAATTAATTTTATATTTTTCAATCTATTAAATAACAAGGCAAAATTTCTAAAAAATAGTGGGATTCTGTATTATTTAACATCCTAAAGAGTCAGTTAAGACGGTGAACAAACTAGTCGCCAAAGGCGGCTAGTTATTCTTTGATGTATTAAGCCTTGCTTCATAAAAATTAGATAGGTTGCTAAATCAATGCTATCAATAACGTTTGATTAGTACTTAGTATCAAATCATCCGCCTTCGGCCACTAAGTTGAATAAATAAAATTGCATAAAACTGGAACAAGTTTATCCAAACAGTTAAATTTCATAACAATGCAAACGGCAGCAGAAAAAATAACACTTATAACAATAAATCATTACATACGATTCTCACCTAAAAGTAAAAAATGTACTTACGCATTGAGTAAGTATCCAGAGTCAACTTCCACACCGACTGAGGTCGTGTCTTGAAAAGTGTCAATGCATAATACGCTTTCCCGCTGAACATGATCTGAAGTGAAACCAGGTGTTCAGGCAAGCTCATTAGGAAAGCCCCGATGTATCGGCCAGAAAAATCTTGGGCATAGAAATAAGCTTCCTCCTGAAAAAGAAAAACGCGTCAGTTTTCGATTGCCCATACAAAATATAAAATGCTGGATATAGTGAATTAAGTGGGACATAATATCTAACATTGTGAATTGAAACTTAAAACCGTTTGAAATAACACTATACATTTCAAATTGTATCGTGTAATGTAAAATGCGTTTCAAAGGCTAAAATCTGCCGTTAGCATTCATCTTTACCAACGATAAATGGATTACTCACTTTCTAGTTGATAAAAATCAGGAGTTGTTTCCCCAAAGCTTTCTCGCGTACTTTCCAATAAACTCGTCATGCCATAGAACGCTTAACATGGCAATAAGTATGAAATATCAATTTGGCGTGAATTCATTCTTATTGAATCTATCGTGTCAAGCTTGGCGCGTTATTTGGCAATTAATCTCCGGAATACGGAATCTCCGGAACTAGTCACAAAATTTCATGTTCACTTTGATATATTTGAGTCATTGCAGTCTTGAATTATCGCGTTTACTTGTTTCTGAAAGTACAGACCGACAGACAATCAACCCACAGTTGAATTTGGCTCAAAATTTGACATGCATCTAAATATAGATGTTAAGTCCGTGTACCGAATTTTATCCATCTAGCTCTCTTCATTCAGTAATTATCGTGCTAACTTATATTCGAACAGCCAAACGTCTGAACACGTTTCTCTCAAAATTCGATAGAAATTTGCAACGAAATTGAATTGGAATTGTATGGTATGGAATGGAATTTTGCGACTACAGTTACAGTTTGTGTCAAATTTGTTTCAATAAGGCGAGAAAAATGTGCAAAACAATTTGGTTTTTTGGATATTATTAAAGCATGCCAGAGATCAATTGTCAAATTATATTTCATAACTATTTTACGCCAATGCCATGTAAGACGTTCTCTAGGATTACACCTTTATTAGAAAGTAGGCGAGAAAGTTTAGGTGAAACCACTCTCGTTGGTTGATACTGCTGGTTTTGCTTACAATTAACGCTTAACTTCAAGTCAAAAATGATTAGTGTGTATATGGGGGGGGGGTATTCACTGCTACGCTTTCATGTTATATATTTCGATGCTATCCTTATCCTCCGAAAATAGTTTTTATTTTGGTACGTTGAACTTTTTGTTCAGATTTTTTTTATTCAACGATACTCTAAAAATTATAAATATAGGAATTTGAACATAAAACTTAAATGCTAAACAATTCTATAGTCTTATATTTAAAGCTTTTAAAAATTTATCAAAATAGATTTTGCATTTTTTGAAGTTATTGATACAAAATTTCGTATTTCAAATTAAAGTTAATATTTTAGGCGATATGGCAGAAAATTAAAGAAATTCATTGCAAAATAAAAGAAAACTGTTAAACTAATACATTATACATGTCTAATAATTTTTCAATTAAAAAATGTTTTACTGAAGAAACTATCAAGAGTAATTTTCATAAAATGTTTGAGAATTTTAGCAATCATTAATCCCTTAAACTGGCTATTCGCCAAACACAATTGGTAGAATAACCAATTCTTCATCAACAATGGGAAAAAATGATGAGATACATTCACAATAACAAATCAGGAAACATTCACAACATCGAGAATATTTTGTTAAAATGAAATATGAATATTAAAATTAAAAATATAAAAAAGAATTTTACAGCAACTTAATTGGCATCATTGAAAAGTAAACATTTTGAAACTTGAACTTAGTGTAAAAATAAATTTCTGTGCAAGAGTATTTTTTTTAGAAGTTATTGAGGGAAAAAAACTAAAAAGACAAACTAAATTTAAAACTTAAAAAGCATTCACTCCGAGGTGCACATTATCACTTTGTAAAGTGTATATATATGCTAAAAGTGAACATAATATTTTTTTGTTTTTCTTACGAATAAATAGAATAAATCGTGGAGGGGGAGCTATATTTAATAAAGCTAGTATAGAATAAATTCAGAAGTTGGGGATTTCAAGCGTGTGAGTTGTTCAATATGGTTTCATTGAGTAAAATGCAACAGTTCATGCGTGATTTATCGAATCAAAATTTTTGAAATGGAAGCGCAAAGTTCGCTTTACGAATAATCAAAATTCAACTCCCCAAACGACTCCTTAAGAAACGAAATCACAGCGGCCCTCGACATTATCGATCGCATACTTCCTCAGAACGTGGGCGGAGATCTTACCGTCCTGATGCAGAGAGCGATATTTAAGGCGAGTGTAATTATGCTCTAAACGTTAATAGATTCTGGATTCTAGTTGCCTGTGACGACCAACTGATTGACAGTGATGGAAGACTGCCAAATAATTCAATTAAATATTTCAAATTTTAAGAGTCAAATAACTCGTGTCATTTCATATGCCTTACACCGTTTTACCAAATCTATCGAGTGATTCTTTGCGACTTTTTTGGCGATTAATCCCATGAATATGGTCAATAGAATCCGAAAATCGAATTGCGTTTTAGACGCATTTTTCTCAATCGATTCAAACAAGAATTTCACACAGTACTACACTTGTAGTCACACAATCGCAAACCAATTTCGATATATTTAAGTCACTGCATTTGAGTTATCGTGTATATATGTTTTTGAAACTACAGACCGATAGACGGTCAATCAATTGTTGGATTTGGCTCAATTTGATAGGTGTCATACGACAGACGTTAAATCTGTGCAGCGAATCCATTTTGTTCTCTTCATTTTGTAATTGCGTAACTTATATTTGAACAGCCGGACAGACAGACTTCCCATGAATGGATTTTTCTCAAAATGCGACAAAAATCCACAAATTTGATATGAAGTCTGTATACCAAATTTTATCAGTTTTTCTCCAAGTGGTTGGGTGATCTTTGTCATTGACAAACACGTTTTTGGAAAATTTCCAAAAACGAGTTTTTCGAACGAACTCGGGGAGATCTAAAAAGCGGACTTTCAAAATCTCGAGTTCGAATTTTTTGTCGATTACATTATTTACTCTGTGCTACGCAAACGAGAATGTAAAAAACTCAAATTAGTCGGATTCAATGAAATTAAGCTTTTGTACTTGTGAACGCCCAACACCTAAACCTAAATCAGCGCCTTTAATCTGGGAGAAAAATGTTTTTCCTCTGTTATCGTTATTTTCAATCTTTTGCGTCATCGTTGAAATATTAGAAAGATTTTTGCTACTTGGGTAGGAAATTTTCTAATGCAGGATACTAATTAGATAAATTTGTAAGAAAGGTTTTAGGTATTTAAGAGAAATGTTTTCATCGAAAGAAATATACATTGCAGATTTCAATAGTAATTTCTTACCTTGAAGTATACCACTTTAGGCACGATTTAATCTTATTAGAAGAGACTAACTAGCAATATTTCTATAAAATAAGCCTTAAATTGAATACAAAATTCAAGTATAGAGGCGTGTATTTATGGATAAAAGTGATAGTTTTTTCGATATTAGACATTTACAATTTTTATTAAAAAGCTGGACTCTGAATTTTCCATGTAATTTAATGCTTGTATAACGTTGACAAAAACCGTTTCCAAATAGTTAAATTTCATTTATCCTTGATATGAAAAGTTCCAATTCATTTGCGATGGGTATGTACGAGGTCTCAAAGAGAACGCTAACTATCCATTAAAAGCTATAATAAACGTCACATTATTCCGGATGCACATACTCTATTTGCAATTTCCTGTATGCAACTTAAAATGTTACCACGCATTGTTATGCATACACAAAAGCTACTACGCCTTCATTATAAAAGAACTATAATCAATCGACCTGTCTCCAAATCGCCAAGCCTAACACTTCACTACTTTCAATTGGGGGTACATGTAATCAAAAATATGAAGGACCTAACTAGTCATTGACAAAATTGGCAAATTTCATCCAGAAACGTATGTCAGTCCATCAATCATGGCTTAATGCTGTGAACAATATAGATCACACCACCCGGACTCATATGACGCATCGCTCCATTAACTGCAATACGATATAGGGGAATAGATTGCAAGTCGTCACCAATAAATTAATTTTATGGCGAAAAAACAGGTGTGGTCTACAAAACTTTCTCGCATTCTCCAATAAAGATGAATTTCCTTTAGACTTTCCCCCCCTCAACGATTGAAAGCAAAATTTGCCACAGAGTTGCAATCGCTAGCCCAAAATCACACACCGAATTTTGAAATCGAAGTCGTTGGGTTTACATTCTTGTTTAGGTGCAGAACGGCAGACGGGATTCGGATTTAGATCAAAATTAGGCATCTCGACACTATAGATGTTAAATCTGAACTGAATCCATCTTGCTCTTTTCGTTTTGCAGTTACCATGTTTATTCATATTTGAACAGCTAGACAGATTCTCAATAGATTTTGGTCAAAATTCGGTAGAAGTTTACAAAGACCACAAACAAAATTTCACCCGTTTCGTTTAAAGCGTTTTAGCAATCTTTGTCACAGATACAATGCTAAAATGTTTTTTTCGAACTAAAATACAGCTAACTTATATTCGAAATCCAGACAGACAGACTTACTCTATATGGATTTTGCTCAAAATGCGTTAGAAAACTACAAATTTGACGTAAAGATTGAATACCAAAATTCATCCAGCTAACTAAGTGTTCTTGAATTATCTTTGTCACTCGTAGACAAGATGATATTTTCCAAAAGTATGTTTCTCGAACTAAGGGAGATACAAGAGGAGATTCATCAAGATTTTGAGTTCAAGTTTTTTTAACGATTACAATAAACTTTACATTTCTTACACAAGAAAGTGAAAAAGTTCGTTCCATCCCATCATTTGCAAACTGATGACTTTTCGTTTTCCCTTGGTTTTGAATCTTTTTTTTTTTGTCGCTCAGGATATTTCATAAACAAAATGTATATTCCGATTAGGTCATATAAGAGTATTCTAATAATATCAATGTTTTAGATGCTGATATTTTAATAGTGTAAATTTTAAATGGGATGAAACTAGTATCTTACCTTCAACGCGATGACCACCATTGCCTCACCGTTGGCCATCGCTAAAACCGCAGCATCTGAAGCAAAAGCTGTTCCCTCGAGTCTTTGCCAGAACAAGAACTGGTCATCTGCAAAATAAACAAGTATTCTTAATGCAGTGGCTGCAGGCAAATACTGATCAATAAAATGGATTTGATGAAAAGTGAAGATTTTGGTATATTCAACTTACTCGACCACCAATAAATAACTGCATCTTCCTGTCCAAAGAATATGATGTAATGACTGCCACTCATAAAGAAATGTTTCACTTTTCTTGGACCATATGTGCTCAACACCTGGAGAAGTACAAGGCCATCATCATCCACTGAAAACAGAAAACGCAATCTGTTTAATTGAATTATTATGCATGATTTTCTACAAAAGAATTAGTTATATTTTTTTAAAAATAAGTCGAATTCGGTATCTAGATCTTGCCTTTCACCAAGACAGATGGTAGCATTCAAAATGCCCGACAATCCAATGCCATTACAGAGTCCAACGTACAGGTCGTAACTTATTAGGCCTAACAAACTTCCACAAGCTATTCCAGAAGGCTATTTACAGACTAAAAGTAAGTCAGGAATATAACAAATTTGATAAATATGGAGTTGCTAACAGAGATGAGAGGGCTCTAAGTTTTTTGTCAATGAATTAGATGGATAGATAAAATTTATAACACATGTTTAATGGAATAGAAACTTGCATCAGTATGACAAACCACTGCATGAGTAACGGCATTAGATCAAATCTCATGTAGCATGTCAGATACAATGACATAGGATGCAATGTCAATAAAGAATCTGAAGATTTCAGTTTATAGGAATTGTCTTCTGAAGCGATATATGCCTCTCATAATTTACATAAAATTGGATTTGTTTTATTGTAAATTTGTATTCCATTAAATCTGTCTTATTTAGTATATTTTGCTACTATTCACTGGTAATGCAGCGACTCCCTTACGTCTCAGATTCCATGCTCTATTGCTTACCTTTATAATTTATATGGGGCACTTTGCATGTAATCCTTTCTACATTTTTATCGCCTTTCTACGTTTTTTGTGCATTTTTTCTCAGAAAATATTTTTAATTTGCGTGAAGTTAAGTAGATATATATTGATTTTTATTTTTTGCGAAATTATAATTTTTTTAATTCCTTATATATATTATATATATACATGAATGGGTTGAAACGGCTTTAAAAAGTTATTCTGGAAGCTAGATATTCTATTTAAGTTATTTGCAAAATTTTAAGCAAATCCATTGATAAATCTCTAAATTACCGGATTTTGTTTTTTTCCCAATTTAAAACTTGCCAGTTTTTTTTTTCAATCCATTTTATGCCAATATTCAAAAATATAACTATTTTCGAAAAATTCATCCCGAATGTTGTCACATATTTTAATGTTTTAAACTTGCAGCGTCAAACTTTTCAGAACCATTGATTATTAGCCTTTCATTCAACTTTTTTCTGCTCAATTAAAAATAAAAAAGCTCAATTAAAATACTTCAAGTTCAAAAACTTTACACTAATTTCATATAAATTATTCATCTGTGTTTGGATCCCATTGCCATCTGAACTCCATCCGACACTCTACAGCCCTGATTAAAAGCGAGAATTTACAGAATTTGCACAGCTACCAAATGACATGACAAATCTCAGTTAAATCCTCCTATCGCACTTTCATTAGTTAAAAGGTTTTTCATAACGTAATAAACCGTTCATGTAAAAACATCTTTGACATAGCACACTACACTTGCTATCGCGTAGCGTCAAAGCATTGGTAATAAGCTACTGATGGTAACTATTTTTTTATATGCGTAGTACACAAAGAAAGTATTCTATGCATTATTAAAAGATTCGACCTCGAAGTTGATGAATCACTGCATCTCAAAGCACCCTGAAGACATTTTACTACATAAAACAAAAATGTACGACATGCATAAAAATGCTTCTGCGTTAGACAAATGAATTTTTGTTTATGCTCTTTACATCAACATAGATTTCTTTAACATACATTTCAACAGATTTCTTTAACATAGATTTCTATCAACTTTTGAAACATTTATTTAGAAGAATCTCTGTCGGAATGTATGAGAACAAGACTGCAGAGTATAAATCATATATTGAATTAAATCCGTCAAACGGTGGACTAGCTGCTGTATATCTCCATTCAAATAAATACAACTCAAAACACGACATAAAATAAATGAAATTTGATGTATGCTCATGTTTTTATTTTCTCGTATACGCAGTATAGAGAAAGTGCAGTAATCGACGAAGTCCAGATTTTGAAGAAATGTCACTTTTTAGGTCTTCCTATGTTCGAAAAACACATTTTTGAAAAATGCCAGTCTGTCTGTGAAAGATAACAAAAACTATTAGCTTTCCGGTTGAAATTTGGCATACGGACTTTACAAATCCACAGATTGCTTACAGAAAGCTTGAGTAAAATCTGCTCAGAGGAAGTCGAACTGTTCGCGTATAAATTAGCACGATGATTACATAGTAAGAAGAGTTATCTATACAAGATTCGATACGCAGATTTAACATCTATAGCGTAAAGACCTGTCAAATTTTGTGCCAAATTCAACTAAGGGTTGACTGCCTCTTCGTCGTTCAGAAACATGCATACGCAATGATTCAAAAACACAAGGAATTAAATATCAAACTTGGTGCAAGATTTTGTAACTACAAGTGCAGTTTTCTGCTAAATTTTGGTTTCAATCGGGTGAGGAAAACGTAAAATACCAAACCGATTTTTGGGTGCAATTAAAATATGCCAAGGATTAATCGGTAAATAACTCACCAAGGATAATCCAATAGAATCGATAAAAACGCTAGTAGCACGCCAAGAGACAATATTCAATAACTATTGTACGCCAGTGCTATGTAAGGCGTTCTCTGGCATGGTAACTTTATTAGAGAGCATGCATAACTTTATTAGAGAGAATGTTTTGGGGAGACCATTTCCACTGGTTAAAATTTTGTTTTCAATAAGCCCGCAAAGAGACGTTCAAAATACTCAGTTTTCTTCCCAATATTGAGAACCACAAAACGCTGGTGTGCTGTAATCTGAAAATAATTTTACAACTTTTTATGCTGGGGAAAGGAGAAAACTTATTGAGGAGTACGCAAGAAAGCGTCCTGGAGACAACTGTTTATTTAAAATTAATATTGTTAGCATTCTCGGCATCAAGATTCCGTATCAAGAAATCAATATTTATATCTTAATCAAACGAATATATATTTTAAGTGGTTGCTTCTACTTACTTGCATTGTAAAGAAAGATGGGAGATCCTATTCTGTAATTGCCTTCCTCATTCCTTTCCTGTGCCACAGCCAGGTACAAGCTGCCATCCAACACCCAACAGCTGACGGAGCGTGCAACCTGCACTGGACGAGAAGCTATCATGTCGAATTGAGTTTGAGTCCAATGGTAAAGCCTGGAGATGAAATGACCATAAACAGAAGGAATAAGGGCTGCAAGAAAACTCGTCTTTCAAAACTTTCAGATAGGCTTCTGTGAATTGCCTTGCTTTCAACAAAGTGGTTAGAGTGATTCTATTTAGAACACCGCAAAGCAAAAACAAGTAATTGTAAGATCAAGCCTTAATAGGATGCATTTCAAAAACATGAAAATAATGATAAAAACTGCAGGACTGACTACACAACATTTCTACCACTATTTGTATCAAACTCGTATTGTATCATACATTTCTTATTACCTCTGTTCTTTATATCAATCATGTTTATATTTACATATATTGTAAATAAGTCAGTTAGCCCAGACTTGCTTGTCTTGTCTTAATGGTTAACCAATCATCTACACCTGTTAAAAACCTTCCCGGAATCTCTACTCCTCCTATTAAAATTTAAAAAATATTCAAATGATTAAATGTTGGATGGCTAAATGCTCTGTTGGATTAATGCCTACTTTTGAATCTATCCAGGTCAATTGTGGACGACTCATGATTTCCAGTTGTCACTTGATCCATAAATGTTGCCATGGACTTACGCAACAAATCCTATGTTTAAGCTGCAACAGAACCACTGTTACATGGCACTTTAATCTTTTTGAATGTATACATATGTTAAGAGACGTTACTGCCATGTTGAATTAGTTACTATTGAGATTCAATAGCTTAATTGTAAGAATCAATATAAATTAGAATAAAAATAATTTCCACCACTATTTCTTAGTTCAATTCCAAGTTGTTTATTCGCTAAATTGCCGACTCCTATGTCTTGCAGGTTACCACAGAAACGCCAGAATCAATCGGCGCACCAGCACGTTTTTCACATCAAATCAGCTTATATTTATAGTGAACATCCACAAATATTGCATGAGTTAACGGAAAATATTTAAAAATTACAAAAATGCTTTAAAAACTTATACTATATACTGTAAAAATTAATGCCATCAAAAACATAACTTGTAAAAAAACCCAAGTCTCGCAACTCAATTCTTCTATCGTAAAAGTCGGTAAATTTATTCAGTCCCTACTTAAGGGTCCTGTATTAAGTTATTACATAATTAGCTAACCTAACAACTTCTTGTAGTGACCATATCAATATTAAAAATCTTTTATGGTTTAAATAAATAGATTGACTTGGCCATTGCATGAAAACACAATGCATCTTTACATTAGATTACATTAACATATTAAATTAGATTGTTTAGTGCGATTGCCAAGTCAATCTATTTAAACCATAGAAGATTTTTAATATTGATATGGTCACTATAAGATGTTAAGTTATTACATAATTATCTAACCTAAGACAGAAGGACCCTTAAGTAGCGACTGAATAAATTGACCGACTTTTACGATAGAAGAGTTGCGAGACTTGGGTTTTTTTACAAGTTATGTTTTTGATGGCATCTCATTTCTTTTTGTAGATGGTCATTTTCTTATTCTTGTATGTAGTCTGCCTCTTTCTTTTCTGGTACTACTTGTGCTTCAGCTACAGTTTTTCTCAAAGCCCACTTCCTGTCTATGGGTTTTCTCGTAAGCTTTGATGTTACAATTTTTGACAAGTCTGGACGGTAAATGCTTCTTAAACTGTTGCATTCACAAATTGAGGATTCCTGCAACTTAATACTTCCAAAGTCGACATTTAGATGCAAGCCCTGCAGACTTGTAACTCTCGAAAGTGCCACGTAAGCGTGACCGGATGTGAATACTGCGGAATGCATATCCATCAGTGCATTTAGACCTAGGCCCTGACTTGTGTATAGTTATAGCATACGCTATACATATACTTTGAAGACCAGTTTGCTTTTCTTCTACCAGATCGATTCTCTGAAAAATACATTGCGTTTGCAGCTTCCACAGCTTCAAATTGAATTATTTCAAATTAGATATTGTTACAAACCTGTAATTTTGCTTCCCATTGCGAATAGTGTCATCATACGAAATACCGTTTTACAGTAATCTTTATTGGATGCTGTCGGATGCCGAGCCAGTGATCCCAGAGCTTGGTGATAAACTTGGCGACCATTTGGCGACTTTGCGATGAATTTGCCGACACAATGGATAATGCTCGAAACTTTGAGAAATTTATCGATCCGTCCATCACACGCATATTTTAGTTTTTCCTTGATTTATACACTAAACACTAATTGTATTCTAAATTTGAAGCTTCTATGTCTGCTAGAAGTGCCTTAGAGTTTTGATGATCGGTCAGTCAGCGACAAAATTCACAAATTTTGACTAGTTATAATTCTTAAACTAATGGTTCAAATTTAATGAAACTTGAAATGTACCGTGCTTATATAATGCCCGCTTGGTTACTGAAAATTCAGGCTTCTAGTTTTATCCGCAATGAAGTTATAGGGGGTCGAAAATGACCCGAACTGCTTCGAGAAAAGGATGGTACGGCCGTGCCGCTTGTTATTGCTCGACTTGGCGGGGCACTGCCGTGCTCCCAGATAATTATTTGCCGTTACATTACTCCCTTGTCAGTAACAAAGTTACGATACACAGAAAATACATGAAAAGGCATGTTCTGGCAATTAAATTCAACTTATTGTATGGAACCCAATGAGAAAATAAACAACAACATTTAACTTGCATAATTTAATTAAATCCTTGGAGAATCATTACATGCATTTTCTTGCAGTGTCTCTTGCTAAGGACATATCTATGTCAGAAAAGGCTTTCAGAACACATGACGACATAGCCGCTGCAAAAGTGAGATTTTAAAATTCTTGGGTTTCTTGGTGTTTTTTTTTTTAATGGAGATTTGGATCTTCATTTTTTAGGTGTTGATGGACGCTTTGATCTTCTGACGACTTTCCGCTTCTTAGGTGCGGGTGGACGCTTTAGACTTGTGCTGACTTTCCGCTTCTTAGCGTCTGGTAGTCGCTTCGGACTTGCGTTTTCGCTTTGGGCTTTATTTCTTAACTCGGACGGGCCTTTTCGGTTTAATTGGCTCTTTTGCAGGCTTCTTAATTTTAGTAACTTTCTTGGATGGTTTTCTGGTTCTTGGTTTTGGTAAATTGCCGACTATTACAGATCAGCAATTTACCAAAAGAACAGGATATCTTACAGGTTACCACAGCAACGCCAGAATCAATCTGCTGCCAGCACGTTTTTTTTTTACAACAAATCAGGTAATATTTACAGTTAACAGCCAAAAATATTATTGCAATGAGTTAACGGAAAATATTTAAAAATTTCAACAATGCTTTCAAAAACTTATAGTATATGCTGTAAAAATTATTTGCCGTTACACATAGTATAAAATGAAGTTACCCGAGAGCGTCTGTAGGTTGAAACTCTAAAAACTCGAGGAATACTTAATTTTGGCTATATATGTACCATTTTGTAGGGTATTTATTGGGGAAGGTTTTAGTACATTGAAGTCGTATCAAAATAAAAAAGGAGTTATAATTTTAATTATTTTCCTACTCCGATTCGTGCATGCGTAAAGCAATATCTATGCTTTACATTTATCCGCGCGTGAACGGAAATCGCAAACTTATTCATATGCGCTATATTTCTTTGTTTACGTCCGATTTTGAACAGCGATTCAAATCCCCAAAAGAAGGAAATTCAACCTTAAATGCCAAAACGCTTCGTTTGTTGCGTGATATTGAAAATGTAGAGGAAAGAAACAGTTTAGCGAATAGCAGAGAAAGAATGTCCACAATTTCTTCAAAGGAGAGTCTTCTGCTGAGCGAAGTAACCGTCTCTCTTGAAATCGCACTGCAAATGAATTACAGAGATGTAATGAATCTCGCCTGCCTGCTGACAGAAAGACATTTAAATTTGAGAACAGGAAAAGTGAAAGAACAAATGTTCCCGATATTTGGTCCGAAAAGGGGTACTCCGCTCTGAATTTCAATCCATGTGTGTATTACAGAAATGATGCCTCGGTTTCAACAGGAACAAAGTCTATAGTCTGTCCATATTGTTCAGCTTTTGGAACAGCTGTTCCGGTAGGAATTTGCCTACCTAATACACTTTCCATTCGAAATATGTTTAGAATGTGTAACAATTTTTTCTGGAAGTAAGTTCAAGAAGATTTCAGCAGTCAGTATTTTCTTTGACAATTTAAATGTCCCTTTTTTTGTAATGGAATATTAAAATCTTGTTTGAGACTGGATTAAGGGAAAAAATTTAGCTTATTAGACAATTTGATTAGTTAATTAAACAAATCAAGGCACTTCCGTATGGACTGAAATCAGACTGTAACCTTTATTTTATCGAGGTATTCGGCAAAATTATGAATTAGTCTTTACGGCGTTAGTTGCTGGCGCATTGCTATATCAAGTAATAACCTATTGGTAGTTTGATTTCTAAATTTTGTGGGAAAAAAACTGATTTCTATAGTTCCTAATAGAAAGCTCTAATAAGAGGCATTCAATACCTCACAATGAATATTTACAAATTAAACTGCTTGGTAGCAAACATTTTCCAACAGCCTTAGACAAAAGTTTGGCTCCAAGTTCATAAATTCTGTGAAGGTAGTTTCGAGGTACTTACGTCAACATGGATTGGTGAACAGCAGCCCTGTATGTCACAACAGCCAAATAATGTACTCCTTTTATCATTGTCATGTCGAAATCTGATTCGCCATCCAAAACGATCGTTTGTCTACCTTCCAGGCCTCGGTTCACTTTTTGGTATAAGCGTAGCCACGTTAATTCTCCGGAAGACTGCAGAACAACAAACCACTGTTCATCGAGATACGAAAAGGCCTAGAAAACAAAACCATCATTCTGAGTGAAAATGTTAATCAAAACCAACGCAGCTTGACGGAAATGAGGAAGACTTGTGGAAAGGTGGTTTATTGGTCCAAAAATGTAAAAAATCGAACATTCATAGAACGAATTTCTCCCGATTCAGTTTAAAATCCAAAATGATGCTATCCATCATTCAACTTGACAAATTTTCACATTCTATATAAAAGTTTGGAGTTTGACATTTATATATGCTACTCTATTCTAAAATACCTTGCAATATTCTAACGATATTTTCTGGATATTGACAGGCATTCAGAATATCTAATATTGCGGAAATATCTTACAATATTTTTCTCTAATAGGGTAGCGGCCATGTAAAAACAATTTTGAATATGAATAGCAATTCATGAGCAGCTATAAAAATCATAAAATTATTGCGACTAAGATTGACACCGATTCTTAAGACCTTGGATTTTTTTGCTCCGGCAAAATATATCATTGGGACGCGAATTTGATTTTTACATCTAACATTTACCTGCTGACGTGTGTAGCGCGTTGTTGGCGATTCTGTGGCAAAAGCATCTGGACGTGTATGGCATTTCTTCCCACCCCAAGTGGTTAAATAATCGCATTTCGTGCACATTTAAGGAATTTGGTTTTATTATATAATTCTGCTGGTGATCATTCTGTTTTCGCCAAGAGAAAAATATTAAAATTAAATCGCCTCCTAAACCAGCGGGGATAGTCTCCCACAACTTAATTGCATGCTCCACTAAATGTACTATCCCAGAGAACACCTTACATAGCACTGGAGTACAATAGTTAAGAAATATTAACTTGAGGCGTGAATTTAGCATCTCGATACTTGGCGAATGTTTTGGCGATTAATCCACGACATGTGGTCAATAGTATCCGAAAGTCAAATTTGCTGTTCATAATCGATTGAAACAGAAATACGATACAAAATTACACTTGTAGTCACAAAATCATATACCTAATTTGATACATTTAAGTTATTGCATTTAGATGTTTCTAAAATCACAGACAGGTGGTTCATTCCTGGTTGGATTTGGCTCAAAATTTAATAGGTATCTAGATTATAGGTGTTAATACTGCGTATAGAATTTTATCTAGCTTTCTTCGTTTTGTAGTTATGTCAAGTTATATTCGAACAGCCGGATAAATAGACCTCCTCTGAGTGCATTTTGCTCCCAGTTGGATAGGAAATTACAAATTTGGGTTAAAAACCGTATACCAAATTCCATCCATTTATATCAAAGCGTTTGTGTCAGACATTTTCCAAAAATATTTTTCGAGCTCAGGGAGGTCTGAAGCGTGGAGATTCATGCAAATATCGAGTTCGTATCTTTTGACGAATACTGTGCTTACTCTGCACTTCGTATACCAGAAAAAAATGTATCGACTCACCATTGCTTTCGAGGCGATGTGTTCCTGCACCGACAGCGCAACCGTGTTTGCTTCCCTGTCGTCCTCATCCGAGAGCTCGAACAACATCATGCTCCCTTGCTGAGTGCCGATAAGGATGTGGTACTTGGATTGATGGTGGAAAGAAATCCAGAACGTCAAGTTGAAGTCGGATAGGTATGATAGTCCATATTCTTGAGCCAAGCTTCCAACTCGCAACTGATGACTTGGAGTTCCTTAAAAATACAAAGAATGAGCAAGCTGAAAAAATAGGCCTAAAAAAATTGGCCTAAATTTGAATTCAAATTAAAACGTGGAAGACATTGTGCATTTCTTGGAGAAAGTTTCAGGGACAATTGAAAATCATTGTATATTTCTTACTAGGCAGCTGCTGAAATCCAAGTTTAGAGAGGAAGGAGTGCAATTAAGAGGATTAAGAAAATTTAGCTTAATTGTAAAATTTTTTGCAAATACAAATTTCATGAAGAATGAAATATCAAGACATGCGTGTTTATAGAGAACTATAAAAACATTAAATAAAACTTCAGAATACATGGATAAATGTATTCAATTTTTTACATTATATCTCACTGGAAAAATTCTTAAATAATTAGAATCCCATTATTTCTTTACACTTTCTTGTAACTAAATGCTTCAAAATTCGTCAATTGATAGTTTGTCCAGTAGCTTCTTTGTTATACGATATAAATACTAAAAACAAAAACATTGATATTTGGGCAAAACTACCATGGAAAAAATAAAATAAAAAGTTGAACTAAAGTAAATTAACATGTTAACTTGAAAATTTGCCGAAATGTGAAATTAAATCGACTAGCGTTGAAAAAAGCCCTCAATGCGCACTGCTTGGAGCCTCAAAATACTCAACATCCACCATAGCTTAAAATCCAGAAAGATTGATTGGTTTAAGAATTCTGGTGCAAGATTTTTTTAACCCTTTGCACTCGAAAAAGTAATACGATGCCTAATTATTCACCTAATACAAGGAGTTTATTGCTCTCAAAAATAACGTTAACTAGTTAACAGTTAACCGTTTCGATCTCTTCAGAAAATGCATACCTAAGTTGTCATAAATATATATGTTATATAAATATTCTGTAAATATAATAAAACAATTATTATATAATTATTAAACAAACTCGTTATAACGCAAATGTATCTTTTCCACGACGAATGTACCTTTTAAAAGTAATTGGGCAGTTCAATTTCCCCGAAAGTTAATTCTTCATTTCTTAACTACTCGGATATTTTTAACAATCCAAGTTATTAAAAAACATCAAAATGAAGCCCCGTCTTCAACGGCACCCGAGAAAAGATATCCGAGTGTCAAGAGTTAAGCTCTAGCAAGAGATCTCATTCGTGCTACTCATTAAAACAATAAGACGATACAACAGCAGTGTTATATTTGCAATATTGATAGATTTTTCAATAGCCTATCAAAATTATAATTCCCGACAGTAAGATGTTTTAAATTCTGTGCCATGCACAAAATATTTTACATTTCCAAAGTCTTTCTACATTTTGAATTCACTCATTTAAATTAAATGGCATCGCATTTGAGGACTATTGTTGTAATCTATATTGGAGTCAATCATAAAAAAATATAACAGAAAAATGCTACTGCTTGTACAATGCGCTGTATTCATTACCGATTATGTAAAGCATCAACCATTTCCTTATCACTCCTCTATTGCAAATCTATCCTTCCTTTCACTATTCTCTTGAGGATCCGCCTCCAGCAACCTCACGGCTAAAAACTGTTTATAATCTGATAGCCAACAAAACTTTTGCACAGGAAGCCTTTGAAACACTTTGTACAATCTGAATTACGTTCTGTCCAGAATAAACTCATAGAAACAAAAAATGCATCAAAAAACAGAACTTATATAACCCCTCTCACCTGGTTTGGCCAGTTCATCCTGCTGTTGAAACCATCGTTTCTTGCGAATTCTCATTCCCTCCAGGAGCTGGTGGACATTGGTTTTGAAGTTCGCTAGTCTCGGTGCGAGGTTGAAAGACTGAGTTCTATTTTCTTCAGACAACACAGGTCGAGACTGTAGGCTGAGGAACAGCACGATTTCCGAAAGACCAAGAAGGCTTGTGATGAAATTCATTGCTTCTGGAAGTGTAAATATAAAAATTAGCACTTTTACTTTCTCGTACAAGTACAGAGAAAGAATTTTAATCGTAAAAAACGAACACGAAATTTTGCTGGATCACGATGTTTTAAACCTCACCGAGTTCGAAAAACATTTGTACCATTAATCCGTGACAAAGATGACAAAACGTTTAGAGCAGCACGAATGAAATGATATTAATGTTAAAAAATTGCTACATCACTCTAGAAGTGGTTGATGGGATAGAATCAAATCCCATTTTCCTGCCATATATTGCACAGAAATTTTGACATTTTAATATAAAAAAATTAGAAGTAAATGAAATTTCTCACAGAAAAACCATTTCTCTAATTATAATCAAATTTTCAAAGTTAATTGGAACAATTCATAATACTTTTTCTCCTATTTTATTGATTAACTAGCCGCCTTTGGCGACCAGCCGGTTCGCCAGTATTACCGCTCGCTACAATTTTCAATTAAATATTTTAAGTAACTGGTCTCTTAATAGATTCTCAAACAAAACATTTTTAATCTTCAAATTTTGATAGTCATACCAAACTTATATTGTTTAGATCGTTTCGTTCAATTTACTATATATATTTTGCTAATTTGTTGCCATTTCCGGTAAAACTTCAACTTTAATTAAAAATGTAAATGACGAAATTGCAATTAATATTAAGATATTTTTTAATAAAACCAAGCGTTTTATTTTATTAATCATCTTTATTGTTATTTATTAATTATTATTATTATTGAATATGAGTATTGCAAACAGAATCGCTCGGTATTTATGTCTTATGTTAACTACAAAATATTTTTCATAGTTTATGTAATATCTCAAACAATAATTCAACAAAAATTTCTGAGATTCAGTATAAAATTCAGTTTTTAGTTTTGCTTTCAAAAGGATTGAAATGAAATCAATAATAATATTTTGTTCCTGCTTATAAATATATTTCAAAAATTATGAAGTTTAAATTTAATGCAGTAAGGTATCGTATTCTGATAAATATTCTGGACACACCAAATTTTAAATAAATGAATGAATGTTTCTATTTTCCACGAAGACTTATTTATGAAGTTTTAAATGTTAAAAATTTAGAAAAACTCACCATTTTCATAATCTTAAGCCAATTAATCTT
Organism: Argiope aurantia; assembly: GCA_026543865.1. Lineage (NCBI taxonomy): Eukaryota > Metazoa > Arthropoda > Arachnida > Araneae > Araneidae > Argiope > Argiope aurantia. Next base: position 122,579 of record JAPMOR010028316.1, read on the forward strand.
GAGAAACCTGCGCGCTTATTGGCGTATTTTCTTTGAAACGATCGATGAAAAATCTAAAATTATCCTTTTTTTATTGAATAGTGATATTCAAATCTTCATAAATCAGTCAGTTTAAGTGATTGAAAATTATCTCTTAAAAGTCAGTGATTTAGTTGATTGGAAATTAACTCTATGACCACCATAAAATCTGTGCTTTCTCTTGTGGTGTATGCATTCTCCTTAATATCCGATCGAATAAAACATCACATACAAAAGTACTACATAGAAGAAACACATCAAAAGTAAACATAACATTTCAATAGTTGCCAAAAACAAAAGAGAAAAATGCAATTAATAAGCAGACGATATTTAGAAAAGTATAGATATTTAGACTGGAAAATAAAATTATCTGAAATTAAAAACACGCGCAGACGATATTTACAAAAGTAAAAATATTCAAACCTGAAAAGGAAAATATATGAGTTATTCCATTAATAAATGCCATAAGTTTGTTTACATCTTCATTATTTTATGAGTCATTAAATATCAAAATGGATCCGGGACTGAATAAACACCCTGTATAGAGAGTGTAAAAGATCATAAAACAATTTTTCTTGAATTTATTTTTTAGAAAAAATAATATTTCATATTTGTTTCATTTCTTACAGACACTTGCCAAAAATTATATTTTTGCAGATTCCATTTCCAAAAAGATTTAATTTATTTTCAGTTAGAGCTTTAATCAATGTGATGGCAACACTTTGAAAAAAGCTATTTTTTTCTCATGAATGCGAAACGTGCTTAATCCTCATTTTTATTTTTGACGAAACAAATTATTGAAAAACATAGTTAAAATATTTATTTAAAAATTCATTAAAAATAGAAATTTAATTTTAAGATTAAAACAGTAGTATCATTTAAAAGATAAATTTTTTATCTTTAACTTCATGTAAAAATCTTTTTTGTGTGGTAATATTTTCGGCAGTTATAGCAGAAACATGTCAAAATTTCGCTTAATTTTTAAATAAATAAAATTCTAGTTAAAAATTCGAAAAAATAACCCCCAGGTGCACATTCCCGGCCTCCAAGGTATACACGTGCCAAATTTGGTAGCTGTAGGTTGAATGGTCTGGTCTGTAGAGCGCCAACACACACACACACACACACACACACACACATTGAACTTTATTATAAGTATAGATATATAGATATAGATTACATCCATCACTCGCGCATTTTAGCCAGTGTTCAAATTTCTGCTTTACCAATATTTATCCGAAATCGTTAGTATTTATTACTATTCAAATTAGAGTAGTTTTCTAAACCATTTTAAGAGATGAATATACAAACTATACTTTGTAAAATTATATGCATTTGTTTTTTCTACATTAAGAATAAATGCAATGTAGTCACAGGCACACCGACTAATTAAAAAAAATTTTAGATTCGGTCCATTTAAAATTTCAGGTTGTAGATATTACGAGACGGTAAAGTAATTTACTTTTTAATTTAATTGTAATTTTTATAATTTTCAGTATTAAAGACTAAAGTTATAAGATTTTTTTAAAGTTGAATCAATCAATATATTTAAAAAATTACCAATATCTGGAAATTAACATCAGAAGATCATTAATCTTAATGCATTATTATAAGAAAACCAAAATGAATCACGAGAATTTGTTGAAGCACTTATAGAAAAACTAATATATATATGCAAATGAAATTTCAATTTATTTAATGCATTTTTTATTTGGGTCTAAAACTTAGAATTTGATTTTTATTTCAAAATTTTTTAACAAGTTTAGATTTTAAATATACTTATAAAAAAGCATTTTTTAAAGAAATCCCAACACTTTTCTTAGTGAACTTTTTCAAACTGCTGCCAAGGCAAGTGGTCATTATGGAGAAATAGAGAAATATATAAAAAGGACAAGAAAACAAAAGGTGAAGAATAACAATGCAAAACGAATTATGGAGCCATAAATGTCAACTTCGATTTAACGATCAGATGTAAGAATGGACACGTTCGGTTTCAAGATTGTACGTTCTAACGCTCAAAATTTTAAAATATTCCCAAACATATCAATAAAATTAATAGCGTTTCGGGTTTTCTTTCATTATTTGTTTCAATTTACTTTTTCACCTTACGCACATGACAGGCAGAAGAATCTATAGATTTCGTATTCGATTTTTATTCATATCAAATGAGCAATTAATTTTAAACGAAAAAAGTTTGAAGATAATAAATAAAGGCATTTCTTCTCTTATGTGGATTGGGACAAAAACCAGTGGGAGTGGTTTCCATAAAACTTTTTCGCATACTCTGTAATGACGGTATTATCCCAGAGAAAGCCTTGCGTGGTATTGGCGTACAATAGTTTCGGAATATTAACCTTTGGCGCGAATTTAGCCTTTACTGAATTTATCGTGTTATCCTTGGCGAGTTATTTGGCGATTAATAGCATCCGAAAATCGAATTATGTTTTAGAAGCTTTTTTCCCTCAATTGATTGAAGCCAAAATTTGGCACAGAACTACACTTGAAATCAAAAATTTTAGACCAAATTTAATATATTTACGCCATTGCGACTATTATCGCGTTACATGTTTCTGAAAGTAAAGGCAGCTAACCCTTCATTGGATTTGGGTCAAAATTTAGCAGGCGTCTGTATATGTAGGCGTTATATGTAGATGCCGAATTTCATTTTTTAGTAATTAAGTTTACTTATATTCCAACAGCCGGGCAAAAAGACTTCCTCAAAACAGATTTTGTTCTCCATTTGACATAAATATACAAATTTGGTGTAAAAACTGAGCTAAATAGATTGAATTTTGTATACGAAGAGATTTTGAGTTATCTTTGTCACAGAGAAGCTGACGGAATTTTCCCAGAAATGTGTTCTTCGAAGTCAAATCTAAAACATGTAGATTCATAAAAATCTCGAGTTTGAATTTTTTGACGATTACAAAATTTTATTACCTATACCAGAAGGTAATAATTGTTAAAAATAAACTTAAGAGAGCCAACGCAAAACTTTTTAACATGCACCCTAAATAAAGATGTTATTCATTGCGACTATATAGAATTCAAATAAATTAACTAGATTGATGCCACTAATATAATGGAGAAACAACTGGTCGCCAAAAGCAGCTAATATATTTGATAAATAAAATCTCCGATGGATACTCATTGGTAGATAACGTTATAAATAATTTTAAGTAACACCTTATGATAACTTATGTCATACTACTTATGTCACCTATTTATGTTATAAAGTGACATTAAAGTCACTTAACAAAATGAAGACTAAAATAACACAAGAAGCTACTATGTTGCGACATCATTGCTTTTTTTTATGTAGCAAAATGCGCAACAGATTCTAAAATTCGCGAAATTTGATGCATTTTGTTATCACGAATCAACCGTTTCTAGCACGAAAATATAAATAATGGAGCTTAAATAACTATCACAACAAGATTTAAGAGAATAAATCCTGAGTAATCCAGGTTTTACGTTTAACTGACTATATCAGTTATATTCAATAACTTAAGAAATATAAAAATCAAATATTACATACAAGTTATACATTATCTTAATTTTAATAAGGATTTATTTAACTTGGAAACAATTTTTCTGATATTAGTAAGCACAAATTTACACTATTTAAAATTATTTACAGCTGTTGAATGATTTGCAAGATCATTTACTTGAAGCCACAATAAAAGATTTGAAATACAAGAATACTGCAATAAAAGAACTTTGAAAAATTCTGCAATCAAAAAATTGCCCAGATCTTGAATTGCATGCTTTAGAATAAAATCATTTGCACTGAAATACGATATTTAATTAAAATAAACAGTATTTTCTTTACTTTGTTTCAAATTTAAAGCACATTTTTCTGAATTTAGCTATTACTAAGTTTCAAATATCATCGACATAAATGCAAACTATCGAATCTGAAAAATAAAAGTTTTCAATTCCTCTTTCAAGTTTTTTCCCCAAAAAATTATGCTGATGGTAATGATATCTGAAGGCCAAATTATTTTTACGAATCAAAACAGTAATTAAAATTTATAGAAAACAAAGTTTCACAGATTCTATTGTTTATGTTTCAAATAAACTTTATGAAATCGATAGTTCACATTTGTCTTGATATAATCTATGTAAATATTAAAAACTTACTAAACAGAGGCGCAACAGTTAAACATAAAAAAGGGGGGTTCCAGCCCCTTTTAGAACTAGAAAAGAACGAAAAGTTCTTCACACTTCAGTTTTCTTTGCTCCTTCTCGACCACTTATGTACTGGTTGCCACAATTTGACAGCAAAATTAGCGTCAAAAATATTTCCTTTTCCCTTGCGGCACGCTTTTTTGTTTGTCTTAAATTTGGATAACTAACTTTCTGAAGAAGAAAATTACTAAGAACTTTAATTTGGAAACAAAATTATAAGAACGGATGATTTTTTTAAGATACTGTGAGATACAAAGATACTGTATTTCGCATTTTAAAAATTATACAAAAGGTAATTAATTACCTTCTAACTCTGTATGTAATGATTTGCGCGGGTTCAAACTTATTTTGTTGTTTCTGCGGACTAATATGTTAATCTTATTACTTTAAAGGAGCAGTTCTTGTATATATAAAAATTTATTTCGTGTATCTCGGAAACGGCTCTAATGATTTGGATCAAATTTTATATTTAGATAAGATTTTGCTTTTTAAGTTTATCTATACAAGTGTCTTTCCTGAAACAAATGCGATTTTGTACACACACACACACACACAATTTTATATATATATATATATATATATATAACTATTAGAATAGGTATATTCAACTTCCGCTTCGAAGTCTGGGCAGTGCAGTATAGTGGTCAGAACAACAAGATTAACGCGGGTCCTCGGTTCGATTTTTTCTTTTATTTTTTCACTTATGTCTTTATATATAATATTTTCGCTTTTTATTATTTATATATATAGCTGTCCTTCCTGAAAAAACACGATTTTATACAAAAAGCATTTTTTATAACTAACTATTAGAGCCTTTTTTTTATCTGCTCTCTTGATGACAGTGTCATATAATGCCATCTCGGACCCGATTTCATCATGGTAAAGCTGAGTGTAAAAATATAAGAAATGATAGGTATACTGTAAAATGAATACTGTAATATAGCAAGTTGTTTGGAATAATAAGTTAAACAAAGAGCATTCATGATTTTTTAAAATATTTAAATGCTCAATTTCAATTTTATTATGTAGGTAAAATAGGTGATTCCATCTAAAAAAAACAATTTTACAAAAAAAAAAAAAAAAAAAAAAAAGCCTAGCGAAACTTTATTTTCCAGATATGTCTTATAATTAAAGCAACGAAAAATTGCATATAAATAACAACTTGCTTCGTTTAAATAATATTCTGACCTACAATAATCTTTTAGTAGTCCAATATATCAGAACAGATGATTTTTATTTTCGTTGTGTACAGCCGACCACCACTGAAGGAAACAGTATCGATATGATTTGTTGTGGCTTATTACTGTCTTTATCACAATCCACCCACATCACTAGCCGATTCTCGAAGACTCAGATCAGAGGTTATCGAATTGGCAGACCGAGACTGAAAATGGCAAAATAGTGGATGCTTATTGAAAAAAAATATATATATGTTTTACTTTCAAACTCAATGTTTATTGCATAAAATATACAAATCTATATATTATATGCAATAAATACTATATACATCAACTAATAGAAAATATTATTCAAAATGCTGTTATCCGCATTGAACCATGAGGATTGAATCCACACGTAATAATTTACTTCAGTTTCATGCTATGAATATGTTCTTCTAAAAAGATCATAAGACCATAATGGTCTGGTAGGAAGCTCTCGTTTTCGGAATCGGAAGGTTCTGAGTTCGAGACCCGATTCCACCGAAGAACTGTCGCGTAAGCGAATCTGGTGCGCGTTGAAACCTTCGGTTCCAAATATCCTCCCTCTGGTGTTGTGCGGAAGTTTGGAGAGAGTGTAGTGACAGTTCAGGTGTCGTTCGCATCATCTGACCGCGGCTCCAAAATTACGAGGTCCATCCCAATATAGCCGTGGTGTTGCTTTAAAACGGGACGTTAGTATAACTAATCTGAAAACGTCGATTATTGGATGGAAAAGTGAAAGAGCCGTATCATAGAGGCCACTAACTGGCAAACGTTGCATCTAAATAACAATTTATAACATTCGGCAGTTGGAAAGATTAATCTATAAAAAGTTTAAAGCTGTCTGCGATTGCAACTGGTAAATTTTTAGGTTCGGGATTTAAAAAAAATCACGGGATTGAGCTCCAATTTTGCTGATAGGATTGCCTATATATTTGGTTTGGTGCATGTTAGTGCTGAGTGAAATTTTTGAGATTGAAGTTCCGTCTTAAGCATCTCTCCCGTTATCTGACAAAGGGTAAGGGACTGCGGTGGCCTGGTGGTTAGGTCTCGGTTCGTGAGCCGTAGGTTTCAGGTTCGAGACCTGATTCCATCAAAGAAACGTCGTGTAAGGGGATCTGTTGCACATTAAATTCGTTAGTGCCAAACGTCCTCCCGTTGGTGTAGTGTAGAGAGGGGGGTGCCTGCGCAGGTGTCGTCCTTGCCATCTGATCGCGGTTCAAGATTATGAGGTCCGTCTCAAAATAGCCCTAGTGTTGCTTTACAACGGGGCGTTAATATAACTAAACTAAATTAATCAAGGATAATAATTACCAGATCAGATTCAAGTTATCTTTCATGTTGCTCCAGAATGCACATTAATCACAACCAGGTTACTGAAAAGAACCTAAAAACACACCATGCATTAAAATAGGCATATCATACTATCCTGGACAGATGGACGAATAAAGTTTTGAAGAGAGCTTGGAAACTCTGAAGTATATTTGGGACATTATTCAAAAAACAAATTTTTTTAAAAGAGAAATCTTAGACTGCAATAACAATAATTCAGCCTCAACCTGAAGTTTGATTTCTAATTTTAGCTGTATTTACATCCTTTTTTGAAGCATTACCAACTATTTCGTAAAAATTCGTTATTCATAGCCGCTGTCATCTACCATTCGTACCATACCAAAAGTTAGGTGATATTAACGTCCCGTTTTAAAGCAACATTAGGGCTGTTTGGGAACGGACCTAGTAATTTTGAACTGCTATCAGATGACGAGGACGACACCTGAGCTGGCATCCTCCATCTCCAAACTTCCGGACCAACTTTGTCCTCTAACGGATTTAGCGTGCACCAAACCCGCTTATACGGCGATTCTTCGGTAGAATCGAGTCAGGAACTTTAAACCTTCCTGTTCCACAACCGAGACCTTACCACCAGACCACCACGGTTCTTGCGTTTTGATGGTTTCGCATTTGTGCTGTCTTTTCTCGACACGGCTAAATATTTTCGAGGTTACCTTGAGATTCCTTTTGTTCTTTACAGCGTTGCATCCTTTAGGTTTGAGCAGGTCAATGTGTGCTATTATTTAAGCTCTGTCACTTAATTCTAGAAAAGATTGGTGATTCTAAAAAATATTACATATAAATCTTTTCGAACAAAAGTACCACTTTTCTGAATCCCAACGTAGCTGTAAGTTTGTCCCTGAGATTTATTCATAATAATCGCAAATTTAGAAGAAGCAGATTTTTAAAAAAATTATAAAAAGAGTGTCTCCTGGAAATTTTTTTAATTGCTTTTTTTAATTGCTAATAACTTTGATCGATTTGATTTGCTGATGTTAAGTATAAGAGAAGGCATTCTTTCCTTTGTCCAAAACCAGGATTAAAATTAAGGGAACCAAAGTGACAGCAAACTTTACCCTTGAAATGTAAAAAAGCGTTCATACAAGGCCAACTAGATGCAACAGAAGGCCAATCCTACCTCGGGAAGATCGCGTGACTCTATGGAATAATCATAACTTCGTACCTCCGACCCGTCACTAAGGCTCACGGATTAATCTCACTGACCGGTCCGCTGCGACAGCATTGGCGGGAATTAAGATTGAGTTCTAAGGACATCACCGGTTACGGTACAGCCCTTGCCGTGGAAAGGACGTCCCGCAATCGGTAGGAGGTAGCCGAACCCCACCATTTCTGTACCCACCCGGCGGCGAGAACCAACTTCCATGTCAGAAGATTCTCATCCTCATATCTGATGTGTGTGTGTGTGTGTGTGTGTGTGTGTAAAACATTTTCAAGCATGCGTGGCCAAATAGAAAATATTTTTGAATTTTCAAAACTTCTATTTATTCCATCCCAGAAGGCATAATTTGTACAAGAAAGAAGCGATGAGATATACATCACTCTACATTGCGGCACAAGAACAGAAGAGCAAAAGAAACCAAAATGTTCCCTTCGGTGGTTTTTACAATGAGATTTTGAGAGATTTCTTTGACATGTGTCTATTTAGGATAGGGAAATTTAGGTATCTTTAAAAGAATGCCGCAAACATTAAGGATTTTTATCCTTCCACTCGACGCGTGAGAACATGCTAAATTCAGCAGTTTCACATTGCGCGTGTAGATTTAATTAAATAAAAAAGTAGGTTTTGGATCAGGAAATTAGAGAACATTTTAGAATGAACTTAATATGGGTGAAATTAATTAGAATTTAAATTAGATTAAAAGATATCATTAAACACACACACACACACACACGCACGCACACACACACACGCACGCACACACACACACACACACACACACACACACACACACACACACACACATATATATATATATATATATAGTCAAACTTAGCTTAATGAGCACTTCTCATAATGAGTGATTCACATAATGAATAGAATAAAATGTTAAAAAAATGATTCGTTTAACAAGAGACACTTCTCAAACGAGGTATCGTGAATATGCGAAGAGATATCGTGACGTCATGCGTAACGTAACAGGGTCGATCTGTCTTACTTTGTATTGAAGGTGTGAAGAGAATCCTGATTCTACATGGAAGAAATTTTAGTCGGATAGCGTTGTCGAACTCGACTCCAAGGTTTTTGAGCAAGTGCCTGCTGAGCTTTTACCGACGAGATTGTGTCTCTAGCTAAGATTATGGAACTAGAGGTGAAAAGCAAAGACATCGATGAGCTAATAGAAGAGCATAACCAGAAGAACTTATGTAACCATACTCTATATCACAACAAAGGAGAATTGGTCAAAAAATGAAGAAATATTAGGATAAACAGAATATCAATGTTCCAGTGAAATAAGGAATATGCTGAAAGCATCAGCAATTATTGCTTCGTACGTTTATTTACCGAAACCTTTATTTACCGAATTATTTTACCATCAATTCTTTTTTCTTATTTATTTTTGAACCATTAGTTAAGTTTGATACAGAATAAATGTAGATAGAAGAAAAAACTTTTTTAATTAATTAAATTAATAATATAAGATTTTTAATGTTATTTTTAGTTGATATCTACTGCTTTCTATTGGAAATACGTTCTTCGCGTTCTTTCAAATACTGTTAGAAAAAAAAAGTCATATTGTAAAGATATAACGGTACTTTAAAGTACCGTTGGTAAATGACGGTTTAATATGCCTGTGTGCACTACATATCAATTTAATAAGAATACTGTTTCTCATTTTCACCAAATTTTAAAGCTTAACCAAAAACAAATGTCTTTAGACATTTTTCTTTAAATAAAAGGAGTCACTGTGGCCTGGTGGTAAGGTCTCGGCTTCAGAACCGGAGGGTTTCAGGTTCGAAACCCGATTCCACCGAAGAACCGTCGTGTAAGGGGGTAATCCGTCCTGGCCAAACGTCCTCCCGCTGGTGTGGTGCGGTGTGGAGAGGGAGATACCAGCTCAGGTGTCGTCCTTGTCATCTGACCGCGGTTCAAAATTACGAGATCCGTCCCAAAATAGCGCAAGTGTTGCTTCAAAACGGGACGTTAATATAACTAAACTAAACTAAACCAAACCTTTAAATAAAAACTTCCATTTTAGATAATAAATCATATTATTATAAATTTGTCAGATAATTTTTTTTCGGAATAAAACATATCTTCATATTTTATATGGATTTCTGTGGGGAATAAATTATTTCATATAAAGAGGTAGATTCGGGAACAAATTATGCTAGTTTAACGGGCTTCAATTATACTAGCTATATGGAAAAAAAAATGATAAACCGATACAAAAAAAACCTTATTTATGGATCTATTTAAGATTCAAATTAGCTTTTAATACATATAGCAATACACATAAGGATTTAGATAATATTTCTAATAAAACAAAATTACTAAAAGTATAAAACCTGAAATTGGAAAAAAAAATAAACAATAAACTGCAAGAGCAATCAGAACGTTCCCCTCGTTTAAAAAGGGCCGCGGTGGCCTGGTGGTAAGGTCTCGGCTTCGGAACCGGAGGGTTTCAGGTTCGAGACCGATTCCACCGAAGAACCGTCGTGTAAGGGGGTCTGTTGCACGTTAAATCCGTCCTGACCAAACGTCCTCCCGCTGGTGTGGTGTGGAGAGGGGGGGTGCCAGCTCAGGTGTCGTCCTCGTCATCTGACCGCGGTTCAAAATTACGAGGTCCGTCCCAAATTAGCCCAAGTGTTGCTTCAAACGGGACGTTAATATAGCTACACCAAACCTCGTTTAAAAATTCTGAATAAATAACAATAAAAAGATAAGTATGATTCATAATTATGCGATTTCGAAGAAATAGGCAAACCAACGAATTTCAAGGGAATATGTCGAATAATTTATTTTTTTCCCGATTCCAGGTTACTAAACCAAGGATATGTGCAAAAATCATCTACCAGTGGATAATAACTTTTATTCTTCCAGGAATTGCTTTCTCTGGAATTATTCCTTCCCGTTTTTTTTTTTTTTTCTTTTTTTTTTTTTTTCCCCTTCAACAAATTTTACATTGGATGATAAGTAAGTTTGCTAAACGAGTTATTTGTAACTCTGATTAGAACATTTTTGCTAGCAATGGAACCAAGCACGAATAAAGGTAACGGAATATGGAAAATGGAATATCCAGGTTTTCAGGTAAAACTTATTTCAGATTGCTGTCGAATTTAATGATATATTTTTGTTGACAAATTATAAATTATTTTTATTATTTGATATTTTAATCTGAGAATATATAAAGTTTCATCTTAATTCTACTTTTTACAAATGGAATACTAAGTGCGAAACATATTGCATACTAAAAAGATATTTCATACAATAAAAATTCGTTTTCCGACTTTTTGTTTTTACTGATTTTGGTTCTAAATTAATTTCAAAACATAAATTGAAAGATTTGCTGCGAGGTTTCGATTATCGTAAAATAGGTGGACTGTTATTTTCTATTTCGTTTTACTATTTATATAGAGGATCAGAACTTTTACGTTTTATTCAGTCAGTATTAAATCTGTATTTTTATAAGCGACTATTTGAAAGAAAATGACTGATGAAAAATACGATTAATCGTAAACACTCAATTATATACATATAATTGATATTTATTTATGACTTATACAAATCTCCTTGATGTATTTAAATGAAATGTGATTCATATATTCCATGAGACCTAGAAAGATTAAATGCGCTATTAAAACATTTCTCTGTCCATCTAAAGGGAGTGAAATGGTGGGTTTAAAGTTCGGTTTGATTTGATTTTACGGCACAAGGACCAGATTTGGTCATTCTGCTCCAAACATTTGTTAAACATGGTTATCGTGTTGAAATTTAAGTCATTCCGAGAAAAAGATACAATTAAATTTGATGTAAAATTTATAAGCGACTGAGTCTTATGTTTAACCATTAAAACACAATTGCATTTATTACAAAATGGTGCATTATCAGAGTGCAAACGATATTTTTGCGTTAGATAGGTGTGGCCTGTTGGAAGTCTCCTGGTAATGACATTGTGGTGACGCTTTATAAGCCAGATAACAGCTACGAGACATGAGAAATTTCTTTTGTCTTGTGGTCATGTTACTCGGCTACGAACGAGAAGGTTGCGAGTTCGATCCTCGCCTATCGCCAATAGCAACATTGGTGACCCGGTGACGAAAATACGCAAACTTCATACAACTGTTGTGGCGCCCTCTACCAGAAATAAATAAATGAAAAAAGGCTGATAAAAAAATCAGCCAATAAATTTTAAAAACATGAAGCTGATAAATAATCAGCCAATAAATAAATAAAGCTGATAAATAATCAGTCAATAAAAAAATAGATAATGCGCAACAGACAATATATTACCACTAATAACAGCAAAAACAGGACAAAATATCGTTCGTCTCACCTTCGACGCACTGGAGGGGGAGTAATGTGGTGACGCTTTATAAGCCTGATAACAGCTACGAGACATGAGAAATTTCTTTTGTCTTGTGGTCATGTTACGCGGCTACGAACCATAAGGTTGCGAGTTCGATCGCGCTTATCGCCAATAGCAACAACATCTTTTTGTATTTGAAATAGTTTATTCGTAGATAGCTTTTCCCACTTAGATTGCAAAATTTTGAATTATTTTGATTGCTTGTAATGCATCGGGTAATGGAACAAAATTAAAATTCTCTTTCAGTTTTTTGCTGCCTTATCAGTTAAAAGGTTAAGGATTTAATGCTTTTCCTCCATAGCTTCACTGCATTAATGTTACGCCTATACTATCTTAAAAATTCTACAAAATAGTTTTTATCATGATGTTGATTTCATTGCCTTACTATTTTTCTTTGATTTTTAATCAGATTTTCTAAGTTAAATTAAATATAATTTTTATCAATTCCATTTTTTTTTCGAACTAATAAACATATTTTTCTGTTTAATTACATCTACCACTCGTGTGTTTTTGCAAATGTTGATATTAATTGACTCTCTTCGAATATCTTTGCTTTTGTTATGCAAGTTTCTTTAGTTGAATTTGTTATGTTATGTAGTACATTTTGACACAGCTTTAAATTCTGTTTATTAAAATTGTTGCAAATTCTTTGACTGTTTAATATGATTTTGTTATTTTTATTAGCCTAATATTTTAGTTGTTTTTAAATTTTTATGCACCCAGTTTGTACATAATATATATATATATTACTGTTTTTTGCTTAACTTTATTTCATTTGATAAATTTGCTTATAAAGTTTAAAATATAAATACAAACTTAATAATGTATGATTAAATATTACGGAAAATCTAATGTCGGTTCTCCTAAATGCGAGTGATGCGATATGAGCGCAGATTCTAAAATCTTCATTAACTCAAAGCTGTTTCCCCCCCAAAAAAATTAACAAATAAGCTCATTAAAAAAATATTTTTGGGATATATATAGACGCGTTGGCAATCTTATCGCTAACATTGTATCTTAATCTGTGAAAAATTTATACTAGAGTTATTACAATGTAATCAGGGCCTAACTAAAGCAGAGGCATACGGGCAGTTGCCCCAGGCCCCACATCAGAGGGGTCCTCCATATCGAATAGAAAGTTTATTTTACGTTTTCTTCTTTAATAAACGTTCTTCATTATTGAAATAGTGAAGCAGAGGGGGCCCCAAAGAAGTTTTTGCCCCGGGCCCAAATTAGGCTAAGTCGGGCCCTGTGTGTAATTGCTTGAATTCTACTTCATTTGCAGTATATATATAAAAGCTGCTTATTACTACAACTAAGCATCTTATTATTCTTTATTAGTACAGAAAAAGTATTGTAAACGTCACAAAAATTTGAGCTAGAAAGATTAAATTTTGTATGTTATATTTATACCAAATTAGTAGATTTCTGTCAAATTTTAATCAAATTCTGTTGAGAAAAAAGCGTGTTGACCCAGCTTTGCGGAACAAGCTAATACGATAACTACAAAACGAAGAGAGCCAATTGGATAAAACTCGGTACACATATTTCACATGTATAGATTTGATTCTTATCAAATTTTGTGCCAAATATAATGAGGGGTTTACCGTCTGTATTTTCAGAAACATGTAAATGCGATAATGCAAAAACGCAGTGACTTAAATATATTAAATTTGATATGGGATTTTGTGACACAAGTGTGCTTCTGTATCAAATTTTAGTTTCAATTGGTTGAGAAAAAAGCGCCTAAAACGCAACTTCGATTTTCGAGCATATTAAGCACTTACCAAGGATTAAGCGCCAAAAAACTCGCTGAAGGATCTTACGATAGATTCAATAGAAATGCCAAATTCACGCCAAAATTTAATATTTCAAAGTAATTGCTCCCCAATTCCATACAAGACGCTATCTGGGATTATACCTTTATTAGAGAATATGAGAGAAAGTTTTGGTGAATCCACTCCCGCTGGTTTAGAAAAAAATATTTAAATATTTATTCATTTGCGTATAAAATTCAGAAAACTGATGAATTATATTTATTTAGCCAACAGAAAGTTTCAAGCAAGCTTTTATGTGCTATGAATTATGTCTGCATTTTTATATAATTTTGATTGCTTAAGTTTAAAACAAGTAATATATAAAACAAAATTTTTTTAAGTCAATTCCTACTTAAGTCAACAAATTTTTTTTAAAATTTTAGTTACTTTATATTAAATAATTACAAAATTGATGACAAACTTGGTGACCATTTGGCGACATGGTGATGGATTTGGCGACCAAATAGAAATTATTGGACAAATTTAATTAATTAATTAATATTTAAAAAAACTGTATTAACATCAAGCGTCATCCACTACAAGTTTAAAAAATGTATTTGAACTTGAATGGATGAATAAAAAGTCATTGTTAACGATTGAAAATTTGAACAATTATTCAAAGCTTCAATCCCTACTTGTTGCTAAGGTGTCTTGGAGCTTGCGTTTTATCACAGCTTTTACTCTACAATTATTATTGATCGTTCCTAGAAAGGGGAGATAAAAATAGCCGACAAGCGTGGGAAGATTTGTTTTCCACATTGAACGATATTCCTCGATCGAAAACGCTCTCTTTAAAGAAATTGTTCAACTTCTTGATTTTATTTCTCTAACCTTCTTCCCCAATTTTCATATTTTACTTTGTTATTATATTAGCATATGGTATCCAAAAAATATTAGGTAAAATCCTAGATGGGCCCACCTCTTGGCGACTTATTTGAAATCTCGCCAAGTTAACTACTAATTGAATAGTTGTTATTATTTTTCAATTAAGAAACGATACTTGAAGGCCAGAAATAATAATATAATAAAAAATAAATATAATAAATGTGGTGGTATGTAGATCACATCTCATTCTCATTACCATCGCAATGCATTATGGGATGACATATGGGATGGCTTAATCAGGCATCGCCATCTAGTATCCAAAAGAGAAGATAAGAGTAATGCAACTGCTACATAAATAAATAATTATAAAACAAAAAAATAATAAAAAAAATAAAATAACTATAATAAAAAATAAATTAAAATAAATTTTTAAAAATCCATCTAGGTTGATTTTTTAATAATAAAATAAAAAAAGAATAATAAAATAAAAAAAATAATAAATATAAAAAATAATATTTAAAAAACCCGTCTAGGTTGCTACATTGGCGACGTTATCGCCACTCGTTTGGCGAGAATTCAAAAAGACGCTAAGTGGTGGGCTGTGCTAGGATCCACCCATTTTTTATGCCGTGTTTAATTTTTTTTTAAATATTGGCAAATCTTGAAATGCCAAATTATTTTAAAGAATTTTTTTCCCCTTACTTTATTATATATTTCAGAATTTATTAACCAGTTTCTGACGAGTATTCTCTTCATGGAAAAAGTACAATATTTTGCGTTATGACGAGTTGAGTTTATACGTCAGGACTAATAAGTAGTGACAATTTACATTTTGAATTGCAATTTTAGTAAAAATTCAATTTATTCGTAAATTTTAAGATGTTTAAAATATTTTGAGGTCAAATCGAAATCAAAGAAACACACACACACACACAAAAAAAGATCATTATGCTTTGTACCATGCTTTGCTCAATACTATTCTCTAACAGCAAATTAAAATAATAAATTATTTTTTTATATTTCTTTTCGTTCATATGGAAAAAATGCATGTTTGATTTAACAAATAAATAAATGATTATTGAAATAAAAAAATAAGTCATAAAGTCATTTCAATAATTTTTGTTAACAGAGAAAACCTTTATGACCACTCTGAAGAAAAAAGTTATACGCCATATCGGTCGCCGAAGGAGACTATAAGAAAAATGAAACTTTAACTTTACCATAAATTTCTGTTTTCCCTCACTGTTCATTTACATTGTAAATTTCATACACATGAATGATCTTATGGTTCGCTAAAATATTGGCTTTCCACTTCATCATCGAATAAAAGAAACAACACTATCCACAGTGACACGAGATTTTCCCAGTATGAGTGACAGATGGCTGTATCCGCAATTATCCATCGGAGAGCCACGAGCCAATTAGGTACCTCACTCAATGGGTCAGATGAGATGGCTCCGGAACTGATTCGGCTGAATCACACATTATAGTTTCAATGAACTGTTTGGAATTGTTTTCGAAGAAATGGCAGCGGGCGCGAAGTCTAATAGAAACCTTATGCTAATTATTTGTCATAGATCGGGTGTCATTTGGCGATTTCCTGAATAGTTTTATTTATCTTGGCGACAGATCAATACTATGCTGCAAGATAATGAATTTTTGATTGAAAATGTTGTCGAAAGTAGGATATAGGGAGATTTACATTTTATTCAACAAGAAGATTTGTTCCTTTCAGATCTTTAGAATTCATAGCTAATGTTACAGTAAGTAAATATAAAATATAGTCAAATATATAATTTTGGCTTAAAACGTTTCGATATTGTTTTACCAAATTATAGATGTGTATGTGTGTGTGTAATAATATCGCTTAATCTAATTTGAATCCTAATTAATTGCTCAATCTTATTTAGCCCATATTAACTTTATTCTAAAATGGTCTTTTATTTCCTGATCCAAATCCCAATTTTTTATTTAATTAATTCTGCACGCGCTTTGTAAAACTGCTGAATTCAGCAGGTTTTTACGCTTTGAGTGAAGAAATAAAAATCCTTAATGTTTGCAACATTCTTTTAAAGATTCCTAATATTCCCTAGAACGTCCTTAGATTCCTAATTTAAAAGCACGTCGTTCAGAACCTAAGAATAACTTTTGGAATATAATAAACTTATCCTAATTTTAAAAAAGCTGCATATTATTTAACATCATTCTTTGGTTCATCTACCTGTGTGAATCTGCATTTTCTACAACGAATATAATTAAGGCAACATTTCGTTTCCATCTCACAGACGACTTAGAATCCAGCGCAAGATTAGCACAGTAATTATATACCGAGATATTGGCAGACAGTATGCAGACTAAGTCTTCTACTAACTATAACTACAAGAAATAACTTTAGATGAAAATTATTTATTTTTTAATGTATTTTGTGTTTTTTTATATTAAATGCATCATTTGATATTATATTTATGACAATTTTTATGTTTGTAGTTATGTAGGTAAGTACATATTCCGTATTTATTATTAAGTTATAATAAATATTGTAGACTAATACTACTGGGTGGGCCGCAACACCTTGAAAAAATTAGAAGTAGCCTGTATCCTGAGAAAGTCTGTCCACCCCTGGTCAAAAGTAAAGGGACTTTTATAATTTCTCTGTGATTGTAGTTTCTCTTCTTGTATCTAGCGCTGAATTAGTGTAATAGGCAACTCTTCTATGCAACGCGTCACTCTTTTTACAGCGTTAGTCGTTGAAGTGTAGTAGAATCGTTAAATATGGCTGCTCTATTGTCGATCTATATCAAAGAGAAAATAAGAGCAGTGATTCGCTTTTTGTTTGCGGAAATTATTCGTCGCATCCAAGCGCAATATAGTGACAACTGTTTATCGCGAAGCAAGGTCTATAAATGGATAGAGCGCTTCAAACAGAGAAGAACTTCTTTATATGACGATGAAAGATCAAGCGACGTCACCTACTGAGGACAATTTGAAAGTTGTTGAGGGTATGGAAGGAGTGATGGAAAATAGACGAATCAATACGTCGTGGAAAACTGCGAAAATGTGTCCTGCAGCAAGATAACACTCGACCACATTCTGCCCAACTGCCAGCCGAAATTATAAAGGAGTTGGGATTCAAAAGTGCTGGGACATCCGCCATACAGTTCAGACCTGGCTCCAAGTGATTTTCATATGTTTGAACCACTGAAGAAATCGCTAAGAGGAAGAATATTTGCAATCGATGAAGAAGTCATTGATGCGGGGCAAAATTGGTTACAGATATAACCGAAAAACTTTTTCCCCCAGGAAATAAAATAAAAAAAATCTTGTGAAACGTTGGGAAAAATGCGCTAAAGTCCAAGGTGTTTATCCAGAAAAATAATGTACGTTTTTGTTTTCTATCATTAGAATAAATGTACCTTTTCTCAAATATTCCTTCACTCTTTATCTCTCCCTCATATAATTTTTCTTTTCATTTTTATTCCTTGAAGATACTTTTAATGCTTCAGTTTTATGTATTTTCATTTTAATATATATATTTTCGTTTTTGCTTTTCTCGTCCAGATTCCTATTCCTTCAGCTGATCTCGATGAAACTTTATCATCCAGCCGGGAGACTTTTGTAAAAAGTTCAATTTTTAAAAAAATAAATATTTTTTAATGCATGATTTGTTGAATTGTTTTTAATGTTGTTAATAATTTAATTTAATTAGTTATTCAACAAATTGTATTAACATTTTAGAAATTACAAAGAACCAAAAAGAAATATTTGATAGTTTTAATGCGTCACTCGAGGTTGTGAACAATTAAAGAATGGGGGGGGGGGGGTTGACTTGTTGAACTTTTGCGACTTGGTAATATGAAGGGAAATATTAAAATAGATTTCAACCATTGATTCTAAGTAAAAATTTCAAAACAATGCTCCTTTTTCGTATTTGATTTATTTTATCAATATCTTTTTTGTTTGTTTTTTAAAAATAATTTTGGCTTATAAAGTGTTTAAAAAAGCCTTTATTTGGCCTAAATTTCATAAAATTCATCATTTTGTTTACTGATCTTTAGTTTGGCTTGGTTTTATGGCACAAGGATCAGATTTAATTAATCTACGCCAAACATTTATTTGTCAGACATGGTTTTCGCGTTAAACTTAAAGCATTCTTTAAAAAAATTAATTAAATCTGATGTAAAATTTGAATATATTTTAAAAATTCAAAAATATTTGAATGCGGATTATCACCTACAATATCATTTAAGTTAAAAACAGTCTCGCCGAAATGAACTTGTCGTTGTGTACTAAAATCTTAGCATTCACATAGAATATGCTTAACCGTTAAAACACAATTGCATTTGTTACAAACTGATGCATGATTAGAATGCAAGATGTTTTTGGGTTAAATAGGAGTGGCCTAATCGAAGTTTCGTGACAACTTTCTTTCTGGTTCGAGTTTTACTTTTAAAACCTTTGACAGATGGCTGCATTTGAAATAGCTTATTCGCAGGTTTTCCCTCATAGATTGTCAAAATTTATTTTGATTTATTTTTATTGCTTGTAAAAAACACATTCTTAATAGCTGTAATACTGCTTTTAGAATTGTAGCGGTTTGGTAATAGCATAGACCGGACGCGTTATCTTATGGTTCGTAGCCGCATAACATGACCACAAGACAAAAGTAGTTACTCATGCCTTGTAGCTGTTATCTGGCTTATAAAGCGTCACCACAATATATATATATATAATTTCTAATCTTTAAAGATAACAAAATCTGAATCTCATTTAAGTGTTTTTACTATAATTATGATTTCAGCTATAATTTCAACATTAGCTATTATACATTTTAAATAAAAACATTTCACTTCTCGAATATCCTCTCGGCTATCCCTTTACTCCATTCCTGGCTTTGAGGTTGTACCTTAGGTATTGAAAGCTGTTTATCGTATTCACTCTTGGGCTCAAATCGAAGAGGACTTTTTGGTGGGAAATATGGTATCACAGGATATTTCTTACTGGGCCACTTGAAATTAGACCTGTATTCAGAGCCATGTTGCGTGTACTGTGGTTGAATGAAATGAATTATTCGATTGTCATCTCGACCACGAACGAATACCAGAGCTGGATCCAAATATTTTTGGCGCAAATTTTCTTTGCTCAAGCCACACATACAATGAGTGGGTATGTTGTGGTGACAGTGCACTCTGGCGTCGAGGGTTTCATGAATATGTCCACTCATATCGGATTTCAAAAAAAATCTATCAATGCAGGTTGTTTGTGTACATTTTGAATTCAAATCGACGAGATACCAATTTAGATTCAAATCGTTCACACATAAAAATCAATTTAGTTCGTGTTTAAATTTGCTTTCACCAGCATTGTTGTGTATTTCAGTTTTAATTCCATTTTTGTATCCAGTACATAGTAAATTTTAAATTATATTTTTCCTCCTGTGAAGTACAGAAATCTATTGGCGATGTTCCTACCATGTTTTCCCTTACAGCATGGCTCAAAAATAGAAGAGAAGATACCATAACTGCACGTTTTTTAACATGGATGATTATTACTCCAACTCTATTGAATACTTTTGGTCTACACAATTATATTCACTGCCAAATTTGTAATCTTGAAAACAACATATCTTGTTTTGTTCCAAATACACAACTCATAAGTCAAACCTTTTTTCAAAACTTAATTTTCATATTTATTCTTTCTCTTCACTGCTATCATTCAAATGCTTTATGCTTTTATGGTTGCGGGTAGATGGCGCCACAACAGCTGTATGAAGGTTCATCGTCCGAGGCCACCAATGTGCCGAATTGAATTGGACGAGGATAGAAGCTGGGGAAATTGTGGTTCGCAACCGAGTAACATGACCGCAATACAAAAGCAATTGCTCGTGTAGTGTAGTTGTTAGCAGGCTTGTAAGCATTCACTACAGACTGGCGCCCAATGTGGGGCTGGAACCCACGACCCCGAGATTAAGAGTGTTTATTCAAAAAGCAGAATCTTCATATCCTTCTCCAATTTATGAAGTTTTTAATATCTACTGAATGCACTCTTTTAGCATTAGGGGATAATGGCTTTTGTTGCCGAAAATCCCATTCTCATCAAATTTCAACCAATTAATTCTGTGAAGAAGATTTTTGTATCATGGATTTTTATTAACATTTTTTTGGAGGGGGGTTATCAAATGCGAATGTTTGAAACAAGGGAAAGGGTGTGAAAATAATTATCAGTCTTCAGAAAAAGAGAAGTGACTGATCTGATGATATGTTAAACTTATTTTTTAGAGTTACATTATGTGAATAGTTGCATTTCGTGACTAATGGTTAGTCGTGAAAATTGGATACGTGTAATAATAATCAAATTTCTTATGCATAACTTTCTAATCATGATTCCCCAAGCAATACACTTCTAAATATCAAATCATGATAGGTATTAAAGCAGTAAAGTGTTATTTCAGTAACCTTACACATTGTCTGTTTATTGTGCACATAAACCTTTCTAATGAAGTCAAATTTCATGACATCATAGAAAATTTAAAACTTTGGTACTTGTCGGTTGTAGCGGTCGATCAAAAAGCGTCAAAAAAATTCCTCCAATTTGGCGGCGATTTCACTCGTTAAACTATATACCATGTGATTTGCATTTTCAACATTTTTCATAATAAATAATAATGCACTTGGTTATATATTTTTTAATTTTGCGAAATTTTTCTTGGTCCTCGCTAAAAACGACAAGTAACAAATGTTTATATAAACTTGAATATAAAACAGAAACAGCCAGCGTCGGCTGGGAATCGAACCCGGGTTAACTCCTTGGAAGGCAGTTATGATAACCATTATACTACCCATATGCTTTGGTCGTTTATTTCAAATTACAGATGCCCCTTTCTGATTCTTCATAAAAATTTTATAATTATAAACGAAATCTTAAATTATTTTTAAAAAAATTGCCAAAATTCAGGAAAAATTTGCATAATTAAATTGGCATCATTAAAAAACATTTTTTTTTATTTTAATATGATGTAAATAACAGTTTTGGGTAATGATATTTCCTGCAATTATTGTGAGAAAAGGCAAAATTCCTTCCAACAAAAGTTCTAAATTTCTTTTTAAAACATGCTTCTTTTGGTGCTTATTCCACCCACCCCCAAAATATATTTATGTCAAATTTGGTAGCTGTATGTCAAAAAGTTTGTCTGTAGAATTTCAACACACGCACACTTACTACTTTTTCTATTATATATAAAAAAATTATGTAAGCATTGCGTTTTATTGGCTTTGTGATTGATAGATAGCGAGTCACCTGATCCATGACATTTTAGGTTTGTTTTGCATTGTTTGAAATATTTAATGAAGATTGTTATTATGTCGTAGTAAGTATTTATATTGCATTTGATGGTGAAATGGTATCAGAAAAGGAAAAGCAACGCTTTAGTTAATACTAAATTAACAGTAAATGAGTTGAGAGCAATATTATTTATTTATATTGCAGAAAGATAACCGTTTGTAGCAACACTAATGAAAAAAGCTTACCAATTTATTTACTTTTTGGAGTAACCAATCGTCTGAATGCCTATTACACGTGCTTTTTAAATAGTGCTGCATCCTGCGACGGTTCTAGGTTTGTGGTCAAAAAGATTGAGCGCTACATTTTGCATTTTCAGGATTTGACAGATCACGACAAAAACGCAATTATTCATACTCCACGTATTGCTGCTGATTCAAAAAATGTTCAATTTCCAATGAGAGTAGCTTTCGCCATGATCATCAATAAGTCACAAGGGCAGAGTTTTGATAAAATTGGTCAGATTGTTAATGATCAAAATGTAATATTTTCACATGTATTTAATATATATGTATTATTGTCCAGAGCGTATTCTAGAGCTGGATTTAGAATCCAGGTTAAAATAGGCAACATTAAAAACATTCCTTTTAGAGATGCTTTTATTTAGTAAAATTAAAGCAATTTGAAATATTATATTAGTAAGTATCTTTCAACGGTTTAAAAAAAGACTTTACTTAATTTGTTTCAAAAACTTTAATTTGATGTTTTAATTCTTCATTCCGTCCGAAAAATTTAAAATTCTAATGAGATTTTTTCTCAATTTTATCTAATGCTAAAATATTTCCTTTTTTAATTTTGAATTGACTTTTATTGCTCTGATATCTTTAAAAAACAGTTTGTTTCCATTTACTTTTGTCTGGAATAAGGGAATCAATTAATTTTGAGTTGACCTTTTTTTGTTCTGACATATTTAAAAAACAATTTGCTTCCATTTACTTTTGTCTGGTAGTAGGGAATCAATCCCTCAGGAAGCCTCACTAATGACCTGAGGATATGTATGATTTGAGGACAACAGAGGAAAAAGCGAACAGGGGCGATGCCCCGTAGTCATTAATAGAGATTTACAAAAATAAGAGGAAAGGAAATGCCAAAGATTACTAGTATCTCTTTTCGAAAAGATAATTTATTCCATTTCATCTTCCTCTCACAAATTCTGGATACTGCACGTCCTATAAAATCAAATAGTATATAGTGTAACGTTTCTTCCTTTTCCTCACATGGTTAAGAGCATCCAGAACAGATGAACGTCTCCCGCTTTCCCACAGATAGTTAAGTGCATATGGACCTCCAGATCCTCTTCACTAGGAGAGTCATTGTGTCTGGTCAATTGTTACTATGTCTAGGTATTGGAAAACAGATTTGTATCCTGTCGTTTCAAAATAGACAATGTTTTCAAGGGAGAGGAAAGTCGAAACATCCAGATGTTAAAAATTTTTTCCCCTTTATGAAGAAATTCCTCAAGTCATCAAAAACCAATCAATCACCAGCAACCAATGTCATTAAGTGTAAACTCCAAGTGCACTTCAGCCAGCGTTAGCTCAGAATTGTTTATAATTGACATATGCTCAAGAGGCGATAGGCCACAAAGATGGTTCCTGAACAGACATTCGCTGGGTCAGGATTAAACCATTGAGGAAGCTTTGCTAAGCATCTCTTGGGTGATAGGGAACTCAAGTTCACCAATAGGAAACCGGAGGCGGGTATCTGATGAAAATTAAATGCATTTTTTTTTCATAGAGGGAAGAGAGAATGTCTTCGAAGGAGAGGTTGGAGAGAAACTTCGGAGTCTGGAAAAGTTGTTCCTGATTCTTTGAGAAGCTCCATGTGATTCGGGCTTCTGTATTAGGGTCCACCCGATAAAGATCGGTGGATTTCTGGAGCGGCAATGGAGTAGCTGTTTAGAGCTATTTCTCCTATTTAATGGAGGAACTATTTCATCATTGAGTAGTCATTTGATTTTGTAAATAATAACCTAGATGAGAAGTTGTTCTTTGTAAATATGTAAGACCGTAAATAAATGAATAATTTTGTTACATTACTCTCTTATTTAATAGGTCTTTATCGAGATATTATTGGGTTGTTCGGAAAGTAATTTCGTTTTTTCCCGACAGAGGATTTAATTGTATTTTTTTGCACTCAACTTCACATTTAAGCCGTATAATTTTTATATGCTTTGAGAGCTCATATAGCAAGGCTTGTGTGTGAAAAATTCCAATTAATTCTACGCACTAGTTTTTGGTTGGTGTCCTTTTAAATATGGAGAGCGATAAGCAACATTTTCGACATATCTTACTGTTTTACTACAGAAAAGGTAAAAATGCTGTTCAAGCCAGAAAGAAATTGACCGATGTGTATGGAAAAGGTGTGTTGACAGTACGCCAGTGCCAGAACTGGTTCGCTAAATTTTTTAGATGGTAAAACCTTTACCTCAAATGAGGAGGTCAAAAACCACCTCGATCAGTTTTTTGGCAGCAAAGACCAAACATTTTATGAGCGTGGAATGATGCTACTACCAGAAAGATGGACCAGAACGGCCAATATATAATTTAATAAAGTATTTGTTTATTATACGAAAACTGTCTTTCATTTCCGCACAAAAAAAATTACTTTCCGAACAACCCAATATTAAAGTGATCTGATCTTCCAAAATGAAATTATAAAAAACTGTGTGAAATACATCGGATTTCTACTGATAAAAGAAGATTAATGTGTGTGTGCTGGAATCTCTCTCTGTGTGTGTGTGTGTGTCCCGAGAAGGCAATTTATTTACAATCAGGGGCGGACAGAACACGTCCACAAAAGCAGAAGTAAGGAAGGGATGAAACCAATGATCACTAGTTTTATATAACATGGGATTTCCGGCCACGTGTCAATTCAATACTCGTGTGGACCTTGGATAAGAGCATCGAAGGGGTCATTTTCACTTGACACGTGGAACTGATGGTGCATCATTTTTACAAAACTTCGAAAGGGGATTGGGATCAGAAAACAAGAGAACACTTTAGAATGACCCCGTCAGGGCCAAATTAGGCAAAAATTTAAGAAATTAATTTGGATTAAATTAGATATTAAAATATCATTACATATAATACACTGGTGTGCAAAACTTAAGCAACAGGTATGTTTTTTGCAATAACTTCACGAGAAATCATCTGAGAGACATGAAGTTCAGAAATGAGATACAGCATTTTGTTCTGAAAGAATGACGAAAGCATAGTTGCGCAGAAATGAATACAATGCATTCAGTATGGAATCAAACAAAAAAGGGCTTTATTGAACTCATAGTATCGTTACACATGATTGTCTGTCCAAGAGGAAGAACAGCAAGCAGATGTTCCTTAGTATGGGATATGCCCTCCCCTTACTGCTATGGTTGCTTCGCACCGTCTCCCCATACTCAGCACCAGATTGTCCAACAGTTCTTGAGCTAAGAGTGCCCATTCCTAATCAGCATCTGTTTAAGTTGTCGGGTGTTCCCAGGAGGATGTAATTGTGCCGCAAGGCATCTCCCCAAAGCATCCCACACATGTTCTATCGGATTTAAATCAGGGGAGCACGCCGACCAATCCATTCGAGTGATATCTTCCCTTTCCAGGAGCTCCTCAACAGCATGAGTCCTGTGTGGCCGTGCATTGTCATCCATAAAAACGAAGTCTGATCCAATGGCACCTCGGAACAGACGCACATGGGGAAGGATCACCTCCTGACAATAGCGATCTCCAGTTCAGAACCTCTGTCGAAAACGTGGAGCTCAGTCCGCCCGTTCATCATAATGCCTCCCCAGACGACAACTCCAGGA
Organism: Argiope aurantia; assembly: GCA_026543865.1. NCBI lineage: Eukaryota > Metazoa > Arthropoda > Arachnida > Araneae > Araneidae > Argiope > Argiope aurantia. The sequence continues at coordinate 148,644 of JAPMOR010028316.1, forward strand.
CCACCGAAACGGTCTCTTTCCGTGATGTTACTGGGATGAAACCGTGTCCCGACCTCTCTCCAAATCAACTGGCGTTGGGAATCGCTTGTGGCACTAAAACGACTCTCATCTGTAAAGAGGACACGACTCCATTGATGAAATGTCCAGTTTTTGTGCTCTCTGCACCACTTTAAACGGTGCCGCCGGTGGGAAACTGTCAAAGGGATGCAGCGTTCAGGACGGCGGGCGAATAGGCCACCTTTGTGAAGGCGTCTGGACACAGTAAAACGCGACACTTGTCGCCCCGTTTCTGCACACATTTGCTGAGCAATGGCGCTTGCTGACTGGTTTCGGGTTATTTTCGCCTGCAGGACGATATGTCGGTCATCCACTGCAGTTGTTTTCCTGGGGCGGCCACCACCAACCTTTCTCACAGCTGTACCTGTGGTTTGGAAGGCTTTGCAAGCGCGCGAAACGACACTTTTATTGATTCCGAACTCTTCAGCTACACTGGTCACACTACACCCCTCCTCCAGCTTTCCGATCATTCTTCCACGTGAAATCGTCCAGGTGATTTCTGCTAGTCATATTTCACGAATTAACTCACGTGCACTTGCAGCGAATGTCTTTAATTGCGTCTCCGTCCTTCCTTTTATTGTAGTGTTGAGCTGCGCGCGCCTTCCGCACGTGTTTTGCGTACGCTCACGTCGCCTGTGACTTTTTGTTCCTGATATTTGCATACGCATGACCTTTCTCTTGAATTACGTGTTCATTGTACTGATCGCAAGAACTCCTTTTCTGCAATTTCATGGCTATCTGCTTAAAATTTGCATTGTTGCTTAAGTTTTGCACACCAGTGTATATTATAACTGATGCTTGGCCGAAAAGAAGAAACATTTAACATTTTTTACTTCCGATTTATTTCACTGCTTGAATCTTAAATTTGTACAGAAAAAAAATGACAAGAGATGCGTCAATCTACATCACAGCACAAGAGCCAGAAATATTTCACCTCAGTGATTTTAATATGAGATTTTAACTGGGATTTCTTTTACACGTGTCGACTTAGCAAGGGGAATCTTAGATATCTTTAATAGAACGTTGTAAACCTTAAGGATTTGCATCCCTTCGCTCAGAGCGTGAAAACATTCTGATGTCAGCTGTTTTATCTAGCTCATATAGAAGTAATTAAATAAAAAAAAATGGGCATTGGATCAGGAAATAAGAGAACATTTTAGAATGAAATTAATATGGGCTAAATTAAGATAAAAAATTAGGCGATTAATTAGGATTTAAATTAGATTTTAAAATATCGTTACATCCTTGGAAAGTGAAGTTGTGACCTCGAAGTAATTTTTTTTTAATTTTAATTCAAAACTTGATTATTTAAAAATCAAGCAGAAATTTGGAGGGTTTTTTTTTTTGAGATAACTTCTGAAAAAGGATGGATATTATTGCACAAGGAAGTTACATTAACACGCAATTTAGAAGATAGATGAACCCCATATTTACGCCTTTTATAACGCTATATTGTCATGGGACTGGTCTCCATTAGAACGGTTTTTGCACACAAAAAGAACATATGTAATACAATTCAAATAGCATGGTTTTAATGCCTGGGAATTTAACGGAATCGTGAACATATCTAAATGGTATGTAGTGTAATCGTGAACATATCTAAAACACGTTTAAAAATTCAATTGAGATTAAATATAAGCAATATCACTAGCAAATCAGTTGGTCCCCAAAGGCAACTAGTATTCGGTATGAAAGCCCTATAAATGCTTTTCACATTGTTGAAAATATTCATATATGAGTTTTGTTTAAATAATATTGTCACGTAGATACTTCAGTGTGCAATGCAACGACACACGCAAGAAGTAGAGCTAAAGCTATTAACTGAACTCAGAACACAGTAACGGACAAATCTTCTGCTTTCTGCAGGGAAAGTTCCAGAAAACTTGTCTGGTAAACTAAAGAAATGCCCAGAATCTTCTGAAGCATGAAATAAAGGGAAACATAAAATCAAGGAATTAAGTATTTACACAAACTGCAAATCGCATTGTCTCTAGCAGGATTCGAACTTACAATCTCTTGAGTATGAGATCAGTGCTATGACCATTCGGTCATGCAGAGACGACTACCTCTTTTCAATGCGGCATTGCTCCCTCCTTAGAAGAACAGCGTCTCTATGTTATGACATTTAATTTTGTGGCTCTAGTTCTTGATCGAGTCACAGGGCCAGTATAAGTCTTCGCGTCTTCACGGGGAGTAGTCTCTTGAGAAATGTCTCTTTTAGGAACCTCCATATTTTCATAAGAATGTTGGTCGTCTTGTTCTCCTGGTTCATGGTATGGTTTCATGCGTAAGACGTGGACAACTTCCTTCGGTTTCCGCCTTCTAGAATTAGGATCGAAATCGGCTACTTCATAGGTGACGTCGGACAACAGCCTCAAAACGTGATAAGGACCGAAGTACCTCTTGAGGTGCTTCTTGGAAAGCCTTTTTTTACGAACTGGAATAAAAATCCACACCAAATCCCCTGGTTCGTGTGAAACCATCCGATGTTTGGAGTCATAATGCCGGCGATCTTTCTGCTGAGCCTCGAGAGTTCGTGCACGAGCTAATTGCCTCGATTCTTCTGCGTTATTGATCAGATGACTAACGTAATCGTCTTCTCAGTTGAACTCGTTGGGAAAGATGGAATACATCGTATCCAACGGCATTTAAGCTTCTCGCCCATGTAGTAGAGAGAAGTTCGTAAAACCTGTCTTGTCGTGCTTGGCAGTGATGTAGGTGAATGTAACGAATGGCAATATCTGGTCCCAGTTCTTCTGTTCGACATCAACATACATAGAAAGCATATCTGCTAGAGTTTTGTTGAATCGCTCTGTGAGGCCATTTGTTTGCGGATGATAGGCTGTAGTCATTCGATGAGTGATATTGCACAGTCGATTAATATGGGACACCAGCTTGGACTGGAATACTTGACTACTGTCTGTAATGATAACTCTGAGAGCTCCATGCTTCAGGATTATGCCCTTTAGTAGGAATTTGGCGATTTGTGTAGCTTCCGCTGTCGATAAAGCTCTTGTGACAGCATACCGTGTCAAATAATCGGTGCATACTACAATCCATTTGTTGCCGTCGTCAGATTTTGGAAATCATCCTAGCAGGTCGATTCCGTCACAATGGAAAGGAGAGGCAGCTGGTGGAATAGACACGAGATGACCTGGTGGCTTCTGAGGAATCGATTTTCTCCTTTTGACATTCTCTGCAGTGCATCACATATCTTCGAACATTTCTGTACAAGCCTGGCCAATGAAATCGCTTTCTTATTCTATCATACGTCCTGGTGAATCCTAGATGTCCGGCGGTAGGGTCGTCATGGAGAGATTCTAGAATACTCAGCCGTGAATGCTTCGGGATCACTGGTAGAAATTTCTTTCTGAACGGATCAAAATTCTTCTTGTAGAAGACTCCTCCGACTAATTCAAAGTTTCCCAGCCTGCTTGCTTCGGTACTTTGTTGGCCTCTTATTATTCTTGCCAATTCTGGTTCTTTCGTCTGTTCTTCTGAAAGATTAGTGAATAAAGTGGCATCTATGGAGTCCCTAGACCATGGAGCATCGACTTTTAATGGGTTTCTGGACAGACTATCAGCATCTTTGCGTTTCCTCCCACTTTTGTACACCACTGATACGTCGTATTCTTGGAGTCGCAGCGCCCATCTAGAGAGCCTTCCAGAGGGATCCTTCAGTCCTGTCAGCCAACACAGGGAATGATGGTCAGTGACGATCTTGAAAGCCTTTCCAAAGAGATATGACCGAAATCTCTCCTATTAGCCCTATATGCCTCAAAAATAGATTTGCGATCTCGGCAGTATCGAACTACATGACCAGGCCGGCCACAATGGAAACAGACGGGTCTTCTATCAGGAGTGCGCCAGACATCTGTCTTCCTCTATGGTTGCTATGCTACGGGCGTAGGTCGTCTGGAAACGTCAGCATAGGAAGGTTGGCGTCTTGGTTTGACCTTTGTCCACTCCGATGTTGTCTGTGACAAAGGAGCCAAAGCATTTCCCACTTCCTCTCGAATAATGGCTTTAATGCCTTTGTCTTGGAATTCGGGATCGACTATTGGAGATATGAGGCGCTGGACCTCCTCACGCACTATTTGACGTACTAGGGATACCAGATCCAGTTGTTGGTCAATTGCAGCCATTGGTACGACATTTGGGAGCCTTTAAAATTTCCTACCCCGGATCCTCTTTTGCTGCATCTCTTCGATTTTTCTGCACCATTTATTAAAGTCCTCTGTAGTGGTTATTTCTTTCGTCAGTAGTGCCTGGTAAACATCTTCGGCGATTCCTTTCATCAGATGAGACACTTTCTCTTCTTCTGACATATCTGGTTTGACCTTTTGGCGTAACTCCAATTCGCTTTGGATGTACGACTGCGTGTTTTCGCCAGATTTTTTAGCTCTATTCTTTAGCTCAACTTTTGCCTTCTTTACATAGTGCTGTGTTTCTTCAAATGCCTCTTTTAACATCGATTTGAAAACATCCCAATTAGTCAATTTTCTTCATTATTTTCGAACCATTGTTTCGCTGTGCCGTCCAGGAAGAACACATTTGCGAGACAAGTCAAGTCATCCCATCTGTTGAATTTTGAAACTCAGTCATATTCTTCAAGCCATTTGTTTGGGTCCTGTCCGACGTTTCCTTTAAATGCAGATGGATTCCTGTATTGTGGCTGTGCTGGTGTCAAGATGACCGGTTTAGTTTCCTGTTCCACAGGAATTTTCCTTGTCTTTCTGGGTGGTGGATTATAAAGTCCAAACTCTGGTTCAAGGCCTTTAAGGCTATCGCTTCTTCGTAAATCCGTTTCCACGCTGACTGGAATCGTATCCGGCGCCTCCACCAAAAAATGTCACGTAGATACTTTAGTGTGGAATGCAATGACACACACATGAAGCAGAGATAAAGCAATTTATTAACTGAACCCAGAACACAATGACTGACAAATCTTCTGCTTTTATGCTAGCAGGGACAGTTCCAGAATACTTTTCTGGAGAAAGTCCAGAACACTTGTCTCGTAAACTAAGGGAATGTCCAGAATCTTCTGGAACATGAAATAAAGGGAAACATAAAATTAAGGAATTAAATATTTACATAAACTGGGAATCGCATTGTCTCTAGCGGGATTCGAACTTACAATTTCTTGATGATGAAATCAGTGCTATGTCCATTCACCCATGGAGAGTCGACTGCCTCTTTTCAATGCGGCAATATACTTTGTTGTATATTATTACATAATATTAGGAGATAAAGAACTAAGTTATTTTTCGGTTTCCAAGCTTTGCAAATCTCTAGCTTCCTTAATTCGTATTACGGGTAATTTAATAAGTATCGTAAAAGATTTTGCTATTGGCGACAACTTTTAATAAGAATTTTATTATCTCATCCGATTGATTTCGGAATTGGATTCTTAGTTTTGCAAAAACCTTTTCAATCATCAATTTCACGGTCAACCGTCCTTTTTTTTTTATTGAAATAAAAAAAATATCAATCAAAAAATTTTGACGATTTTATAAGATTTCCATATATCTGCTTTCGAGAAACACATATCTTAAACTGGTCTTGTCTATATGCCCGTAAAAACAGAAATATTTGAAAACTCATTAAATAAAAATGGCCAGATTTTTTAATGTGTAAATTGCAGGTCATTATAAATGTTGGACTTGTTAAATTGTTAGTTGAACTTATTAATTATACGTCTTATAAATGTTGGAAATGTAAAAAATTGCAATAAATGCGTCAAAGTGATAATACAGAATAGCAAAAGGATTAAATGTAAGAGCAATAGCAAAATATTAGCAAAAGGATTAAATGTAGCATCATCGAACAAAATTGTACCAAATTTTGGACTATTTCTGTCAAATGGAAAATCGATTTTTTTTTCTCTCCTCTCTCTCTCATTACTAAAAGAGACGAAACATTTTACTTGGAAACTCATGAAAAGTCTGAATAATATAAAGATTATAAAATGCAATATATATTTGTGACTATTTATAAGATGAATCAATAAGAAAAATAAAAGCATGATATTAGTACATTTGTATAAGTATGCATACTTACATAATAATTTAAAAACTCAATATGATAGACGGATGTCATTCTGTATGAGGCCTTCATATCAAAATTATAGTTCTGTAAAGATACTGTAAACAAAAATATGTACTTTTTAGCGATTATATTTTTCTTCCATAAAGTAGCAGTTTAATTTCAGTAAACGCCATCATTAGAATAAGATGTTATAAAATACTTCCACAATATTCGATATTCTGAATGCCATGTAATATCCTAATGACATCATTGCAACATTTTCGGGCATTTCGTACTAATAGAGTAATTTTTTTTTCCAAGCTTCCAACTTAAACTAGTTTCATTTCTTCTGCTCAAAACAATTCATGTTATATTCTTCATATTGCCACATTCTTGTCATCAGTTGAGGATGGTATATGGTTCGAATTCAAATTGAAGAATGTGAAATATATCGTCAGTAAACGCCATAACGGATGAATTAGAACAAACAATTCAATCAAAGTTGAATTATTTTAAAATGATTAATCGCCAAATGTAATCTTGACAATTTTTAAATTGCAACCTTAAAAGTCATCTGTTACCCTTTCTGGTAGTTATTTAAGATGGCTGAATTTTAATGAATTTTTGAACGATCGGCAAGATTCTGACACACTTGCCGAATAAAGGTACATGAATCTTAAGTCTTACCCAATCAAAAAGGTATAAATTTTAGGAAAATATCCGTAGATCTGCAAGTAAAAGTATATTAGATAGTATGAAAACAATAAAAAAACCCACCAATTAAAACTCAAATTTTAATATTTTTATTGGGAAAGCATAGCCTGAAAGGCGAATTTCTCCACAAGAGTTACTTGTATCTAAAATAAACGTAACAGAAAACTCATATGAAAAATCCTAGAAAAGAATACTCAATACTATTTAGAGAAGAATACTCAAAACAATACCAGAAATCCAAATATGTAATTTATGTGTAATTAATTCAATTTATCCACAATCTAAACATTACTTAATTTCTAATTACTGGAATTCAGATTTTGTTTTTACGCCTGCATCAAGGACATTTTTCATGCTTCTCAGAGTCATCCTCTCTCAGCTGAATTTCGGTAACCCCCATTAAAGTTAAATAAACTCTGATTATGTTGTCACATACTATTGTTCCTACTTTATGCATGTCAGTCTAATATTAGTCATGGAACTTTAACATAGAGCTGAACTATCACTATTTCTACTCTATGCACTTTTAAACAGCGTCTCTAAAAATTTAACTCTTTCGTAGTTGGAAAAAATAAAGTTGTCACTTAAGTCGTTTGCCCTTTACCAAAAAATGTTTTGCATGTAAATGTATAAAAATAAGGAACCAAATAATTTCCTCAAATTCATTACTTTTTTGTTTTGAAACTTGTCTTAAGCACTGATTTCACTTTTCTGTAGTGTCGTAAGCTTTTTCAAAGTAGTTTAACCCATCGGCGTACGACTCTGCGTTTTAAAGTGCAAATTGTAAACGCCTGATACATAAAATAAACATTTCTTATTAAGGATATCACGACCAACGATTGAAAGTGTTTTAAAGAACTTAAAATCAAACACAGACTACGTCAACTCCAAGTAACGGCGAGCATCTCACTCGTTGTATTTATTTTTACAAACATCATCCTCGTTGCCAGATGCAACAGCAGAAATAAAGTTTCATTTAACACAAAATAATATATAAATATTTTTGCTGCAATTACTTCAAAAACAAACATGAACAATTATAACAATTAAACAAATACAGAACATTAACAATTATTTATAATATTTAGTTACGTGTGAACCACAATGACTTGCGATGATGAGTTGCGTTACTCACAACCTGTTCCTACATCACTCCCTTGCCAGTAACGAAGTTTAGCTAATTAGAGGAAAAAAAACTGAAAATGACATTTAAATGTAATATGAATATAATGCACTAGAACAACATTTTAGGCATTGTCTGTAAAACGCACAGGTCGTTTTATTTTTCTTCCACAATGTGTTTGTGTGGTTAAAGCAGGCAATTTGTCGTCCTTTTTTGAATCACTTAATGCATTATGTTGCATCCTTTCAGTTGAGCCACTTCTTTTGGGTTCACAAGATGCAGGACTGTTAACATTTAATGGCAATGAAGCATCAGAAATGTCAAACTGTGTTAACTTATAGGCTGGTTTAATTCGATCAATAGAAATATTTATATGTTCACCTTTGATTAACAACGTGAAAAATTTTTGCGTTCGTTGCAATACTAAAAAGGGTTCCTCATATGGTGGTTCTAAGGGTTTTTTAACACGATCGATCCTAAGAAATACGTGATTAGTTGTATTTAAATCTTGTGAAACAAAAATGTGTTGTTTACATTTTTGTTTGGGTATTCTTGGTTTTACTAACTGCATCTGTTTTCGCAGATTATCAACAAAAGAATCTGTAATGGACACAGTTTTCGAAACTTCAAAAAACTCACCAGGTAATTTGATGGACTTACCAAATACCATTTCGGCTATTGTAAAACTACTGTCGTCTCGAAGAGAAGATCGTAAACCCATGAGAACAGTAGGCAATGACTCAGTCCATCGAATACAGTTGTGGCATCTAATGGCTGCTTTTAGCGTGCGATGTAGGCGTTCTATCTTTCCATTACTTTGGGGATGATAAGACGTCGTATGCCGTAATTTTACACCACAAATGATTGCTAATTTTCTGAATAATTCTGAAGTAAATTGAGTTTACCGATCCGTAACCACGAGAGAAGGTACTCCAAATCGTGTTATCCAGCATTCGTAAAAAGCTTGTGCAATAACTTCAGCAGTAATCTGCCGTAAAGGAACCACTTCCATCCAAGATGTGTGTCTATCGATGCATGTCAAACAATAGATGTATCCATCCGATGGAGAATACGGGCCAATCAAATCAATATGAATTACACTAAAACGATCATCTGGAGGTTTAAAGGTTCCAAATTCGGATTTTGTATGACGCGAAATTTTATTTTTTTTTGGCAATGTAGACATGCCCGTTTCCAGTTACGAACTTCCTGTTTCAGTGAAGACCAAGTGAATCGTGATGACATTTCTTTAACTGTTGTACGAATTCCGGGGTGAGATAAACAATGGATTTGTTGAAACATCCGCATACGGAAAGGCTTTGGAATAAAAGGTCTAACCTTTGATGTAGATGTGTCGCACCATAAGGATTTTCCGAATGGAAGCTGACACTGCTTAAATTTCAAGGATTTACTGTAAAGTCGCAGTTGTTTCAGTTCGTCATCATCAATTTGAGCGTCAGCAATTTGATCATAGTCTATAGATGGCAGGTTAACATTAGCAATTCTCGATAATGCATCTGCGACAATATTTTCCTGACCATTTACATAACATATATTTGTGGTAAATTGAGAAATATACTGTAAATGTCTCAACTGTCTTGGTGACGCTTTGTCGTTCTTTTGCTTAAAGGCAAAAACTAAAGGTTTGTGATCAGTGAAGATTTGGAAATCTCTACCTTCCAAATAATGCTTAAAATGTTTTACGGACAAATAAATAGCCAAAAGTTCACGATCGTACGTCGAATAATTAGTTTGTGCCTCATTTAGCTTTTTTGAAAAAAATGCGATAGGTTTCAACCCATCAGGTTCGTATTGTTGCAAAACTGCTCCTATAGCCAAATCCGATGCGTCTGTGTGAAGAGACAGAGGGTAATCGGAATTTGGATATGTCAACATTGCAACTTCTGCTATATCCATTTTGCATTTTTCAAATAGTTTTACAGTCGCCTCACTCCAAGGGACTTTTCTCTGATCTTTCTTTTTGGCACCTTTTAAAAATTCATGAAGAGGGGCTTGAGTTGCCGCAGCATTTTTTATGTACGGACGATAGAAGTTTAGCATACCCAAAAATGTACGCAATTTTTGAAGGGTATTTGGCAATGGATACTCTAATATGGCCTTTACTTTTTATGGCAGAGGCCTTGATCCTTTAGCCGAAATTTTATAGCCCAAAAATTCTAGTGAATCAACTCCGAAAACTGATTTGCTGACATTTATGCGAAGCCCGTAATCATTTAAGAGTTGAAAAACTATTTTGAGATGTGAACGATGTTCTTCTGTACTAGAAGAGGCAATCAATACATCATCTAAATAAGGAAACACAAAGTCTAAATTTCGAAATACTTCGTGAATAAATCTTTGGAATGTTGCCGGAGCATTCCGTAAACCAAAACTCATTCTGTTAAATTCGTAAAGTCCAAACGGAGTAATAATAGCTGTTTTTTTCTTGTCCTCCTCTGCAACAGGAATATGAAAATAGGCCTTAAAAAGGTCAATTTTAGAAAATATGACTTTGTTCGGCAAAATGTGCTGAAAATCTTCGAGTCTAGGAATTGGATATCTGTCTGGGAGTGTTTGGTCATTCAACCTTCTATAGTCCCCGCATGGTCGGAAAGATCCATCTTTCTTCGAGACCATATGCAATGGACTGGCCCACTCTGATTTAGATGGACGAATAATATTATTGTCCAGCATAAACTTAAATTCCTCTTTAGCAGTTTCTAATTTCTTTGGATCTAATCGTCTTGCTTTATAATACACTGGTGGTCCCCTAGTTTCAATGTGGTGTTTTACTGTATGCTTTACATCAGAAATAAAAAAATTAGGTTTTGTAATAGATGGGAACAAATACAATAAATCTGAATATTTACAGGCACTGTACATTGTATTTACACTGACGTTTAAGGCAGGTGCAACTTTACCTTGAGTAGAGAGGTTAGTTATTCCATCAATTAATGTTTTATTCCTAACGTCAACTAACAAAGGGAAACGATTTAGAAAATATGCTCCTAAAATTTGCTTTTTTATATTTGCTATGGCAAAAGGCCATTGAAATTCACGGCGTAATCCCAAATCAAGGGTCAATACTTTCGTTCCATGTTTCAATTTCAGTTCCATTTGCAGCATATAATTTATAGTCGCTAGTGGAAATTTGTTTTGTCGTATTAGGAATAATGCTGACATCAACTCCACTATCAACAAGAAAACGCAAACACGTTGTTTTGTCAAAGACAAATAGACAGTATTTACGGCAATCCTGAGTTACTTCCGCAGCAGAACTCGCCGTTAAGTCTGCTGCTGATGCGAGTTATCCGAATCGGCATTTTTCCATTCACAAGGTTGGTTACATTTATCTGGATAACATTTCGCTCCAAATTTATAGTGAAACAAACAGTACTTACCAGCAGGATTAAATCGTTTACGAGACGCGCTACGTCCCCGATTGTTTTTACTGGCACCTCTGCTCCTTGTACGACCGCGTTCAAGTTGTAAGCGGTTGATTTTACGCTTCAAAGATACAATCTGCGAACGTAAGCTATTAATTTCACTATCCTACTGTATATCGCCTCTAGATGTAGCATATAATTCGCGATTCGGATGCATTTCTACAATACGGTCAGCCATTTCGGCAAGTTTCCGGATATCTTCATTGCTCACGATTAGTATACTTCGGATGGAATCCGGCATATTTTGAAGAAATAGAGTTTTCAACACACTGTCCGAAATTCCATCTGTCGCCAAACTACGCATTTTTTGAAGTAGTTGAGTTTGCCTTAAATCGCCTAACTCCATTTCTGACACGAGACGCTGAATACGTCTATTCTCTCTCTCTTACCTCTTGCATTCAATAAAGTTAAAAATTCACTTGTCCATTCGCTTGCCATTTTCAACTTGTACAGCACAACAACTTGTCCAAAGAGATTAGAAACATAAATGTGAGAAACAATCGCCCTTTTTACGTCTTTTCCAACGAAATCCAACTATCGCGTATGAATACATATTAATTAACCAATGAGATTCAAAAAAGGCGCTAAAGGCCGTTAATCCTATAAGATTCCAGACTATCCGTCTAGGTTTTCACATTGGCGACGTTATCTCCACTCGTTTGGCAAGAATTGAAAAAGGCGCCAAGAGGTGGGCTGTGCTAGGATCCTTAAAAGTGTTCAGCAATCTCTCCTTCGCAGCGGTATATTTATTTTAATTATCATCAGCAACTATATCCCATAAATTTTCAACAAATCTTGGTTCCATCTGCGCAATTAAATAATGAAATTTTGTTTCCTCTGATTTAATACCACTAATGGAAAATTGCGTCTCCACTTGGTAAAACCAAATTTCTGGCTTTTCTGTCCAAAATGGAGGAATTTTTACACTAACCTTGGCTACTTCACCTTAGATGCAGTATCCATTGCACTTAGTTTCGGTTCGTATTTTTCGCCGGTCGCCATTGCAGTTCCGTTTCCGGGTCACCACTTTATCGGCGTATGACTCTGCGTTTTAAAGTGCAGATTGTAAACGCCCGATACATAAAATAAACATTTCTTATTTAGGATATCTCGACCAACGATTGAAAGAGTTTTAAAGAACTTAAAATCAAACACAGACTACGTCAACTCCAAGTAACGGCGAGCATCTCACTCGTTGTATTTATTTTTACAAACATCATCCTCGTTGCCAAATGCAACAACAGAAATAAAGTTTCATTTAACACAAAATAATATATAAAATATTTTTGCTGCAATTACTTCAAAAACAAACATGAACAATTATAACAATTAAACAAATACAGAACATTAACAATTATTTATAATATTTAGTTACGTGTGAACCACAATAACTTGCGATGATGAGTTGCGTTACTCACAACCTGTTCCTACAAACTTAATCAAATTCTAGCAGCTATTTTAATCGAAAATAGTATTGTTATATGTAGTTTTTTAGATAATAACATTTTGCTATTTATTCATTTTCATAAAACTTTACAAATCTGACGAAATGTATTTATTTTGTGAATGGAACTTTCATTCCGACGAAAATGGCCTTGCATTTTTTTTATAATAATTTGTCTTAGTTTTTTGCACCGTGTCATTGATTATGAAATCTGTTATGAATTATGTCTAATTTAATATACTTTTGGTCGTCAATAATTTTAAGATGATATTGAAATCTAAAGTTTTGTGCTATTCTGTAATGTTTTCCTGTCTTTATTGGGGTACGTAACAATTTATAATAACACATACAAATAGGTCTGCTCATAGGGAAAAAAATAAAAACATCAATTTTAACTTGATTCCATATTATGAGATATACTTATTTTTGATTTGCAACAAATACTCACTCAAATACTTTGATGTTCGCATCAGTATTTCGCCTTGCTCAGAACCATTCTAAGCATGAAAGCTTAAAAAAAAAAAAAAAAATACAGAAATATACTACAAATAATATTCGGCAGCATCCCAGTCAAGCAGTCTAGGGACTACTGTGTTTTGACAGCTTTGTCTCTGTTAGTATTATTCGGTGTGTTTGCTATACAGAAATCGAAATGGCTGGTACTGTGAAGGTATAATTTTTGTTATTTTTTTCATATTGATTAATATTCCTCAAATGGAAATTTTACCTTAGAATAAAATTGTTTAACCTCTTATTTTATTTCTTAAACCATCATGTTTAATTGTGTGTTTTCCTTGGTTGTCATATAGGCATATGGTAGACAATAAATATTGATATAAATCGAAACGCTCAGTGTGTTGCTTTGATAGAACGATTTTGTATTTTTTAATTTACTATATCTGTTTATAAATTAAACTCGGTTTTTTTTCTTTACTTAAAATCTATTCAAAATTTGACTGAATCTTATTTTATCAACTGTGACAGTTTAGTGTAAATCGAACTGGCTACATTTAACTTAACTTTATGCAAATACAAGTAAAATTATCTGATAAGTACATCATTCATGACAAGATATAATTTGTATCGGCTAGTATAAATTAAGTGTGCTTATTGATGATATACCTATTATTATTATTATTTCGGCAATCTAGGTTTTCTTTCGTAAATGATATCAGCACATTACTTTAATCTGAAATAAAATTTGTATATTTTTACAACTTTTTGTTGAATTGTTGCAAATATATCGTGGAAACCAAATCGGCAATTTCATCAAACTTTGTTTAAGGATAAGGACAACTTAGTTCATCAGCCCGGAATTTTAAAAAATCGCACATTTCTTAATATCGTGAATCTCGATTTCGTAAAAGAACTTCAACTACATATTAAATAAAAGAAATATACAGTTGAAAAAATATATTGTTACTGAAATTTCTGTCTCTGTTTATAAATATTTAGTTGAGGACAATATGCAGCCCATATTTCTAGCAAATAAGCTGATTGTCAAAAATGCTAGTAAAAAAAAATAATAATAATGACCAGTTTTGGAGCAATTAGAGTGTTAATAATTTACAGAGTGCTTGGCTGTAAGAGATGAATCTGCATTTTTAGATATAATGAATATATTTACTGTTATAATATAATTTTTCCATATTATTAGTACTAGTTGAAAATACTCGTTAATATTTTAATTTCAATTTTTTAAAGATGGATGTTTTTATTCTTTCAGATTCCTGATTGTGCAATGGAGGCTGGATCTTCCAGCGAAGAATCTGTTAGTAAAAGTTTTTTTTTAATTAAAAATATTTTAAATGTATAACTTGCTATGATTTTCATTATTAATAACTGCTAATGATTATAAATTACAGTTATTATCCTTCAAATATTATATTATCAATAGCTCCCTCTTTCTTTTTGCTTCAAAATAATATGATATGCTGAAATTAAGCATAGAATTTTATTTAATCCCATATTATTCTGAAAAATATCTATTCTAATGGTATCGGAAACATGATTTGGAAGTTGATCAAATATTTAATGCTATTGAATTTTTTGTATTTGATGAAAGCAAAATGATTAAGGAAGTATTTATTGTAATTGTCATTTCTGAATAATTGTATAGAAGGAAATTTATTTCTGATCTTTTAATTATTTTTATTTAATTTTATCCTTTCAATGTATTTTTTAATTTTTTTTTCCCCTTTCAAAACTTTATGTATTCTATCAAACAAAAAAAATTCTAGTTTGAAACCGATATTTATTTAAAAAATTCTTTCAAAGGTTTTTTTTTTTTTTTCCAGTTACTGTTTTTGTAGTAGTTATTGTTATAGTGATTTTTCATTTTATCCAATCAACCTTTTAGCCTTATTCTTTCTTAATAAAAATTCTGACTTGTTTTATTTTAAATTGGAAATCTCTGACAATACATTTATATATAGTCGTATCTTTGAGAAAATATATTCTGTATTATGTTTTTTTTTTAAGTATGAATTTTATGCTTGAATTAATTTTTAATATTTATGCTATTTTGTCCTTGAATTTTTTTTTCTTTTTACTTTATTTATAGTAGGAGCAAAAATTATTAACTATCTTTATAAGCATAATTTCATGAGTTAGCTCTTAAGAGTTTTCCATTAGGAAACTATCAGTCATGAAAATCAACTGTCTTTTGTGTAAATTGGTTAGAAGAGATTGAATTTCTATCAAGTTTTGTGGTAGAAAAATGTTTCTATAGCTTTTTGTCTTGTTCTTATTTAAGGTAGGAAATTAGCAACATTAATATATTTTATGCTGATTCTACCACGCATACATTATGGATAAAATATTCCTTTGTGCGATTTGTACAAATTGCTAATAGACAGTTGCATGTTTTATATCTTCAGCTATTATATTTATCATTTATATTTTGATTTTTTTTTTTTTTCCTTTTTTCTATTCAAAGCAATCAGTGCTATGTATTATGTAAAAATATGTAGTAAAGCATGAAAATGACTATGAACACATTTTGAATTACTGTTTAAATTTGAATAAGACATTTTACATTGCTATCTCTTTATTAATGATTACCTTTAATCTAATAGATTTTTTATTTTTGTAAAAAATGCAATTTTTTTAATTGAACTTTAGGATTCTATGGATTACTCTGTAGCTTCTAACAACAGGTAAATACTTTGTTTATAATTTTTTGTATTGTGTTTTATATTCTATGATATGCATACTGATGCATAAGTTCTCAAATTTTTAAAATCAATATGAAATTTTTAGAAGTTTAATTATTTCTTCAAGGCTGAGTTTCCTTTTTTTTGTGTTGTTAAATATAATCTGTTTAATTCATTTATATTTAAAATATTTACTTGCATTATAAATTTTGTAATGTTTGTATAATTAATTTTTTTTTAAATCCTATGATCTTTTCTTTTTTTCTATATTCTCTTGTATCTAGAATTTTATTTATTTATATTGAGCAGCTTATATGCCTATTATTATGAACTCAATTTTGGTTAATTTTGCAATGATTAAAATGATCAACAAATTCATCTTTTTAAGCAATTGTACAATATTTTCTAAAGTCGATTCTTAAATAAAATATGAATCTTAATGTTGAACTAAAATGAAGTAAAAGTTAATTTAATGCATGGTCCATTACTTTTGCAAAACTTGATGAAAGGATTATATAAATTCCTGTTTATTTTCTGTATGCACATAACCTGCGATAAAATTAAATTTTTACTTACATTCGTAATATAATTAAATATTTTGATTATGAAGTCACTGTATGTAAATAATTTTCATGTTTATTAAAGACTGAAATTGCAAGTCTCAAGCTAGGTAGAAGGTAAATAAATTCAATATATAAATCATGTGTTAATATTAAAGAATTCATTATCTCAAAGGTTTATTAGGAGAGAGAATTTCAAAATTAATAAGATAGTGGTGGGTAATATATAATGTGCTGCAGTGATTTATATCGAATATTGTTTTTTGCTTAGAACTACTCTATAGAACTTCTAATAATATTATCTATCTAGTGAATGTTGAATATACTTGTTTTTTTTTAATCGTTTCTTTTTTCTTAATGGCTTCTTTTCCAGTTTTAAGAAAGGATATATACCTGATTGTTGTTTGTTGAATATTATATGTATATTATTTTATTATACGTTGGGTTTTTCTTGTAACAAATTCTTATGTGTGGTTAAAATTATATTTAAAAGTGAATTTTTTAGTGAAATGGTTAAATTAGTTATAAAGAAAGCTTATTTGTTTTTAATAATAACTAAGGCCTATTTAGAGAAATAAGGTATTCGATTAGATTGCCATCCTGTTTTGAAATTAGACTTTGATTATTTGTGGACTGATCTTGACTCTTTGTAAAATGATATGATGAAGACTTAAGACTTATCCCCATCTCTAAACTACTGGAAAAAGAAATATTTAATCCAAGTGAATTTGACAATATGATTGATAAAAGGTTGTATGAAGAATTATAAACTTAAATGATTCATGTTATCAATTTTTATTTCTTTCTCTAACATGTTTGCATCCAAATTCCATCAAATTATCTTATGCTACAAAATTAACAATTTTTTTTCACCATTAATTCCTCTATATGATATTGTACCAAGTTATCATAGCTTAGTAACATTTTTCAATATTTATGATTGATAACAATTCTTCTGGAGATAATATAAAATTACTTACATGACCCCATAGTGGGAACAACTACTTGTGCCAACAAATCATAAATTTTAATAAGTATTGTAAATTTCTTTTGAATGTTATTATGCATCTTATTTTACAACTGTTTTCTGATAAATTTTTTCCTTTAAAAATATTTGAAATTAGTAAGAATATTTTCTAATTATTTCTTATCATATTCTCTTTATTAATCTTCTGTTTTATTTATATTTTTTAAGCGATCATGCATCTCCTGAAGATGAGAGGTATGAATACTTCTGTTTTTAATATTCTATTTAATGCTAGATTTTTTTTAACTAAATTGAAAATATTGAAAAAAAAGCTGGGAAAAATATATGCATGTAATTAAACATATTTCAAAATAAATTATAAAAACAAGAATAATTATTGAATTTTATAATATATTATTTTTTTAATAATACTTATTAAAAATACTTTTTTTCTAGCAATCCTGGTTCTTCTGAAGGGCAAGATGAACAGTATGAATTTTCATTTAAATTTCTACTGAATGCTATATTTCCTGACTAAATTTAAAATTGGTTGTCTAAATTAAAGATATGTGATTTTCTGTCTTTCTTTTAGCCATGCACTAGCTATCGATATAGTTCGACGCAAGTTAATTGAAACTGGCCAAATGGAAAGGTAACAGTATAAAATTTTCAGCCCTTTATTTTAAAATTGTATAATAGTACTTTTTCTGTTGTAAAAGACAACTGCTTATGCCTATTATGTTACAAAATACTTCATGCCTATCAGATGTATTATGCAGAAATTTCTGCATGTGTTAGAGTGACTTCCTCTTTATAACTCGATCAATGTGTAGATAAATATTTATGCAACATTAAATGCCAAATGTTTGTATTGCAGTCTGCTTTCACAATAAAAATTGCCATGGTTCCTCCCCCGCCCCCATATTGCATGGGTGCATAAAACAAATGCATTTTTTTTTAAATTTCTATAAATTATGAAATTGTGGTCTGACAAAGCTAAAACTCAAAAATAAATTGTAATTTAACTACATTTAGGTTTTAATTATCAAATTAGTATCATTTTCTTCAATGAAGAACTGCAAAAAAAAAAATGTATTTAATTACTAAAATTTTTTTCACTAAAAGTCTGACTTTTTTTGTTTACTTGCTTGAAGCTTTGAGAACGGTGATTTGAATTTATCATAAGGCTGTAATCAGCATAAGCAATAATAATAAGAAGAAGACATTAATTGCTCGGCTGTAAACTCGATATAGAATAATGAGGATTATATAATAAAAAATCTTTTAACTCTATACATCAAATGATAATAAAAATTAAATGGTAGGAAATTTTAATATAAAAAAATCTACATATATGTATACATGTATATTCTACATCTCCTCTTAAACAATTGAATTAACCAAATTTTGCACACTGATTCTTGAAGATAAGGAAAAAAAAAGAAATTATAAACTTTTCAAAGATTAATTAAATATTAAGACAATTAAAAATTAATCTATTTTGCCAAAAAAATTTTTTTTATTTAAAATGCAAAATTTTATTATTTTAGAGGTGTTAATAGCATTTCTGTGCTGCATTTTTTTTCCAGTTTTTTTTAAATATTAATTTTAATTTTAAACTCCTCCACCATTATTTTTTCATACTTCTTCATTTCACCGGTTTTCATTTGTTTTAAAATAGTAATTTAACAATGCAGTCGAGAAGATGAAGGTAAGAAAAGTAAAATTCTTGAGAGCAAATGAAACAGATGTTTGACAGCAAGGGCTTCAAGCTTTGAGAATTTAATGAATATTTTGCATTTTTTTCCTGCAGAAACTTCTGAAAAAATTATTCCTAAAAGAATTATATTTTTAATAATACCAACTCCATTTTTGTACAGTTTATTTATTAATTGTTATTAATTCTTTAGAAAATTTAACCCAGATGATAAAAGTGCCATAAAACAAATTCTGTAAATTATAATTTTTTAAATATTTTTTACAAATGTAGTTTCTATGTTCAAAGTATTGTGCACAAATGGATTTTAATCCCAAACAGTCCCAAATGTAATAATTAGTTACATAATAAATGTAAACTGAAGTATTTAATTACAATACGTAATGAATTGCAACATTTCTATTACTTTTCCAGTATATTGTCATACTTGCTGCTTCTTTTTGTTATTGTTTTTGTTACATTATCCTAATATTATATTTTTCATAGCATATAGTAGAAAAATTGGAATGGATATATATATATATATATATATATATATATATATATATATATATTCCAATGGTTTAGCTTAGGATCCTTGGGTAAGTTAGTAAAAATTTTAAGAAGAAACAAAAGAAATTGCAACTGCAATATGTACCCTCTGTTACTATTAAAGCTGTTATTAGAAATGGAAATATGTTATGTAAAAAAAAAGTCAATGTTTTTATGCTTTTTTATAATAGGAAGAAATGGAGTAAGGTTCCATGGTTCTTGAAATCTCCTTGAATTTTATTTTGCTATGTTCGGGGGCATCGAAAAAATACTTTTTTTTAGTTAGGTTATTGAAAAATAAGCCAAGTATAAATTCATCATTGATTTGTTTATTTGAGAAGAAAACAAACTGAAGAAGTTTCTGTGCAGTTTCAAAGATGGAGTTACAGTAGTTGATTTTTCAGAAAAAAGAGGTAAAAATTAGACTTAATAACAGGGGCGAAATGCTAAATTTAAGTACATTTTCCATAGGTCATTGCACTTGAAGAAACTATTTGTAACTATTTGTTTCTTAGAAACCAGTCACTACTAAGCTTTTTGTTTTTTCAAATCTTATTTTCATTACTTTTTCAGAAAATCGACCAACCGAAATCATATAATATTTTTAAAGTTAGATGCCCCCCCCCCCCCCCGAATGATAGAAAAGTACTTTTAATCATTTTTCAACAGCTTTTTTTTTTCAAATAATGCAGGTAATATAATTTTTAGAATTTTCTTGTATTATTATTTAATAACATTGCCATTCGAAATAAGCATCGAAGCTGAATTCAACCTCTAAAGAAAGTTGCAACCATTTTTGGAATTCATCATGTCATGCTATAATATTTCAATTAAAAAAATATTTTTAAAAGTTTAAAAAAAATTTTTTTATGGAAACCATAATTTATTATAAATTAGGGGAAAAGAATTCTGCCCTTAAAAAATACAGGATTAAGTATACATGTATACATGAATACTTTATTTTTGCATCTGTTTCTCATTACACGTTCTGCTAATATAATCGGGCAATTTTAACATTCAACAGCTTATTGGCCTTTTTAATATCTATAGCGTTTTAAATAAAATTTTCTCCTGAAATTACTACTTTTGAGTTATAGATATAGTTATATCGAGTTCAGACTTCTCCACCTCGTTTCTTCCATGCTTAATCTGGTAATATAGTACATTCCTGAGTATCTGGTTCGCGATTATCTGCCTTCCATACTATCCAGGCCTAGTTTTCTTTTTTTGTAATTAAATGAGAAAGGCAAGGTGTGCATTGGCAGCATTGCCAAGACATTGAAAGTGGACGCCTGCTACGATCTTCCTATGTGTCATGTACAAAATATAAGTTGTAACAGGAGAAAAGCTGCTTTCTGCTTATTGGTCATTGTCTCGTCAATGTATAACGGACCTCATTTGTTGCCATTATTCCTGATTGCACAGCGCATACAGTATTCGTATATTGCTCTTGGGGTATACTTAATGCTTTCTTGAATGTACCACAGTGAAAATTTCAAAATGAGCAATAAACAACAACAACAAAAAAAAAAAACAGTTGTAGTGACTATGAAGGAGAAATTATGTGCAATACAACGATTAGACTGCTATAACATAAAAAATATAGCTTTGGAATTTGAAAAAGTACAGTAGGTTACTGGGTAAAAAATCGAGCAGAAATTGAAAAAAGAGCGTTTTGCACAAGTTAGTGTAAATGGAATAAAAGTAAGATAAAACCATGAATACTCGATAAAAAGTGAAAAAATATGTTTTTTAACAGTGAGTTTTGACGGCCAATCCGACTTTTTTGTTATCCCGCCTGCTCTTCCACCATATTAGGCCAGATACTCGAGAGTGTACTGTATATTTATGTATTTAGGGTCTTGTTTTAGCCAACTGAAGAACTTAAACCACTAAAATGGTTTTAATGTATTCCTCCCCCCTCCCCTTCTTTTTGATACTTTTTGTGGCAAATCAACTGGACTATTTATTTTTCCCTTGAGAATTCCACCAACTCAAAATGGTTATTGATTTGGGAGAGCTGAACATCTCCAGTTTTTTTCTTTCTGTGTAAGGAAGAAAAAGAAAAGAAGTTGCAACAAGTAGGATAACCTTACAAGGGGGACAAAATCTTCAGCTGGCCCAGCTGCTGCAGATAATATTATGCCAATTGCACTTTTTATCTTCACATGGTTAGATGCAGATCTGAAATGGTCTTTGAAGTGTGTGGACAGTCTGATGATCTTCATGTATATAGTCTAATGTTTGATAAACATTCAACTAATTTGAAACAAACCGAAAATTACATTTTCTGTTTGGGAATGAGAAAATAACAATTATAATATTAAATATGTGACTCCAGCTTTGAGCCATCTCCTGCCGAATAATCCAAATAATTCTCTTGCATAATTCTAAAAAAAAAATTTGAATGAGATTTTATCTATCTTGATAGAGAATCTATCAGTAAGTAAGGAAATTTTAATTTATTAAATGATAAAATGCAAAAAAAAAAAAAAAAAAGATTAACTGTAGCCTGTGTGGGATTTTGAATTTTTTTCTTTTTAAAATCTAATGCGTTTTATGTATTCGAAGATTTGTCTGCAAAAAGAGAGAATTATACTTCAAACTTTCAGGAGATAGAAAATTTCCCAAGAATTTGTAGAGATTTAAGTATCTATAGAATGCATGTGCCATTAAAGTGCAATTGAGATAAGAAACAATTTCATATTTGATTTCATAATATGAGAAGAGATGATCAATGGCTGTTTAAAAACTTTAAGTATTATGAAAAGCAAGTTCTTAAAAGCCTAAAAAAAATGTGATGTCTCTTTGATTTTTCAATTAAAGATTCATACATCATTATTAAAAAAAGTCAATATTGGATTCTTTGGGCACAAAATGTTACAAACAAGTTAGTAATTGGGGGGGGGGGTAAAAAAAATAGCCTATAGATTTGAAACGTGAATGTCTGGTCATGGTATATACCTTCATTTGCAAAACTCCTTCGCAACTATATTCTTTCCAGAAGTATGAGTATTTAGATCAGAGAAGAATAAACATACAACCTTGCTATAACAAAATGAAAGCCATTTTTGGTCCTGTGAATTGAAAGTGCCTACAAAAAGAGTGATTTTAGCAGAATTGAACAATTTTTTGAATGATGCGACTTGTAATTTAGTAGAATTTCGGGAATTTTGAAGTATCTAAAAGTAGATTTGATAAGTTTTCTTCAAAATATTTTAGCAGTCAAAAATTTTATCAGAAGTGAGAAGTAATTAAGATTCTAAAGAAATACAATTTAATTGTTTCATCAAGTATTTAATTGCATTATTTTCTTTCATTGTTGAAGGATTCTATTTAATATCTATGTAGTTTGTTAAATGAATTTAAAAAGTGAAGTTACAATACAGCTAAAATTAGAAATAAGAAAGCAGGCCATTTGCATTTTTAACTGCATTATGATGTTATGGATTAGGTTCCATTAGTTAACTTCATATACGTTCAGTGAACAGAATGTATACGGGAAAATTAAAATAGCATGCCATTAATATCTGATATATTGACAGAATCTTGAACATGAAGTTATATTTAAACAGTTTAACTGAAATTAAATCTAACCAGAATCCCCATCAAACTGGCTGGTCGTCAAACATGTCTACTTTTAATAAAACTATTCTAAAATTTGGATAGTATTAATAATTACCGATTAATTATATTTACTGTAATATAGATATTAAATTTCTGTTTGATTGATTAGAAATAATTATTTTGTATTTAAAGCCAATAGACACTTTTTTTCTGATTATTGAAAAAACAAGTTTTCAATATTCAAACCACTGTGAAATGTCTTGTGTAATTATTTTATTTATAATCTGGAGCAAGTCACAGTTTCAATGACAGAAAAATTTACTTAAATAAAATTAAGGTATTCTATTATGACTTAAATTTTGTCTGTAAAAAATATTTGCTTTAAAAGTATTGGGGGAATGAACTGGGGGTGTTGCTTATCTCTATTTGATTTATTGAATTAAAAAAAGTTGAGAAAGCAAGATCAACTAAAAAAAATGAATAATTTCAAATGTAAATCATATATATATCCTCTAAATTTAATGTGTTTCTTTAAAAAAAAATAAACATGAATATTTAAGTTTTGTAAATAAAATGCAGGCTTGTCTTTTTCAGTTCTAAGAAAAAATGCCATTGTGATAACAAAATAGTTTTACCCTTTTCATAAATTACATATCTTGAATCTTTTCTAGATTGAAAGAATTGATGGAACGTCGTCTTTTGGAAGTTGGATGGCGTAGTCGAATGCTGGGAAAGTGTCGTGGTATGTCATATTTTAACCTTTATGCTTAGTGAAATCCAAAATCTGTTTTCACTTTCTTGTATTTTTTAAAAAAATATTGTAATCATCAAAAGATTTGAACCCAAGATTGTGCCGAAACTCTGTTTTTCTAGCCTGCCCGAATCTGAAAAATAAGTTAATTTTAAAATACTTTAAGCTAGACAAATGAAATTTGATTTGTTGTTTTTACACCAAGTTTGTAGATTTCTATCTAATTTTGAAGTAAATTCATTCAGTGGTAATCTGTTTGTTGCAGTCTGAGAAAAAGTAAATGTAAAACTCTAAATTAAGAATAAAACCTATTGGAGGATTGACTGTCTGTACTTTTTCATGCTTATAAAAGCAGTAACTCAAAAATACGATGGCTTACATAAATTAAATTTGACTGTGTGATTATAATTGTAATGCTATATGTAATTTTGGTTTCAATTAATTAATAAAAAAGGTCTCCAAAATATATATGTGGCTTTCTTTTTTATACTGTGAAGACTCTTATACTCATGTATAAGAGTCTGAAGATAAAAATATTCATGATGTTTATGCCCTTGTAGAAGATTTCACAATTTTGGTGGTGGTGGGGGGGGGGGATAAAACTTGATTGGATATGTGAGAAATTTTTGTGGAGATTGCTCTGGTTGTTTAAGTTGCAAATTTTACTGGAGAAACTGAAAAGAATTGTATCCCTTTTTCAATACATTGGTAGATCTGATTAGCGATTCTTGTAGACTGACTGCTTGTGGTGTTATTAATTATCAATTCATCCATTTTCCATTTCATAATAAATATATTAGCTGTCTTTAACGGTCAGCTTATTTGCAGATTTGGGGCTTTTTAAATGATTAATATGGACTGGGTCTTTGTAGTTACACACATGGTGATGGTTAAGTCTATTTTGGCACTTGATAAACTTTCTCGTGCTTCTTGATTTCTTTTATATCTTCTTTTATCTGACTGAAAAGAATGCCAGCCATCTCCATAGCATTTCTAATGGAAGTTTTGCAGCTTCAGTAATTAACAAAGCATAGAATTAAATGCAGCTGTAAAAAGGTTCAGTGAAGTAGTCTGAAAAATCCATATATCAATGTGTTTATTGCTGAAGGACAACAATCAATAGTGACTGCGATATCTGTGCTACATATATTGAGAGTAAAAAAAGTAGAGAGTTTTATATAGTGAGAAAGAGATATTGCTTTATTTAGAGTATTGAGAGATCAATTTAATATTGTGAAAGGGATAAAATCATGGTACAGTGGTGCGATTGCTGATTAAATTCACAATTATTATTAATAGTTTCATTTTTTTAAAATTAACATGTTTATAATGCTATACTAATACTGCTTGCTTGGTATATTTTATTTTATAAAGATTCTCTAGCAAATTTAAATTCTACTAATTTGTTATAAATAGAGTAGTTTTATAAAAATAACGTACTTTTTGAAAAGAGTAATTTCTTCATAATATTTCATTAAAGCTACATAAATCTTGATCCAGACTGCTATAAAATAAGGGAGTAGTGTAACAAAACAATTTTTTTATATACAGCCTTATATTTAAAAAAAACAAAAACAACTTGTCTCATCTAGGTTAATATTATTTAATAAAATCACATAACAGTTGAAAAATTAATCACAAAATATTTCCTTGATCAAATTGGAAAATAAGTAAATATATATACTAACAGGCTTGTTGATAGCTCAGTGGTAAAACTCATAAAACTCAAAAATAACTCACTAAAAACTCACACGCACGAACACTCAACTTTATTCCAACTCACAAAAACAGAAGTGAACTCACTTCATTTCAAAGCACAATCTCTTCACCTCACTTCACTTAACATTCCGCCGCCCGTTGACATGTTCACATTCAACTAATTGTCAATCATCTCACACAAAGAACAAATTTCATTAAAATACAATAAAATATTAAATTGCAATAAAATTTTAAACATTATAAATTACAGTAAAATATTAAATATTACACCGTTGAAATTGACTTCTAAACAAGTAGCCAATAACACAAGGAATACCTTTTAACACAATACACAAGAATAATCATTCTTCAATAGGCAATAAACATACCTTTGATATAGATCTTTTAAAAATACCCTTCCTGGTTTTCACAGCCACAACCCGAACTCTACCATCATTTCCTGGAAATAATCCAACAATTCTCCCCAACGGCCAGTTACTCACAGCCATATTATCTTCCTTAATAATAACTAAATCACCAATTTTAACATTATTTTTTTCAAAAAACCATTTTCTACGTTGTTGCAAATTCGAAAGATAATCACTGGACCATTTTTTCCAGATAATCTGCGACATTTTAGTTAATTTTTGCCAAATTTTTAATCTACTATCTGGTATGTCAACCAGATTAGGCTCTACGATAGAAGTAATTGGTCGCCCTATAAGAAAATGACCTGGTGTTAAGGCATTCAAATCATCCACATCAGTAGTCAGAGGAACAAGAGGTCTAGAATTCAAAATCCCTTCTATTTGTGTTGTTAAGGTCAGAAACTCCTCATACGTTAATTTTGAATTTCCTACGACTCTTTTAAAATGATGTTTGAATGACCTGACTCCCGCCTCCCACAGACCTCCGAAATTTGGAGCTCTAGGTGGCAAGAATTTCCATTCAATACCTTCGCTACTGAGATAACCGGATAACTTATCGTCTGGGCTTTTTACTATGCTATGTAAGCGTTTTAACTCCTTATGGCTCCCAACAAAGTTAGTAGCATTATCCGAAAACAACTTAGAGCACTTTCCTCTTCTAGCGAAAAATCTCTTCAAAGTAGCAATAAATGCTTGGGAAGACAATTCAGTAACAAGCTCTAAATGGATGCATTTCGTTACAAAACAAATAAAAAGACTAACATAGACTTTTTGATAATTTCCCTTACGTTGGTTTTTGTATTTAATTAGGAATGGACCAGTAAAATCTACTCCAGTACAGTTAAATGGGTAATTGGCAGTAATTCTTTCTTTAGGAAGAGATCCCATTAACTGCTCACAACTCACTGGTTTTACTTTAAAGCAAGTTACGCATTTATGTACGACTTCTCTACAATTTGTTCGACCATTTAATGGCCAATACTTTTGGCGTACATGAAATAGCAAGGATTGAGCTCCAAGATGTAAATTTATCATGTGATAATAATTCAATATCATACGAGTTACCTTACTTTTTGAAGGCAATACAATAGGGTATTTTTTATTTATACACAATTCACTATTACTCAGTCTTCCACCAACTCGTATGAGACCCCTCTCGTCCAAAAATGGATGCAAACTTTTCAATTGGCTATCCTGATTTACCTCACCTTTCTTCTTAAGTGAATTAATGTCCTTTGCAAACGACTCCCCTTGCACTTGCTTTAGTATAAATACTTCAGTATTTCTTAACTCACCAGAGTCTAATGCGTCTCTTTTCTTATCGCATTTTTCTCTACAGTTTCTAATGAACCTGAAACCATAACTTAAAATACGGATTACTTTACAATAGTTATTACTTATATTGATCAAACTATGAACAAGATCACAAGCATCACTATTAAACACAGAAAAACAATTAGAGTCACTGGAGTTAGTGAAGGCTAGTTCATCAGAAAAATCATTCTGGAAAGTGGCTGATGGGATTTCCCTCTCTGGATAGTCTCTACCGGTCAGGAACTCAGGACCATTCCACCACAAAGAGTTCTCAGACAGTTTGTCAGGATCCACACCTCTCGAGATCAAATCAGCTGGGTTATTGTGAGAAGATACATGTCTCCACTGGTTCACCTTGGTTGCTGCCTGTATTGATGCAACTCGGTTTGCCACAAAGGTTTTTAAGTGACAAGGTTCTTTTTGCAGCCAACATAGAACAATCATGGAGTCGGACCACAAATAAGTGTTGGTTATATTAAGTTTCAGGGCGGAAATCACTCTAACCACTAATTTAGAAAGTAGAACTGCTGCACAAAGTTCCAATTTTGGAATTGTCAGACGTTTTAAGGGTGACACTCTGGACTTACTAGCAACCAATTTTACAGACACTTCACCAGTCTTTGACTGTGATTTGCAGTAAATCACTGCTCCATAAGCGACTTCACTCGCATCTGCAAAGCCATGTATTTCAATTAAAACTGGGCTCGGTAGTAATATACACCTTTCTACTCTAACACTATTGATAAATTGAAGGGCTGATGAAAATCGTAACCACTCGTCCTTTTCCTTTGTAGGTAGATGATCGTCCCAGTTTAACTCTAGTAGCCATAGCCGTTGCAAAAATATTTTTGCTCTTGCAACCATTGGACCCAAAATACCGAGTGGATCGAATATACGAGCTATGGTTGACAAAACTTGGCGTTTTGTCACACCTATATCTTCACTCGACACCTTGAAGGCAAAACAGTCTTCTCTTGATTTCCAAATAACACCCAGCGTTTTGGTTTCTTCTGCATAAGAGCATGGATATGATTCGCTATTTACTGCAAGCTCTGCGTTGTTACTGCACCATTTATGTAAAACCATCCCTCCTCTACCCAATATCTCAATCAACTCTCGTTGGAGCGCTTTTGCAGATTCTATACAATCAGATCCGGAAAGTACATCGTCCATATAAAAATCATTCTCTAACACTACTGCCGCTGCAGGATATCTCTTTCCCTCATCAAGCGCAAGTTGTCTCAGGGTTCTCATTGCCAGAAAAGGCGCACTGGTTGTTCCGTATGTTACTGTAGTCAACTCGAAAGTTTTTATAGGTTCATGAAGGCTTTCCTTCCACAATATTCTTTGTAGCTTTCTTTGATCAGGATGAATTGCAATTGCTCGATACATTTTCTTTATAT
Source organism: Argiope aurantia (assembly GCA_026543865.1). Lineage (NCBI taxonomy): Eukaryota > Metazoa > Arthropoda > Arachnida > Araneae > Araneidae > Argiope > Argiope aurantia. The sequence goes on from JAPMOR010028316.1 coordinate 177,546, forward strand.
CGGCAGTGAAGGCAAAACTGTGTTTTCTAAATCGTAACATAATTGAAAGCAAATCCTCTTGAATGACGCCCCCATTGTATTGTATAGAATTCAAAGATTTCCCCTCAGGGGTTAACGAAGAAGCATTGAATACAACTCTTAAGGGTGTTGACTTACTTTTCTCCAATCCTCTGTACACTCCAAGGTGGGGAATGTAATATGATCCCTTTTCTTCCTCATTTTCATGGATTTCAATCATATGACCCAACTGCTGATATTCTTTCAAAAAATCCGAATATAACTTTAAATACTCGGGCTCTTTTGCTAATCGATTCCATAAGGAATTTAGTTTTTTAGATGCAATCTGTCTGGAACTTCCCAAAGTAACCGGATCTTCTTTCAAAGGCATTTTAACAACGTATCTACCAGATTCATCTCGTGTGAAAGTTTTTGCGAAATGTTCTTCACAAATTAATGTTTCTTTATTTTGAGGCTTTTCAGTCTCAAGACTCTCGATTTCCCAAAATTTTCTAAGTGTTTTGTCTAAATTAGTTTCGTCCCTTATAAGTCCACAATGAATCCTATTCTTTCCTTCTGTAGGAATTTTTCCCGATACTACAAAACCAAAAACAGTGTTTTGAAGAATAAGATTAGAATTATTAATGCGAATTTGGCCTGGTCTTAACAGCTCATAAAAAATCTCGGCTCCAAGTAACATTTGAGCTTTCTCGGGTAGATTAAAATTGTTGTCAGCCAAATTTACGTTAGAAAAATCTAGTCCTGAAATGTCAATAGCATTAGAAGGAGTTTTACCAGTAGAAATTCTTGGGACTACAAGAAAATCTAAATTTTTGATAAAACTGTTATCCTCATTACAAATAGATGCATTCACTCTGAATTTTATTGTCAAGGATATATCATTAATTCCTGAAACTAGAACATTAGCTCTTTCTCGTTTTAAACGCAAAAGCTCAGTTAAATCACTAGATAAAAAATTTGATTCACTTCCCACATCCAGCAAACATTTAACTTTGTATTTATTTCCTGCCTCATCCATTAAATAACATACTGCAGTTGAAAGCAACACCGTATTCTTTTTATTTGAAAAACTACTCATAAATATTTTCTCGTTATAGACGAACTCTTCCGCGTTCGCGTTCAAGGTTGCTGAGTCAGCAGTTTGGTTAGAATCGATCGTTAAAGCCACGCCCTTTGAGTTTTTATTTCTTATCGATGAAAATGATTCTTTTTCGCTCTCCGCAGTATTAATTCTTGGAAAATGCAAAGACTTATGATGACGCCGCCTGCAAAAGCAATTAATCTTTGATCTGCAATTTGAAACTAGATGCGGGTTCAAACAACAAAAGCATAACTTCTTATTTTTTACAAATTCTACCCTTTCCTGTACACTTAATTTTAAGTAAGACTGGCAGTTAGCCAAAAAATGGGCTTCATTACAAAATGCACAATTTGCAGTCCTAACATCCGATAAGAATACTTTAGATGCATCTTTTGCAGGTTTTGAATCCGATAGAAATACTTTAGTAGTATTTTTGTAACCTCTAACAAAATTACTTTCGTTTAAAGGTTTTCCACGAGAAGTAAAAAACAAATCACATTGTTTTGCAAGCTCCGTTGGCGCGAACCAACTCTCTCCTTGTTTTATACTTATATGCGCTGCTGTTTCTTTATCCAAAGTTTGGAATATCTTATCCGAAACAATCAATTGCTTTAGAGTTTCAAACTCGGTAACTTTTCTTAATTTTAAATAGTACTCTAAATTTGTAGAAAGCCGCGAGGCAAATTGCACATGTGATTCATTTATACGCTGCGCCTTCCTGAAATTTTCCAAGCAAGCTTGGGCAGTGGGTTCAAACTCTCTCAGAACTATCGATTTCACTACCTCGTAATTATTTATTTCGTCATCCTTTATGTAAACAATAATATTAGATGCACGCTCACCCAGTAAATTTAAAAGGATTTCTGCTTTTAGATTATCAGGCACATTTTTCGTAACGAAGGCTCTTTCTAGAGACGAAAAAAAGAATCCCCACGATTCTGGCTTCCTAGGAACATTAATTGTTAAGGTTTTAATACTTTTAATTAAAACATCCAATGAGCAACTGTGCCTATCACTCTCTGTTTCATCTAAACTTTTGCTGCTATTACAGCTCGAGTGGGTTTTCGACAATTCCAATTCGAGTTTTATTCGTTCCATTTTAATTTTCTCAATTTCAAGAGTTCTCATACTTGTCTCTTCGTGAGACTTTCTTTCACTCACGATACTATTAACATAGTCCAATACAAAATCTTTATCATTTTCATATGCTTTGGATTTTAAAATAAGCTCTTTTAGTTCGCTTACCTTTGCATTTGACGGCACATTGTCGCAGAACTCCTCTGCGACCTGCTTGAGGTCTTCTTTTATGCAATTCTTAAACATTTCTTCTCAAATGAATCTCAGTCGCATAATTTACTTAATTACTCCGCTTCGACGGACCAGATGTTGATAGCTCAGTGGTAAAACTCATAAAACTCAAAAATAACTCACTAAAAACTCACACGCACGAACACTCAACTTTATTCCAACTCACAAAAACAGAAGTGAACTCACTTCATTTCAAAGCACAATCTCTTCACCTCACTTCACTTAACAAGGCTGTTAGCTCTAAACAGCTACTTCTTTGGCAGCTCCATAAATCCACCATCCTTTATCAGGTGCATCCGAACACAGAAGCCAAATCATACAGAGCTTCTCAAAAAATCAGGAAAAACTTCTCTGGACACTGGTGTCCTTTCAAATTCCAATATGATGCCTCTAACTGCTCTCCTCTATTCACTTTGACTATCAACAAAAAAAACAAAAATACAGCATTTTATTTTCGTTAGATATCCACCTCTGATTTTCTCATTGGTGAACTTGAGTTCCCTATCATCCACTAGCTGGCTCAACAGTGCTTCCTCAATGGTCTCCACTCGATCATGGGAGTTTCTGTTAAGATCTATCTTTGTAGCTGACCCTTCTTGAACACATATTAATTATTATCAATTTACAGCTAACATCAGCTGAAGTCCTCCAGAGTTTGACACTTAATGGCAACAGTTGCTGATTGATTGTTTCTTGTTTTTTTTTTGTGGTTTCTTGATGAGGGGGAAAAAATTAGTGTCTGGGTGGGTGTCTTGATGTTCTTCTCCCTTGAGCACATGATGGATATATTTGAAACGGTGAGACATACATCTATATCCTCTCGCTTGTATATAACAAATGACTGGACACAATGACTCTACTAGTGAAAAGGATCTGCATCTAGCGGTCCGTATGCGCTTAACTATGTGTGGGGAAAATGGATGACGTGATATCTGGTCGGAATGCCAATTACCATGCAAGGAAAAAGGGGAAACATTAAATATAATTGTAATAAAAATAACATCATGTCCTGAAAATAACATTTTTATCAGCTGTGATAAAAAAATAAATTAGCTGTTATAAAAATAATTAAAGTTGTAAATTAAAAGTTACTTTTAGAGTAACATTTTGGTTTCTAAATTTCTTGCAGATATTTTAAACAAACAGTATCATGGAAGTGTGTAAAGATTTTGAAAGTGTGAAACATTTAATAAGACTTGTACAATCGGAAAATCGGTTTTTAAAAAAAAAATACATTTTTGTTATATTATTGTGTGAAATACACCACTGTAAAACTGTTTTAACTATTATTTGTCTTGAAACATTTCTATAAAAGAATTTTCATTTGCTTTTTACTTTTATTTCAAGCTATTGCCCAGAGAACTGGTCAGAATACTACATATGAAATGCTGTATCAACCACTGAAACATGAGGGAAAAGGTAAAAAAGCTAATGAAATATAATTTTAACATTTTATTCTAGCTAGTTATCCAATTTCATAAATAACATTAATCATCTAACCAACTTGAAAACTTAATTAGTAAAAAAATATTCTACAATGCCTCTTCTTTAGTAATTTTTACCTATGAAATAAATTAATACTTTTATATTGAGATGTTCTTATTTATTCATATTATACTAGATTCTAAAAAGCTGTATTTTTGCATGCTGATACAATTGAAATAGTATTAATCATTTTATTTTCAATTATAGAATCTGGCCAATATATGTTAATGTTAAAAATTTCTCAAATTTTTATATTGCATTCCCATTTTATATCTTAAAGCATCTTGATTTTTTTTTTAAGTATTGCTTTTATTTTCATAAGATTTTGCTGTGTAGTTTTGTTCAGAATTTTGTAATTACTTCAGTTTTTTTTTTTTTTTTTTTTTTTTTTTTTTTTTTTTTTTTTTTTTTTTAAATAGGTGCAGTAAACCTTCAGTATTCTTAGAGATATCAGATTACAGGATGGCTAGGTCATAAAAAGAATGTAATCAATTAAAATTTAATTTTCAAATGCATTTAAACAGCAAAACCTATATTATTGCAAAAAATATGAAATATAACAAATTATACATAAATTTTTACTATGTTTCTGCATCTAATTCAAACATTGTAATTTTGCAATGCAATTAAATATTACTGAATATAAATCAATATCCTATTTATTTTGTGACCAAGTCACTGAAAGCCACATTCTCTAACATGTTTTTCCCTTTGCAACTTTAATAGGATTAGAATCAATGCATGAATCTGCTGTGCATGGATTACTTTAAACCTCATTACTTATGAAACTTTCATAATTATTGTAATAATACGTCTAGATCAGAGATTTTCAAACATTTATAACTCATTTTTAAAAACCAAATCTATAACAGCCCATTCACTTTATTCTTCGTCCATTGAATATTTTTCAAAAACAAATAGCACCTTGTTTTTACAAAAGTGGCTTAACAAACCAAAGAAGAATTTTTGTAATGAAACAATATTTGTAATTAAAGATTGTAATTTCACATTACTTTTTTGCAAATTGTGCGAAGTTCTTTTAGCCCATTAAAGATTGACTTGCAATCTATGCTTTGGTTAAAAGCTAATTTGGTATATCTATCTTAATCATTGATTCTCAATATCCTCCCCTGCCAATTATACATTTTTATTACTATCTGCTAAATAAATTTTATATTTCTATTGTGTATATTTCATATTCCTTTAATTTAATAGTTTTTTACTATGGAGTTCAACTAAAGAGGGGGAAAAAATGTTTGATATTACTATTATTATTTTTACAGGGGTGAGGAGGTATTTTGAAGAAAAAGTAAAATAGTGAAGTCATCTGTTGGAATTTCATGTAACAATGTTTAAATTAAGGATAGAATATATTACTAAAAGGAGTACCAAAATTGACGCAAGATTAGAATTTGCTACCATTAAAAATTTGAATTTGCAACCCTATTAAAAAAAAAATCCTTTGACAGCTGATAGTTTAGGGTTAGTGAAAATGGAGCATTACATAATAAAACATATGTTCGTTGTTGAACAATATTTCAAAAATAATGAAAGTTTTGCAGCTACAGTTCAAAAATTTGGGAATTGGCTCTCTAGATTGTGTGACTTAATATTATTAGATTTCTTTTTGGGGGGTTATTTGAAAGTTTATTTCAACAAGCATGCATGCATTGAAGGAAATTCAACACCATATTATCAAAATTCAACGACATTTATGCTAAATAATCCAGGAACATTTTGACAAAACAGTGTGTATGTACCAGCTAAGCCATGGTGGCCATTTGCCCTATATGTTATTCCCTATCCTGTGTACTTTGATTCAATAAAAGTATAGCAATTTAAAGAAAAAACTTATTTGTTTAATTCAAATCATGCATTAACATATAGTTCTATTATGTAATGCTCCATTTTATAAGCTGTCGAATCGGGGTTTTTTTAATAGGGTTGCCAACACTTTACTGCATGAATTACGACAAATTCAAATCCTGCATTAATCTAAGGATTTCTTTCATAACCAAAGTTTACTACTTTAAGTATTAGGAATTTAATCATTTTTTTTCATTTCATTTTTTTTAAATCTTTTTTCTCCCCTATTGAAGCATTTTTAATATTTGTCATTAATGAAAAAGGTAAAATCTCTCATTTCAATGTAAAAGAAGGAGGATTTCATTATTCTGTTTGCACAATGAAGGAGAAAAACAAATGTTCCTAAGCAAAATCCTTTCTCTTGCAGATATGATTCCTGCAAACGTCAAGTATGATTTATTACAAAAGATAATATGCTCCTATGAAACTGTGAACAGGATCAATTGAAATAATGTGAATGCTTGAAGTTCCCATAAATGGTAATTATAGCATTTTTTTTTAACCAGATTAATATATTTTTCTAAACTAATTTATATTAAAGAAAGTAAGCATGTGCAGTCGAGTTTAAATAATTCAAAATGGTTAAAAACTATCCAGTTGATTTCAGTGAATTTAGGTATTTCTTATCAAACAGGACATCTTTAGAATTTTCATTTAAAAAGTTGAAATAATTCAACAAAAAAAATGTCAGAGGAAGAAAAGAAATCATTTAATAATGATTTAAATGGATATGTCACTATTTTTTGTATATTGATTTTGATGCTTTTAATAAATAAAAATATAATGAAAGATTTTTTAAAAATTATTTCTTTTAATGTCGTATTAATCAAACTATACTCTAAGAATGAAAGCACCTCTTAATTTCCATTTTAATTTGATTATATTTACAAAACTTATTAATTCATCCATTTAATTATTTTACAATTTTTCTTAATCGAAAATTATAATATTAATAAACTTTCATTAATTTATTGATATTTTATCAAATTCCTTTTGAATTTTTCTGCCTTTTTATAGGTTTTGATCTGAAAATGAATTTTCTTGTCTGAATCTGGAAATTCTTGTCAGTCTACAATTTCTTGATTAAAAATATGTGAAGAATGAAATATAAATTTTAAAATATTATGTAATCTTGTAAATATTCAATAGCTTGATTAAAAAATTTTAAACATGAAGAATCAAATATAAATTTTTAAAAAAATTATTTTATTCTACTCTGAAAGCTTCTTTTGATCAATATTCTTGAATGATTTTTTTTTTTTTTTTTTTTTTTTTGCTATTTGAATCAAAAATTTGTGATTGGATAAATAGTCCATCTGCCCTCGTATTGGTTCTCTATTTTCTCTTGTCCCGTTGCTGTGGTGCAGAAGCGTGGAGAGGAGAATGTCGGCTCGGGTATCCTCATCATCTGAACATGGTTCAAAATGATAATGTCTGTCACAAAATTGCCCTTGTGTTGCTTTTCTGAGATGTTAATATAACTAAACCAACCCATTTTCTTTGTGTCCCTGTGAAACTGTTCATTTAGCTCTTAGTAGTATCACTAAATACGATATGACAAAGAAATAGTCCAAATTGCTGTATTTATATAATCGGCATTAAATTGGAACCTTTTCCCCTGATAATTCTTTGAAACATTTTAATTAATCAAAATAAATCAAATGTTAGATTAAAATTTGTAAACCCGTAATAACTTTATTAAAAGTTAGAAATTAGAAAAAACAAATAAAAATACAAAAAGATTAGGGTTTCCCCCCCCCCCTGCAGATTTTTATTGGTTATTTATTGGTAAATGAGTATTTTATCTACCTTGGTATTTGTCATCCATTATCTTTATGCCCTTTTGAAATAATTTTCCTTTGCTTGTTCATAACTGTTCACCAATGCTGCTAAAATTTTCAGAAAAGTCTGAAGAGCTATAAAAGTAATGAATCTGTTTGTATTACAACCAGTTTCTGCAATTGCTTAGGTGTTAGCTCTTGCTATTAACTAAATCAGAATAATTTTCAGCTTTGTTTTTATTTAGAAAATTCTTGACTGTAGAGACAATGGATATCTATACTTTTCACTCTGTCTCATTTCATGGAATCAATAAAATCTGATTTGAAGCCATAAGAGATACTTATTATCTTTTTAAACTTATTTCACGCTTTCCTCCCTCATTTATGTATATTGACAATTCCCATGAAACGGTTTCATTAATCTTTGATTTTAAATGTAGCAAAAGTAAGATGGTTATACCTCGTTTGACTTTTGATTCACCGATGGCATTTCTTTCTCTAGCAACTATATTTTTTGTAATAAATCACTCTTATTCATTGGTATTGTTTAATTCTCCTATACTATAAACATAAGAAGCAAGGATATTTTAAGTGTTTGCCTTGAAGATCAAATGGGGTTCACAAATTTCCCATTGAAGTTCATAAATTAATTCTTCTCCATGATCTAAATTATGGTAACATGTTTTTTTAAATTATTATTCTTTACAAATCTTTGCACTAGAAGAAATACTAATACATAACCTCCGATAACAACGGAATTTCCGTGGTTGCTACGGAAATTAGGTGGAAATTGCAGAATTATGGATATATAATGAAAAAGTACGAAAAACTGCAGGAAAAAGACATATATAGGAAAAACTGCAAAATATGCTGAAAATAATTTTTTTTTTTCGAATTTTCACATATGGCAGATAGTAAAATTATTTTTAGTATGGTTAGAGGGAGGAAAATATCTGTATTTATTTAAGTATATATTTAATTATTTAAAATTTTATATTTATGTTCCAGCATAAATACGAAAACTGGAGTCACTCCTCATAACAAAAATGAATAAGGGAGTTTATTATGAGCAGTGGTAACTTAAGAAAAACAAAAGTACTTGTTATTTAATGAAACAAATAGTATTAATTTATTTGATCAACAAAATTGTATTCTGTGATTTTTTTAAAAAAAATATATATCATTTTATATTTAGTTAATAACCAATATATTGTTAAGAAATGCTACTGATGACAAGGTAACCAATGTTGGAGGATATGCTAATATCCTCTCGCCTTCATCCTTTTCTTCACCATTATCTTTCCTGTTTTATAATTTAACTACCAGAATTTGAAAAGAGATGATGAAGAAAAACTATTTTCATCACTAAAAATCAACACACCAAATATATTCAAGTAAGTTTAAAAAATTCAGGCACTGTTTTTTTGTATTTGATATCAGCATACCAAATACTGTTCATTTCAGTATTCTGAAATGAACACTTTTTGACGATTCTATGTCATTAAGGGGAGAAATGAGGATGAAGGATGAACGCATTTCTGGAATTCTTTGTCATTTTTTGACCTTGATTTTCGTCCTATTAAAAACTTTTTTGTTCAATTTTTTTTTCTTCTTGTGTATGTGAATGTCATGGTGTTTCTGTCCATGTTATTTTAATTCAGTCTGTGAGTAGCCCGAGTTTATTTTATTGTTTAATGTAAAATTCCCCTCCTTTCATCTTTCCTCTTGTTCCTATTTTGATGAATTAAACCCATCCTAATGCATGCACAAAAATATGGAGGGTTTTTGAATCCATCGTCAAAAAATATATTCAAATCAGTTTTAAAAAATTCAGTTATGAAATGAAAAATAAAACAATAAGCCATTTTTTATTGCTTTGTGTTATAGTTTTCTAATTTTTTAAGTATTAGTATTTAAGATTTCTAATATGTATTTTTAGATTTTGCAGTGTAAGTAATTATGCTTGTTAAAGCAAGTAAAAACTGGTTTACTACGTAAAGAATATGATAAAAAAATTTACTCATTTAATATATTCCATTTTGTTTCTATTATAGTTTTCTTTTAACAAGTGGTGTGAAAGATAAAATGATTCTATTATCCTCTGATTTTACCTGTCCTGTGGTGTTCATATCCTCTACATTTCTTTTTAAAATTGGAAAAAAGATATTTTAAAAGGGAACTTTCAAGCATCATTTCACATTCTTGGATGTATGTCATCTCTATGGATATATTTCTTATTGTAATATTTGCTACTTTCTTTCATTTTTTTCCCCTTTATGGATGTCATTAAATTATTCCAACAAAAATTGGGTTTTTTTTTTTTTCTGTTTTAAAAGAAAATAACTGGTATTTTTTGTTATTTGTAAAGAAAAGAATATGATGGAACAAACTATAGAGATAGCTTCTTGAAAGAAATGGTCTATATTTTATCAATTTATTATTATTATTATTTCTTCAAATTTTTAAATTTAAGATCATTTACCTGTTCTATCAGTCCTACATGCATTGCCTATCTTATAGTTGTATGACCACATGTTATAGTTTGTTTTCTATGACCACAGAAAACAAATTTCGTTATTCTGAGAACAGTGCGATAATGGAAAGACAAACAAGGTTGACACGAATGTTTGTTTAAAATTTATGGCTGCACAAACTTTTCAATTTTTCAAAGATGAAATATTCTGTTATGAGCAACTACTCCAGTTCTGATTTCAGGGTGCATTTGTCTTTTTGACAGAAAGGATTTAAAATATTGTATAAGAAAATGTTTTAGAAATAAGATCAGGATTATAGCAATAATTTAAAAAATAATTTGATACATTTGTATGTACATATTAGATGCATATAAGTGCGTTAATTCACCTTTGTTGCACATGTTCAGATGTATTAGGAAACCATTAGAATATGAGAGGTTCAAATTGTTTTCATTCTGAAAAATTTCGATTTAGTAGCTCTATTTTTTGCCAATTAAATTTTAATTTTTATTCTTTTGACTTTGCTAAAACAAATGTAACACATTTCTTTCAAAAAATTCATTTAATTTCTGTTATTATAATAATTAAAAATTTATCAATTTATTTGTTAAATTTCAATTTTATCAATTTAAATGAGCAAACAGAATGTTTTACATTTTATTTTGTACTAGTTAAACTTAATCAGCCATCTTGTTTGCTGCTACTATTTTTTTAATCTCCTTTCCATAGTGGAAATAGACTTTAACATTGGTGTTCCTTGTATGCAATTCCATACCACTAATTTTACTGCCTTATCTATTTAACATTTTTAGACCCATAGTTTTTTCAAAAGTATACTAATGTTGGAAGCTTAACCAAAGTATTTTCATTTTACTTTGATATACTTTCAACCCACAATATTTTCAGCTTTTGAATGCAAGAACCCATTTCATTCCTATGCATTCTTATTTAATCTGATAAAAAAAATCATTTTTTTAATTCCCTTTTATTATTTTTAAACAAAGAATTCTTGTATATATATTTATTTCGTGCATCTCAGAAACGGTTCTGACGATTTGTATCAAATTTTATATTTAGATAAGGTTTTGCTTTCTAATTTTATCCATGTAGATTCCCTTTCTGAAAAAACACATACACAATTTTTTTTTTATAACTAACTACTAGTCTAAGAGATGGCGCCACCAGTCCAAGCAGAACCTAAACAAATCGAAGTAAACATCCGAGCTGTAGTAAAATTTAAATGAGCAGTTCTTGTATATATATACGAATTTATTTCTTGTATCTCAGAAACAGTTCTGACGATTTGTATCAAATTTTATGTTTAGATATAGTTTTGCTTTTTTAATTTATCTATATAGATGTCTCTTCCTAAAAAAAGAAAAAGCGACTTTACACACAAAAAAAGAAAGTTATAACTGACAATTAGAAAATGTATATGCAACTTCTGCTTTGAAGTGCAGTATAGTGGTCAGAACAGCTTGAATGACACATGTTTTGAAGGTCTTCGCTTCAAATCTGTTTTTTGCTCATTATGATTTTTAACATGATTTTGTTTATTTAAATGTTAGTTCATATGTAATCAGATTCGTATGTAAATATTTTCTCCAAAAACACATGATTTTACAAAAAAAAAAAAAAAAAACTGCAATGCAAAGCTTGGTATACCAGATATTTATTGTTATATTTGATTTTATAAATGCAATGCAATGTTCCGAGATTTATTTAATTGCAATGTTCTGAGATTCATTTAATTAAATTTTTTACAATATTCTTTGAAGGAAAACAATTGTTTGTCTCATTTTCTATTTTCTGCATTCTAATTTTTAGTAAAATTGAAAATTAAAAAAGGATAATGAGGCATATTTTCTAGAGGTAATAATTGTGATTACAAGTCTAACAACAACAAAATTGTAAAATCCTAGCTATAAAGTAATGGTATAGTGCTTTCAGTTCAAAAGGCCTCATAACTCATTCTCAAGCAGGCAAGTAGATAAGTTGAGGAATGAGGTAACTGGACAGTAGGTCATTGATATTGTAAAGTTATTCTAATAAATATTTGTATTGATATATCCTGACTTATCAAAATAAACTTATATGGTGTTGTTTACTTTACAGTTATCATCTTGTGGTGAATTAATAATAAAATATATCTTCTCTTTGTAGTTAGAGGTAATGAGTAATAAGATATTTATGGAAAACATACAAAATAACAAAAAATGATACAGTTTTCCAACAATGGTATGTAGACAAAGCAATAGTAGTCTTAAAGTTCAAATATTATAATTTATCAAATATAAAAACTTTGTGTAAAGAAAAAAAATTACCTTCTTACTCATAACATACTACTCTTCTGTTATTACACATAAATGTAATAAAATTGATGATCTAAAAAAATTAACAATTCTTGTTAAAAAAAAAAAACGCAGGATAGCTCACCCTTTATAATGGTCAAGCTAAGTGAAGTATTGAACTACCTATTATATTAAATGTATTGAAAAAACAAATATTTCTTTGAAGTGAAAAAAAAATTTCTTTTTTCAGAACTCCCATGAGAGAAATTCAAAAGATGCCGTTAAAAAAACCATAAGAATGTTATCTGTATATGAATAATGCAGTGTTAAAATGATAGTAATAACCATTTTTAAAAGCAAAATTCAAAACTATTTTTTTAACAAATTAAGCCTTAATGTAGCAAAACATTTGATGAAAAGAGAAAATGTGTCATTTAATTTTAAAATAATTGCAAATATTTTAATTATTACATGAAGGCATTCTTCATCGTTTTTTGCATTTCTGTTGCTTGGGCTTGTATTGGATGAAACATTTTTAACACAGATTCAGTAAATATAATAAGTATCTTTTTCTACTAAAAATAACCTATTAAACAATTATGTTTAAAAAACTACAGAAGGTAATTTAAGATTTATAGTTAACATTTTTGCATCTCATAATTTCTTATTGATATAAATTTTTTTTATTGTAAGTTATTGGTTGCCTTTTGTGTGTCATGTGTAGTTTATATTATTTTCAGTTATATTTACATATTTGATTTACATGCAACAATTTTTTATAACAAATGTTTTTATCTATAACATTTAATGTGAAATATCTATGATTTTTTTCTATAACAGTTTTTATTTAACTGCACAACAGAGTCGCTTCAAATGTCACCACAACCCAATAATAATGTAAGCTTAAGTCTGCACATTATCACATCGTTTCTTTTGGGAGAAATCTTATGTCTTGTTGAACATATTCTCTGAGTATTAATGAATTTTTTTTTTGTGCAATTTTCGATGACTACTGATTTAATAATTTACTGTAATAAATTAAAACATTATTATCTATACAGCTATTTATACAATTATTTTGGGCTGAAATGATCTCTAATGGTCAACCATTTCTTTAGTTTGAATATCATACATACATGTAAGGAGATATTTTGCTTCAAAATCATATTATGATAAATGAAACTCGCAAATAAATTTTGGGAACTAGAGAATGAAGGGGAAATGATATTTTCACTTTCAATATGCATCATTATACATTTTTTTTTTTTTTTTGCTGTTGTTTTGTTTTTTGCCAGTTACTGAATTGGCAATTGAAATCAAGCTCCCTTGTAGTCATTTTTTTTTAAATTTCTATAAATTGAATAGATACATTTGATATTTTTTGCCCATGAAAATTTTTAATAGTTCAGTGATCGAAGTTAATGAGATGCTAACAATATTTTAAGATTTTTGTTTTTGCAACAAATTTGGTGACATCTTGCTGAATGTGTCCAAACCTAGAACTTTCATTTGATATGGACTTAGTTATTAATTATTATTACCATGCAGCCGCTTTGAATGTCAGAATAATAACATAATACTGTATGACCAAAGATTAATAATAGAATTAAAAATGATGTCATGCCAATCTGAGATTAACAAACAAGAGATTTTAAACTTTCTCATATGCCAGCACAATTTGGTATGTTTTATGCATGATAGTAGAGTAAAGGAAACTTTATTTTAGTGTATTTTCTTCCACTGATTGGATTCTAAATTTAACATGTTACCAGCAAACTATAAAATCTGGCATTCTATAGAAAGCCTAAGCATTGTATGTAATGCCTAAAACGACCCAGCAATGTGTTAAACTATTCATCTTTCAAACATTTCCTAGGTTACCTATAGAATGCCAAATGAGAAACCTGCAAAGTGACAAATAAATCTCCTATTCGTTCCGAATAACACGATTATATTGGCAGTTGAATGAGTGTGATAGAGAATCGTATTTACTGACTTTAACTTCTGAAGAATTTTAAAACAAGTATATGCAAGATCACAATTCACTTTCTGCCCTAAGAACTTGCTTTAGAATTGAAGATATTTTTAACCATGAATTTCAGTCAGTTGCAATTGCTTATTCCAGTGGAAGCGGCCAAAATGAAGAAAAATATGAAAATTTTGTTTCCCTTAATAAGAAAGGCATAAATTTTGTTTTGTGCAACTTTCATTTTTCTTTACATATTTTGGATAATTTTTTTAATGGCACTCTCATTATTTTTTCAGAATAACATTTGTATTTTTGAGGAATGCACATCATTTACATAACAGTTTTATCAGGACTTTTTCATACTTTTTCTGAATAGCATTTGTCACTCTATAGTATGCCTAGGCATTATATACAATGCCTACGGAAAGTTCATATTTACAATAATGTTCAAAGTATAAATCAAATAATGTTTAAAGTATGGGAAAGTTCAAAGTATAAATCTCGTATTTTGCCTGTAAACATCCGGCATTATATACCATGCCTAAGCATTTTATAGAATGCCAGCATTTCATGCTTTGCCTGTAACAAATACAAACCTACAATTTTGATCACAGAAGTACACACCAAGTTTTATGTGTCTGAGTCGTTGTATTTTCAAATTATAGTATATACAGGATAATCAGTAAAGTCCTTTTAGGCCCATTAAATTCAAAATTACATCTCGTATCCAGAGAAGTAGCATATACCTATAAAAAAGTAATCATGCAAAATTTTTGAGGCTGTATATAGCAACTCTGGCGACAAAATTAATAAATTATAAAAATAAAGGAGATTGGCCAAATCCAGGTAGTAAATATACGTTATATCATCATAAAAACAGAAGAAAAAGTTTCACATTATCTGTAAAATATTTGCGATTAAAAATATTAACTTTTCATGACTTGAAAAAGGGCTCGTCCTAAAATTGAAAAATGTATTCTCTGCTACCCTCCCCCTTCCCTAGTACATCTTTCAGATTTTTTTTTAAATTCTTATTTTTGTTTACTTTCTTTGTTATCTAAATTTCATTTCGCAATTGCTTAACTCTGGAAAACTGCATGATAATACAAAATATATTTTTCAATTTTTTTCTTTTATCTTATATTTATATATTCACACTAGAGTAATTTTGATTGGATTTAAACCAGCTTGGAATTTGTTGTAGGAACCATCTAGCTCAATAGAAGTGGAAATGGTGAGGCATTGAAATTTTCATTTCTCTCTAACTCAGTTAATATTGAAGATAGAAAAATAAATCGAACTAACTCCTCATTAAGACAAACTTTTGTATTAAAAGTTTTTCAATATCTGCCATTGCTTCAAAATTAGAGGCTATAAAGTGATTTAAAATCACTAATTTTGACTATTTCTAACATCAACAATTTATGACAGTTTTGGAAAAAAAATAGCATAAAACTTCTACATTTAGTTCATTTCCCTATTTTGATATTATTTAAATGCCTGTGGATAAAAGATTAAATGCTTGAATGAAACTAAATAAATAAAAATAGAAGAGGAAAGAGGTTTAATATCATCATTATATGAAAACGATTAGCTTAAAAATTCTCAGAAACTGCATATTATTTAATTCTTTTGAATATGTTTTATTGTAATCTTTTTCTTGGAAGCGGGAGAATGAATTTGTTTGTTTTATTTCTCCTCGAAAACTAGAGAATCGTAAACTAGTTTTCCCGCCAAGGCGGGAAAAAATTCTAACCAAATCTATCAAAATTCGACACGCTAACTAATATAATAAGAAATTCAGAAAAATTATTAGCACATTTGTCGACTTATTGTCTAAAAAAATTACACCTTGGCACCATATCCTGATATATATTTGATTCTCCTTTTAAAATAAAGGAGAATCAAAATGGAAATTTCTCCTTTTAAAATGCAACTATTATAACTTTTACCCAAATATGGTTCTTGTATTAATCGTGTACTAGCGATTTATCGCCAAAGAAAGAATGCTTAAGGTATAATGTTAATCTATTGACTATGTCCGCCAATGGCATGTAATTAATACAGAAGTATCCAGTATATATTTTTTAAAAATTAATTTATATTCCCTTTTACTCGAATTAATAGTTATAATGGTAATATTAACAATTATATTGTAGATTTCAAAGTATTAAACATTCATATTCAAGCGCAACAGATAACATCTTAATTCCTACGTTAATTAAAAAATACAAATGACTTTCCTTTTCAATATAATTGAAAAATTAAATGATAGTTTCATAACTTCTGTCATAAAACAGTATTCTGTGCATTTAATTGCAAACGATAGTTAATTTCTTCAAATATGTTTAAAATCTAAAATTGAGCTTTTAGTTCTTGCCAAACTGATACAAACTTTTGGCATATGCTTAAAAACTTCAAAGATTTTCAATAATATAAACTTTATTACAAGTCTATATTTGTGGATTATTTTTATAATATTTGATACGTTAATATTTTTACTTTCTCATATACGTAATATAGAGAAAATATAGTAATCGTCAAAAAATTCGAACTCTAGTTTTTGACAAATCTCCATGTTTTAAAACCTCCTTGAATTCGACACACACATTTTTGGAAAATGTCCGTCTGTCTGTGACAAAGATAAAATGCTTAGAGCTAGATGGTTGAAATTTGGCATTATGGTCATTAAGCCAAATTTGCAGATTTTTATCAAATTTTGAGTAAAACCTGTTCCGAGGAAATCCGACTGTTCGATTATAATTTAATACGATAATCCTAAAACGAAGAGATCTAAACATTTCAAAAAAATTCGGCACAGAGGTTTAATTTCTATCATGTAGATACATATCAAATTTTGAGTGAAATTCGACAAAGGATTGACTGTCTGTAAGCATGTATTTTCATAAGCATGTAGGTGAAAAACGCACTGACTTAAATATATCAAATTTAATAAGGGATTTTGTCAATACAGGTGTAATCCCGTATCAAATTTTGGTTGAGAAAAACGTGTCTAAAAACAAATTCGATTTTCGGATACTAAAAACTGCATACCAGGGATTAATCGCCAAATAGTTCCCCGATGATGAAACGATAGATTCAATAAAAATGCTAAGTTCAAGCCAAAACGTAATGTTTCGTAATTACTGTGCGCCAATGCCATGTAAGGCGTTCTATGGCATGGCCAGTTTATTGGAGAGTATGTGAGAAAGTTTAGGGTAGATCACTGCCGCTGATTTATTTTGCAATAGCAATAAAATCGTTATCCATGATTGCTTTAAAATATAATATTTCATTGTTTTTGCGTAAAGACTGAAACGAATTTGAATAACTTAAACGATAAGAAATCACCTTTCCCTTCCAGCTTGCCGAGATATTTTTTTTAATGTTGGAATCAATTGCACATTTTATAAAAGGAATAAAAAAAATAGCGAAGTCATAGTATTGTTTGAAGCAATATGCCGTTAAATGTTGAAGACAACTATGTTTATCGTGCAATTGTGATAACACAAATTTGAGTCTGTTAGGAAGGTTCAAGTACACAGTAAACAGAACCAGTATACTGCTACTAAATTAATACGTCTAAAAGGTCTACTGCAAATTTTAAACACATTTTATTGAAAGAAACATAAGTGTCAAATTATGCAGAAATTAAATTTAACCAAATAATATGTTCAGTGAACAAGCAGATCGCCAAAGGCAGTTGGTACAAATAATTTTTTTTAAAAAAGCTAATCGCCGAAGGCGACTAGTATAAAAAATAACCTTCAGATGCAAATGCGAAAGGTGTTATCATATTATTTGCAATATTTCCTATTAACGTTAAAACAAAATTCTTTTATCCTCTATATGATAAACCTGGACATGAAAGAAATATTATGAATACGACAAAAATATATTTTGGGGAAATATTTTGAAGAAAAACCGTTCAATTGTGTTTATGCTTTTTCTGAATTTCATATTCATCATACTTTCTCTGCATTAAATTGAAAAATCTGCATAAAATGGAGAAAATGAAAAAATTGCTCGTCATTTTGAGGATTAAAGTGTTTTTTTTTTTTTTTTTTTTTTTTTCCTTTCTGAAAACACGATGAAAGAAACCAATTTAAAAACTTTTTTATAAAGCTCCCCCCCCTCTTAAGTGAAAAGAACATAAATGTAATTTTGCTTCTTATAAAGTAAATGAATTGAAGAACGATCCTGTAATATGTTTTTAAGGAAAGAAGATATTGTTCTTTATAACTAAATTTACCATAAAAAATGATATTTTTTTTAGATTTCCACCTAGTTTTTTATGCTTTTCCTATTCGTATTTACATTTTATTGGAGGGAAAAAGAATTACAAATGCATGCGAATTAAAAATATGTAAGGAGAAAAAGTATTTTGTATGTAATTTAAAATCTTAAAATTAATTATAAAAATACATATTAGATGAAAAAAAAATAAGTATGCATCTTCTGAATTCCCGCATTACTCATTACTTTCTAAATAAAATGGAACAAAATTATAAAAAGTACAAAAATATTAATTATTGAATAATAAATATTAAACTTTATTGATACTGAAATAACTCTGGAAGTACATAACAGAAAAAGCAAGTATGTACTTTTATTTATTTATAATTTACTTATTAATTCTTATTCATGATTTATTTTATAATTAATTCATACCTTTATAATTTAATAGTAGTATCCTTTTAGCGTTGTCCTTGACATGATAAATGCCCGGGAAGTCGAAACCGTGTTAACATATATATGAATGATGGTGATTTTGGACGTTTAGTTTTTATCGTTTATTTCTTAAAAATCACGACAAATAACGGAAAATGAAGATATATTTTTTTCAAGAAAGAGGTAATGAAGTTAGAAACTTTGCCGTGAGCGATGTTATTAAAATATATAAAATGACTTTTCATGGTCATAAGAAAATCAGCCCCATTTGGATCTTTGCCAAGTGAAGATTAGAGAACCAAATGGCACGCTAAGCCAATTAGAATCTAGAAAAGGATTTTTTTTCTCCCTCTTTATTTATGCAGATTTCCAAAGAAATTCTTTGAGTTTATCCGAAAAATAATTAATTAAAAATCGACAATAAAAGATATTTTGGCCGTTCTTGCTTTAAACGAAAGAGATATGTTCAAGTTATGACCCCCAAATAATATGAAAAAGATAGCAAAATTAGAATTTCGAATATTGGAATTTTAGTTCTAATTCTTAAATTTTTTTTAAAAAAAATTTTTCGGTAATTCAGACATACAAAAAAATATTACAACAATTATTCTTTTCATTCGAAGCTGCATCGATTTTTTTCTGCAGTATTTAGAAGCGATATTATTAGCAAATTTGTGCGAAAAATTACTCACAATAACACAAAATATTCAATAACACATTTTTTCGTTGAATTTTAAAATTCTGGCAATGAAATGTATTTTTAGTCACCAGACCAGTGTGCTGTAATGAGATAGATTAGCTGGGCGTCGTACGCATCAATACTTCCTTTAGTTAAATGAGTGTTACAAAAAATTTGCAAACGATATTCTACATAACTTATGAAAGAAAATTCAAAGGTTCGTATTTAAAAGAACTTTTTAATATTATAGATTAAAATTATTGGGAAAGATTTCTTTATATGTATATACTAGTTGACCCGTTAAACGTTGTTCTGCCATATAAATTATTTCTAGTGAATATTTTGGTGGTTAATTAAAAAATAACGAATGTATTGTAAGTGTGTGAAGATGGGATCTATGACAGAAAGAGGAATGGAGCGCTGTGGACGATGATTGCCGATAAAAACAAAAAAACGCCAACCATTCATTTTCTCAATACAATGTATTTCATTAACGTAATGAACATATACATTGTTTGATCTAAAAGTAATATATTTTTTATTCTAAAGTATAAAAATGAAATAAAGAAAATCAATATTCATCTCGAAGAGCAATTGAGTGTACGACATTTTTTATTAGTCCGTCTTTAGCCAATACAAATAAACTCGATAGTTTGCCTACGCAAGAACATGCCACGTATAATTGTCCGTGTGAAAAACATGGTGTGCCCAAATCTAAGCCGCAAACAGACATCGTTTGGCCTTGCGACTTATTGATTGTCATTGCGAATGCCAATCTAATAGGAAATTGAACGCGTTTGAATTCAATTGACACGTGTGTGAGAATCATTGGAACTCGTGGCAACAAAACATTTTCGGCTCGGAATCTGCCATTCAAAATGATGGCTTCGATAACGTTATTCATCAATTTTTTAATGTCCAATCGCGTGCCATTGCACAGCCGTGGTGGGTTCAAATTACGAGGTAAAATAACCGGAGATCCAGCTTTCAGTCGTAGAAGGTATTTTACCCCATTCTTCTTGCCCCAATAGTTTAAAATGGGTTTTGTTTCTAATTTTGTGTTTTTTGACCACTGCTTCGAGGATGGCTCACAGATATTCAATGGTATTGATGTCGGGGTACTATGGCGGTGTGTGTAACTGCTGTTTATAATGAAAAAGACACCATATTTTGATGTTACATGCATTCTGTTTGGGGTCGTTGCCCTGCTGGAAAATGAAATTTCCATCTAAACCCAAATTTTTAGCACTTTCCTTTAGATTGCTACGAAATATATCTAAGTAAACCATATCGTTTTTAATGCCATCTATAAAAATTAAATTTTCTAATCCGGATGAAGCCATGCAACCTCAAATCATGACCGAGTCACCATCATGTTTAACTGTAGGACGTAAATTTTTTGGATCCAAAGCAGTATTAGGCTTTCTGCATATAGTAGGATGGCTGTCACTTTCAAAAATGTTGAGTTTTCTTTCATTACTAAATATAGCTTTCTTCCAAAGGTTATTGGTTTTCAATTCATGAGTTTTTGTAAACTTCAAATGAATTTGCAAGCTGATGAATGGTTTCTCTCTAACAATGCAACTTTTATATCCAGCTTGTCTAATGGCATTTCGCACAGTTTAAGCACTTACACTTCTGCCTATGATTTGAAAAGTTTCTGCAACAAGTTAGATGAACCATATGGTCGTAGAAATCTAAAAGAAAGTGTTAAAAATTTGGGTTTATATGGAAATTCCATTTTCCAGCAGGACAACGATCCCAAATAGAATGCATGTAACGTCAAAATACGTTGTCTTTTTCATTGTAAACAGCATTTACACACACCACAGTAGTAACCCGCCACCAACCTTTGAATATCTGTGAGCCACGCTCGAAGGAGTGGTCAAAAAACACAAAATTAGAAACAAAACCCATCTAAAACAAGTGTTGCATGAAGAATGGGGTAAAATTTCTTCATATACCATTAAAAATTGGTTGAATCGGTACCACGACGTTTAGAGGCCA
Organism: Argiope aurantia; assembly: GCA_026543865.1. NCBI lineage: Eukaryota > Metazoa > Arthropoda > Arachnida > Araneae > Araneidae > Argiope > Argiope aurantia. The sequence goes on from JAPMOR010028316.1 coordinate 199,176, forward strand.
TTATAACAGCCAAAAGATATGCAACTTAATAATGACACTTTATTTCAATGCGTGATATTACAAAAATTTTATTGGTGTATTCTCAATTTTTTGAGGCAAAATTCTGCGTATTGTTTATTTAAAATGCCTGACACTTTTCAATTTAGAAGTCTTTCCTTCATTTTTCTTTATTTTTACTCTAAATTAAACCATTTGTTATGTGTAAAAATAAAAATATGTTTGCACTTCCCAGTAATGTGTTATTTACAGTGGCTCCCAAAAGTGTTCGTACACTAAAGAAATTTGCAGAAATTGTGTTCTATACTTCTTAATAAAGCATTTTATTAGTTGGTTTTTTTTAATTAGCATCTTTAAATAGTTCTTAATAAAACTGAACAAATATTTTTATAAAAAATCAAGTAGTATTGTTCTAAAAAATAAATAAATAAAAAATGTCACAAAATTAGAACACAAAAGTCTTCGTACATCCAAACATTATTTATTTAAATTCATCATAAAAATATCTTTTGCGGTTTATTTTTCTTCTAATTGAAAAATATACTAAAATCGTTTGATTTCAGTATTTAATACCACAATTATTTATTCTATTTACTTTATTCTTAGATATGACGCGCATTCGTAAAGAAACGAGTTTAGACGTACGAAAATTAATTATATTTCATTTTAAAGCTGGAAAATCAATTAGAGGCATTGCATCTATAACTAATCTACCTCATTCAACGGTGCAAAGCCTAATAAAACGTTACAGATAGGGAAAAAGGATTGCAAACAAGCCTCGTAATGGTCGCCCTCAAATTCTGTCAGCTAGAAGTCAAAGAAATATTGTGAGTAAATTTCTAAAAAATCCACGTCTGAGTGCAATAAAGTTTACTTCACAATATAATGAATCAAATGGAACTTCTATTTCCTGTGAAACTATTCGTAGAATTCTTCGGAATGCTGGTATACATGGCCGCTCTGCACGAAGAAAATTCTTTGTAAGTCAGAAGAACAGAATTGCTAGGCTTAAATTTGCCAAATCTATGGTAAACCAGCCAGAGAGCTATTGGAATCGTGTCTTATTTGCAAATGAAAGTAAGTTTAACATCTTTGGATCGGATGGGAGAATCATTGTATGGAGAAAAAAAAAAAACGAAGAACTTAATCCCAAGAATTTAGTTGGAAAAGTAAAACATGGCGGAGGAGGTGTCATGGTTTGGGGGTGTATGTCAGCGGCTGGAGTAGGCAATTTAGTATTCATTCATGGTATAATGGATCATAGAGTTTATATAAATATTCTCAATAATAATTTTAAAGTGTCAGCACAAAAATTGGGCATTTTAAACAACTTTGTGTATTACCAAGACAACGATCCTAAGCACACGGCCATGAATGTTCGTCTTTTTTGCCTCTATCATTGTCCTCAAACCCTTAAAACACCAGCTCAATCACCGGATTTAAACCCTATAGAACATATTTGGAAAGAATTAGAGATGCGAATAAGAAGTCACGACATTAAATCGAAAATTCAACTGAAAGCAGTAATGATCGAAGAATGGAACAAGATCGGTGCAGAAGTAACCGACCGTTTAGTTAAATCTATGCCCAAACGTTTAAAAGTTGTTATAAAGAATAAAGGATATCCTACTAAATACTAAACATTTATAAAAATTTAGAAAATTTCATATTTAGTGATGTTTTTTTAAAGTGTATGATCACTTTTGTGTCCTATTTTTGTGCAATTTTATTTATTGTCATTTTTAAAAAATAATTTGCATCGTAATTAAAATTTATTCTTCACTTCTTTATTAAGAATTGTAAAAATATGCTATGAAAAAATTTTCATGTAAAAATAAGAATATATAATGCTAAATAAGGAGGTTTTTAATTGATTCTTGTTGGTGTACGAACACTTTTGGGAGTCACTGTATATTGAAAGTCGGATTTATCCAGTAAAAGTAAGGCGTACTCTCAATTTTTTGAGCCACTGTATATATATAT
>JAPMOR010028316.1:201255-224328 GCA_026543865.1 Argiope aurantia
GAGAGAGAGAGAGAGAGAGAGAGATGATTATACTTATTTTTAGATACTAAATTTAGAGATGTTTACTTAATATACTTAATTTAGATATTCAATTTTGAGATGTTTTGTATGTTTCAAAATAAGATTACCTCTTGATTTTAGTTTTAAACATAAAGAGGACAATAATGTAAAATTGAAATTTTTATTTACATTAATGTAAAATTGAAATTTTTATTTACATTAATGTAAAATTTTAGCTTTATAATAAAATAATTAATAATAAAATTTGATCTCCCAATTTTGTGATAATTATCATTGTCTGTTTATTAATTTTACTTCTATATTAGTGTTTAAAGTATTTCAAATAAACATCGTCTGCTATTAAATATCTAAGCCATCAGCTAAATGTCTTCTGACAGAATGCTTCGCTGCCAGAGCCATTATTTTAAGATGATCTGTGTATTCTCTTCCGACGACGGGATGAACGTCGAATTTTGATTAGTGGAACTAATCCACAATCGCGGTTCTGTCTCGATTTTAAGCCTATTTAATGCACTGCTGATAATTTTACGTAGTCAACTGATAAAACTGTTATTATTTACGCCAAAGCTTTATTCCGTGGCATCCTATAAATAATATCTGTTTTTCGTGTGTGGCATCATATTTAAAAAAAATATCACCATAAATCAGGTGAAAATCGTAATTTATGATTGAATTCAAGTACAGCTGACTTTTTTTATTGCTTTCTTCTACACGAAATATAGAGAAAGTATTGTAATCGTCAAAAAATTTGAAATCGAAATTTTGATAATAAATAAGATAAAAATTAGAGTATTACTGAGTCAATACACAGTATATGTGTAGTAAATCTATTTTTCTCTCGTAAGTTGCCTAGCATTATAATTTAGTTGTCAGTTTTTATTTTCTCAATAATTTTGATAAATTAAAAGTGTTAGATAGTTTCGCACTTCGTGAGATTCTTTTGAAAGCCGATTTAGCTGATTAAATTCAATATTGCATTCTATTTAAGTACTCCTGATTTTTTTTTGTTACCAAATATTTATCTACTTTGTGCTTTCTTTCATTTTTAATTTTGGTTAGAGAAAGATAGCATAAAAGAAAATGGCAGACGATTTAAAGATGGCTTGTTTCAGAATTGCAATTTTTGATTACATCTCGAATAAACTTACTAGTAAATTTTTAATTTTATTTTGGCATCATTTGATAAGTTTAGGCGCACAATAATCTCAGGAAAGAGAGAAATAATTGTTCATAAAACAACATAATATAATTAATAATTTTAAAAATTTATTTCCTCTTTCAGCTGCCATATACTGCTTACTATCGAAACTACCTTCGGTATTTATTGAAAACTAGCCATTTTTGGTAAGCAGTGTTTTGCCAGGATTAAGAATTAAAGAAAATATTCTAAATAAATTGTATTTAATGATTCCCCAATAAAGTATATTTAAACTTCAAATTTTGACAGCCATGTACTTTGTACTATTTTAGGAGGCTTACATTATTCTGTTCATTTTGCTATTTATTGCTCTAATTCTCTTTCATTTTACTTACAATTCTAAAATGTTCAATAAAAATATAAAAATAAAAAGTAGAATCGTCCGCTATAGAAACTTCATGTATACGAAAAATATTTATTATAATTTACTTAACATCTTAGAACATTATTCAATAAAAATTTCTCTAATTTGACAAAAAAAAATCACTGTCTTAAAATAAGGAAATAATTTTCAATCTATAAAAAAGTTTTTATTTTTTAAACGACCAATTATTTTACAGGAAATAAAAAACAGCTTTTAAAAATGGACGCACTTCAAAAATTTAATCATTATTTGCTTTTGAAAAAAACATAATTGTAAATAGTATACAGTTTCAAAAATTTTATTAAAAACATAATTTAAATAAAAACTTACTCCGCGTGGAAAAATAAACATTATACTTAAGTCCTAGACATCAACAATGAAAAAAAAAACACAAAGCAAGTTGAAATATTAATAACAATAATAATTATGTTTGCACTTCAACAATGTAATATACTATGGTAAAATATGCTTAAAATCTTTTTTTTTTAAATTGAATAAAAGTAAAAAAATAGATTACATGACAATAAAATTGGTACATCTTAAAAAATAATTTTTGAACTATACAAAAATTATATTTGCGCTATAATTAAAAATTATTAAATTATTAAAAATTATAAAATTTCGAATTGTTTTTAAGTAATTAAAACTTCAAAAATTAGCAACAAAGATCCCCCCCCCCTTCCCCGGCCGTTCAAAATTTGTAACTATGATTCAAAAGATATCTTGTGTAGAGCGTCAGCAATCAAACAGATACATACTCACTATCTAACTTTATTTTTGGTAGAAATATAGTCAAGCAAACGATATAATGAACATGTAAACATTATTAATAATTTTTAAAAATACTGTCCGAACATGAATTACTATCGATTTTGTGATCAGGTGAGAATAAGTTATCGACAGATTTCATAGCATTTATTTTAAATATACATGTAATAAATTACTTTTAAATTAAGTGCATCAATTGAATCATTATTTCTAATCGATCACTGATATGGATTCATATCTCTACGCAGTTTGTCATTTTTCATAATTAAAGCATAATCTTTAAATAATCTGAGTTATATCTGTAACCAATTTGTCAGTTTTTCCGAAATTACAGAAGAGTGCAACAGGCAGCTTGAGTTGACTTGGTTCTGATAAGGTTTCTTGTGTATATAGAATCATCCTTTCGTTGATGTTTAATGGAAGTTTCAAAAATGAGATGTTAGATCGATTCAGAATTACAAGGTCCGTTCACTCGTTCTCTCCATTTATGTTAAGAGCTACTGGATAATTCGATGATTAATTAATTGGTTGATTTTTTTTCCTTGATTAATTTTAAGCTTTATTTTGAAGCTAGGTCTATTTCTTGATTCTTTCAGGTACACGATTTGAAAGAAAATAAAAACCCTAGTAGCATAGAATGTTTTTTATTATAAATAAAATGAAAAAAAACCCCATTTATTTCGATAATTTAATATAAAACATTACTCACCATAAAAATAATATAAAAATAAATAAATTTATTATAAAACATTACATCAAAATTAGAAAAAAATATATACATAATCCCATCACTTCACAGCTTCAAATTTAGTATAAAACATCATATAATTTTTTTTTATTATAAAGCAATTTATTCACTCATAATAAAATAACACACAGCGTTATGAATGACAAAAATTCACCATACAATGCGCGAATCTTAATCTCAGCTGCACTCACACAACTTATCGATGTGTTTTGATTTGTATAAATTTTTCATTTCACTTATTTACGCTGTGCAAGGTGAGGTTCGAATTTGCAACGTTAGGGTTCATAGCCGAGTAACATGACCACTAGACAAAAATGTAAACTCTAGTCCGGAAGTTGTTATCTAGCTTATGAAGTTACCACCACAAGGCTTTTACCATTGTTGCATAGCTTCGTCAACTGAATGGAAAGCTTTAAATAAAATATTAAACTGCAAGACTTTGAGTAACCAGTTTTTCTAAGTGAGTTAAAATATATCCCATGACGCACAAAGAGCTAAGCAAAAGGTAGAATACTTTTAAACTTCCCAACCCTCAAAGAATTAACGGACCTCGTCATGTTCGATCCTGGTCAGACTATAAGGTGAATGCCTTAGTTGAAATCACATTCTTCAAACTTTCGCATAACATTAACGTGAGAATGTTTAATGAATTTTCGTTTCAACTGCTCGTGAAGTTATGCAATTCGTTATAGTAATTGAGAAATTTTGGTCGAAGCCTCGATTCTCCTCGAGGCCTCAAATTCAAACTTGTTTCTCATCTCCACCCATCAAAAAGTTTCCGATAAACTAGGCAGTTGCCTAGAAATTATAGCTATTACCTTGTTGCCAAACAAATTAGTGAAATATACAAATTCTACGAATTATAAAATATTAATTGTGTATTAATATCAAACAATATTTGGAATTAATTATAAAATGGTATTGTCAAGCGTAAATGTTATTTTGTATTATAATATTTATAAACACCGAGGGTCCGTTTAAATAAAAATGTGTACAAGCATGAATGCTGAGCGATAATATAATCTTATCTAATAATAAAAATAAAGGTTTGTATGTTGACGCTCTACAGACCATTTGGTTTAAGCAACCAAATTTGGCACATATGCATATAATTTGCACGGTGGGAATGTGCAAGTCGAAGTGTATAATTTTTTAAAAATTTCAATTAAAATTTTAATTAATTTAAAATTTGCTGAATTTCGGTGGGGTTTTTTTCGCGATAATTTCCGAAAATATTATTGCACAAAAATAAATTTTACACCATTTCAATATATGAAAAAAAAATGTAATGATACAAATTTAATAGGCGTGCAAATTTTTCCAGAATTTTGGCAATTTTCTAAGAATATTTTTTTTTTCTAAATTTCCAATAATGGACTACATTGTAACCCTGAAATTCAAACCGCTTTCATTATTTAATCCAAACCTTAACAGCGTGATTTTCTTCCATTGTCGAAAGCCAAAGAACGATTCTGTTTAATACATGTGTCGTTAACGAGACAAATAAAAAAGTGAAGTTACTATATAGTGAAATTGAGAAGATAGATTAATCGGATATTTACGTTTTTTTTTATTAATAGTGCTATGATGTTATGAGACTGTCTCCATTAAAAAATTTCATATATCTGATAAACAGAATTTAACTAAGACAATTAAAATAACACGGCTTTAATGTAGGACAATTTGGCAGAATCATGGACATGGATCTATATTTAAGCGTATATATTTAAGCGGATCTATATTTATATTTGAAATCAAATATAACCAATACACCTGGCGAAACAACGGGCACCTGAGGCAACTAATCATAACTAACACATACATCTACATAGTTAGTAAAATAAAAAATAAAAATTAACCTAAAATAAATCTTTAACACGTTGATTAAGTTAAAAGTATTTTGAAATGTTAAATCTCATAATGTACTCTACCTAATAACCTTACCATCGCGACAGCAATTGGCAATGAATTAAAAAACAAACCGATTTTTAGCTGCTCGTAAACTTCACAAAACTTCTTTTATCAATAAAACTGTAGTTGTAACTCTCCCTTTCCAAAATCAAATTAGACTTGTAAAAAAATAAATCCCACACCATCCATTCCTTTTTATTTCTGCACCTGACTGGTTGTTATTTGCAAACGCGCAGTGGCACGTGCGACAGTAATTGGGACTCCAAGGACAACAGACCTACGTTATCGCGCGAGCCTGCCTTATCAGACGAACTGCTGCTGGTCGGTTACTCTGTTTATCGGAGGAAGAAAATAAATCGGCTGCGCTCAAAACTCGCCCGAGCCGAAATCAGCTGCAGAACACTTTTACTGTGTCACGTGACCGGTTTTTTTTTAGGGTTCTTGCTCGGAGCGAATCGGAATGGTTTTAAAAATTCGTTCTGACTGGAGTGAACTGCTAGTTGAAAACTTTATGGTTAATGGCTTGAATAGTTCTTGTTGATCTTTTTTTTTTTCAGAATTTTTTCGTGAAGTTTTCTTTTTATATTCTCGTTCATTATAAGAATTCCTTATGATGAGTTAAAATATAATTTAAATAATCATGTGTAATATTTAAAAAGTTATTAACCACTTAAAATTTTATGAAATATAATGTTATGAATTGATACGCTTTTTATAGAATTTTATTTAACTTGATTCGTTTCGTGTTTGAAATGTTAGTATTTTGTAATCGAATTTTTACTCACTTTTCGATATAGTAGAATTTTAAAATTTTGTATAGTTATGTTATACTGAATGGAAATTTACTATTTTAATTTTTCAGAATTCAATCAGTTAATTTGTCTAGTTAATTAAATTTCAGTTTAATACGAATGGCATGACTTGCGAATGAATTTCAGGTAAATTTAATTTCATGGTTCTACATTTATAACAATGAATTGTAAATTAAAAACTAAAAAAACAAAGAATCTTTTTTTTTTTTAAAAAAATTCTTCTTTTTGTGCATTAGTACACTGTATTTTTAGAAACTATTTTCATTGAATTCATATCAAAATTTCTTCGTAAAATTGTCTTCTGCAATTTTGTTTAGTTTATGTATCTTTCATGTCCAATTAAAATGTAATTTAATTAATTGTTTGTAGTATAAAATAAAATTACTTAAAATCTGGTGACATTGAAAGAATTCCACAAATATGACTTCAATGAACAATTACTTTAACTATAAAAAAAGAAAAGGAAGAAAGAAAAAGAATTATGTCCAGCTTGATATTAAATACCATTTCATAAATTTTAGGCCCACTTTTGTAAGCTACTAATAAATGTATTCAGATTGCTATATAAATTTGAGCTAGCTATAATCCGTTACACAACAAACAGAGTATTAAATAAAAACACATTATAATGCAAATTTAGATTATGCTGTATTGAATGTTTCTTATGCATTATTTTCTGAGGAAAATAACTTTTCAAAACTATATTTTGAAAATGCATCCTATTGCGCAAAGTATACTCAAAATGCCAGACACAACTTAATAAAAAAGCTGTTTTAAATAACTTAGTTCTAGTACAGAATTGAGGGTTCAACAAAAGAACTGCATATCTGATTATATCTATATTTATTTTTCTATCTATCTATATTATGTGTGTGTGTGCGTGTAATGATATTTAAAAAATCTGATTTAGGATTTATTTCCAAATTTTTATCTCAATTTAATCCATATTAACTTCATTCTAAAATGCTCTCTTATTTCCTGATCCAATTCCTACTTCTTTACTTAATTAATCCTACACGCGCTCTATAAAACTGCTTTAATCAGCAGGTTTTCACGCTCCCAGTGAAGGGATAAAAATCTGTAATGTTTGCAACATTCTTTTTAAAATACCTAAATTTCCTTATCAAAACCGACACGTGATAAAGAAATCCCTATCAAAATCTCATAGTAAAATGATGGAAGGGAAAATTTCCTGCCTCTTTTTGTATCGCGATGTGAACGGATGTCAGCTCATCATCGCTTCTTATACCTAATAAGCCTTCCGGATGGAATAAATCGAGTTTAAAAATTCAAAAGTGTCTTCTTTTCAGCCACGCAGCTACTAAAAAAATATGTTTACATACATATATAAAGAGCTAACGTATGTGGCACAAAAATCCCTCTTTTTACTTATTGCCGAATGGCAACTGTCAGGTGTAAACAAGCCATCATACAAATTTGAGACTGCTTCATTGAACGCTTTTACAGCTGCAGTGAATTTATCGCTTCGTTTAGCTAATTAATAGAGCTGCAAAATGTTTTTAAAAATATTCTGTAGAGTAATCGAACTGTTCACTAAAAAGTCTATTCAGTCAGAGGGAAAAAAGTTATAAAAGAAATCAAGAAATGGACTCCAAACAGAAAATTTAATCGAGCGCAAAAGTAGGCTTAAGCATGCCCAAGTAAATAATCATTGACTTGCCAATGAAAATTGATGTTTATATCTTCCAAGATAATCGATCTTGGAATATTGGATCTATGAACGATCCAATATTCCATTTTAATAAAATGTTCTTTGTATTATCTTTAGATTAAAAATAATTATCTTTTAAAGTTATAAAATTCATTTCCATGTTGTTTTCCGATTAATTTTAATAATATTTTCAAGATACTATTTGTAATAATGTTTTTAAATGCTATGATAGAGTTCAAATTCTTCCACCCAAACATTCAATAGTATGCTTTGACCAAACATAAACTGCATAATAAGATTTTCACTTGCGCTTTTATTTCGTAATACATATCTTTTTTAATTCTTAGTAAATTGATTTGATTGAATATAGGATTTGCAATCGAATACAACATGGTGAAATGTTCTTTTTTAAATGCATTCAATTTTAATCATTTAAAATTCTAAACCAGTGGGAATGGTGTAACTAAACATTTCTCGATTACTCTTTAATACGCTTGTCATGCCAGAGAACGCCTTACATGCCATCTCCTTTACAATAGTTACGAAATATTAAATTTTGGCGTGAATTTAGCATTTTTACTGAATCTATAATTCCATCCTTGGCGAGTTATTTTACGATTAATCCATGGCATGCCTTTATATTATCCGATAATCAAATTTGTGTTTTTTCTCAACCGATTTAAACAAAAATTTGACACAAAACTGCACTTGTGCTGACAAAATCCCATACCAAATTTGATATATTTAGTCAGTGCATTTTTGAATTATCGCGTTTACATGTTTCTGAAACCGACCGACAGTCAGTTAACCCGTAGTTGGATTCGGCTCAAAATTTGACAGGTTTCTGCACTATAGATGTTACATCCGTGTACCGAATTTAATCTATCTAGCTCCCTTCGTTTTATAACTATAATGTTAATATATTCGAACAGGCGGACTTCCTCTCAAAAAAATTTACTCAAAATTTGATGAAAATCTTTAAATTTGATGTAAAGACCGTATATCGAATTTCAACCGTATAGTCCGAAGCTTTTTTGAGTCATTTTGGTCCCAGGTAGACGGATATTTTCTAAAAATGTGTCTTTCGAACTCAGAGAAATCTAAAACGTGGAGATTCGACAAAATCTGGAGTTCGAAATTTTTTTTGACGACAACTATACTTTCTCTGTATTACGTATATGAGGAAGTAAAAATCAATTATTTAAGCTAGTCGACAAAGGCTGCTAGTATTTTTATAAGTTAATATGCGAATGTGAATCAAGTTTGCCATCATCATACTGTGCTTCACTTCTTCATAGCATGCGGTTGATGATGATATCAATAATGACAAATGAAAAAAAAATGCATCAATTTTAATAAGTTTGTTTCTATATTACAGGCTCCTATACTTTCTCTGTATTACATATATGAGGAAGTAAAAATCAATTATTTAAGCTAGTCGACAAAGGCTGCTAGTATTTTTATAAGTTAATATACGAATGTGAATCAAGTTTGCCATCATCATACTGTGCTTCACTTCTTCATAGCATGCGGTTGATGATGATATCAATAATGACAAATGAAAAAAAAAATGCATCAATTTTAATAAGTTTGTTTCTATATTAGAGGCTCTTTGTTTCACACTTTCTCATCAAATGCACTCGTCTGTCTGAGGTCTTAATTCATCGCCAACTCATTAGAGTACGCTATATTGCATTTGTTGTGAGTAAAACACCAATTAAATACGCAAATTGCGTTTTCTCCCTTGACGAAATACGGGAAACCATGACGGTAATAAGCCACATTCCAATTACTTCTACTTTTATAATACTGATTCGTTGACGAAACATATCAGGATTGATTACTATTTTTACAGCTTCTATTAATCAAGTATTTAAAGAAATTTCGAATATAATCTTTGTAATAAAACTATTGTTCTTGAATGTTACGTTGTTAAATTCTTAACTAAAAAACTTAACTGCGTCTCTTTATTAAAAATAAGATAAAGGAATCAAATTTGAAGAGACAAATGTATTGATACGCTTTTAAATATATTTTAATTTTGTTGTATGTAGGATTATGCACAGTCAATTTGAGAACGAAGCAATTTTTATTCGCCAAATGCGAGCAGTAAGTATTCAGATGACGTCATCTGCTTGACAACAGTTTCTTATATCCAACTTAAAAATAAAATTTTAAAATTACGTTAATTTACATAATCTGCAATGAATTACATAAATTTACATATATTGAAAATTCAACACGAATAATGCAAACAACCAAAAGACATCACTTAGCTTCGAATGGATGGTCCCGCAGGCAAAGAGGCATCCATTAGATCACGGTGCCATGCTCAAAATTCCTCAGAATGTGATAATATTAATATGCGATATTTATATATATAAGTAATGATATTTTAAAATTTAATTTAATCCCAATTAATTTCCAAAGTTTTATCTTAATTCAGCCCATATTAACTTCATTCTAAAATATTCCCTTATTTTCTGATCCCCTTCCACTTTTTCTATTTAATTAATGCTACAGAAAGCTTTGTAAAAGTGCTTAAGTCAGCTTTTCCAACACTTTGAGTGAAGGGATAAAAAATTGTCAGCCAAGAAAATTCTTTTTAAAAGATTCCTAAATTCCCCTACTTAAATCGATACGTGTAAAGAAATCCCCGTCAGAATCTCGCAGTATATAAGTACAAGAAAAATCTCTCTCTCTCTCTCCCCCCCCCCCTCTTTTACGCTCTTCTGCTCTTGTATCGCTAGTGAACGGGCGCTAGGCCGTCAGCACGTACATTGTACATAAATCATGCTTTCCGGGATGGAAATAAATTGTCTTCTCTGTCTTCGGCCACAAAACTGCTTCAAAAATTTTATGTTTACATATATATGTGTGTAATGATATATTTGACTGTGATTCATTTCGTAATTTTATCTTAAATTAGCTCATATTATTTTATTCTATAATTTTCTTTTATTTCCTGATCCAAATCCCACTTTTTTTATTTGATTATTTCTAACACGCGCTCTAAATAATTACTTATCATTGCATTTTCTCACACTTCGAGAGAAGGGATAAAATTCTCTAACGTCCACGCATTTCTTTCAAAGATACCTCCGATTCTCTTTCCTAGATCGATACGTTTTCAAGAAATCCCTATCAGAATCTATTAGTAAAAATATTGAGGAGAAAACTTATCACACTTTTCGCTTGTGTTCGATGTGAAAGGATGCGTTTTCTCACTGATCATTCCATTATACATATCATGCACTCCCATGGATAAATAAACTTAAAAATTTGTCTTCTTTTCGGCCAAGCATCTGCAAAATTATGTTACATATATCTATAAAATATATACATACATAATGATATCTCTTAATTTAATTTAAGTCCTAATTAATTTCTTATCTTAAATTAAACTATGTTTCTTTATTCTAATTTTTTTTCCGGATCCAAATTCCACTTTTCATTTAATTATTGCCAGCACGCGCTCTAAAAAAAAATCCATTTTCTACTTTTCTCACACCACAAGCGAAGGCATAAGAATCCCTGCCGCATGTGCAGGTGTTTCAAACATAACTAAAATTCCCTTTCCCAAGTTGACGCATGCCAAATAAATCCCTATCAGTATCTCGTAATAACACCATCAAATGGAAAAATTCTGTCACTTCCGTTGCTGTGTTCTGACTCGAATGTATGCATCGCTCATTATTCCTATCGTGTAAAAAGTATGTCTCCTGTAGTAAAATAAATTAAATTCAAAAAGTCTCTTCCTCCGAATCTTCTAAAATTATACTAGACACATACACACACACGCACACATACATACGCACGCACAAACACTAGAATGAAGTAAAATGATATATTTAACTTTTAATGTGAGTAATAAGAAGTAACTTGCATTAGTTTAACGAGGTATATGGAATAAATTATTAAAGATGAATCTTATTTAAATGAATGCTAAATCTGCGGCACTAAAATAAATTTGAATTTTTTCTAATTTATTGAAAAATAATCTAAACAATACCTTTAAAAATACGTGCTGCTTTCATTAAAATAAATTATACACAATTATAGGTCAATGTCATCAACAAAATATTTCGAGATTTTCTGTCATCGCATGAAATGAAAGAATCATCAAAGCATTTTTTAAAAAAAATCTTCTGTACAAAACTCAGTCTGCGTTTCAGCAGCGGAAAGTTTGTTCTGCTGGCCGATTTCTGGGTTACTGGAACTATTTTTATCTTTTCTTATCACAGTTTGGTCATCTAGCAGGGTTTCGACGTTTGATTTGTTGAAATTTCTCTTCGATTCAGAACTTGACGCAAATAAAAAACGATATTTTGACGTCGCTATGTCATTATTTATCAATAAAAGGAAACTTTAAAAAAAAGAGGCATTGGCCTTGATTCTGCGCATGCGTATAAAGAAATGATTGTTCATTTCACTCGAAGAACTTTAACACGTGCATGAAAATGTCTGTGTCCATGAATTAGAAGTATATAATTTTTCAGACATTAAATAACATATTTGTTAACGTTGAGCAGTATTTTATAGCAACATTCAAAACAGAGGTTTGTATTTTATAATCCTTTAGGCTTTGATTGATTTTAAAAATTAGATAAAGACTTAATTTTCTTTATTAAAAGTTCATTTCTATTTCCGAAGACAATATATTTTGTGAAATTTTATTGATAGATATTTATTGCAAATGCCTGAATTTCAATGCCATCTTCACTTGCACCACACCTGTTTAATTTTGAAATCCAATACGCATCTTGCAAGAAGAAAATAGGCATAACGTCATAGTTAATGAAGTGAATAGTTCAGTCAATTACTTACTAAATGACATACAAAAATTACATTTGTCCTATTATTTTGAAATTATTTAAATTCTGTAGAATCTTTTAAGATGCTTGCGAAGCATTTTTGAGGCAGGAAAAAATAGTGAAATTCGTAGCAATAGAAAATGAAGTGCCAAAATAAAATCGAGGTTTTAAAATTAAAACATAAATAAAAGTAATGAATTAAATTTAAAAATTTCTAAGAAAATGAACAAGGTATGGTGAATAATGAATCAATGTCTAAAAAAAATATTTTTTTAAACAGTAATTTAACGACTTCAATTGAAATAGCGTCACGGACAAATGTTAGACTTCAGTATCCATGCTATTTAATGTATAATTATATGTTGTCACACGCTGTACGGTGAAATACAACAACAAAATACGTGATGAATTCCAGAATGAAACTGATTCGGCACAATTATCTTGTTTCACATGAGTATGAATATGCACTCAGCTGTTTTATCATCATTTTATCGCTTCTCATGATCTAAAAACACACACACACACATCTAAAATAAAAAAATAATTTTAACGAAGATCTCTGTGGAAATTTTACTGTTTTGAAATTGCATAATAATTCATTCACAGTTAAAGACCACGTAGCTGAATGATAAGCTCTCGGTTTCAAGATGGAGGGTTCCAAGTGCGAGTCTCGATTCTACCGAAGAACTGCAAGAGAGTTTAATGCATGTTAAATCCGTCAGGGCTAAATGTACTCCCTTTGGCGTAGTATGGAAATTTGGTAAATGGAGGCCAGCTCAAGTGTCGTCCTCGGTATCTGACCGCGATTCAAAATTATGAAGTCTGCCCCAAAATAATGTTAGTGCTGCTTTATAACGTCACGGTAATACAACTAAACTAAAGGTTCATCAGGAGACTTTCTCTACCTATGAGTGTGCGAGTTTGATAACTGAAACCATAACAAGTTATACAATAATTATTTAATAACTATAGGTATGTTTTAGATTCTATAAGACATAGCCAAATCCGTCGAATGAAAGACTTTCTGTATATAGTAGCGCTCAAAAGTGTTCGTACATTTTCAAAATTGCTGTAGATTGGAATTAGAGTTCGAATATCGAATGCAGTTTTTTTTTTTTCATATATCCTTGAGAAAAAATCAATTTTATTTTATTTTTAAATAAAAACGAAAACGCAAGAAGAAAAAGATAAACTGTTTCACAAAAAGGCTCTACATCGAAAAATTTTCAAATAAATTCATAAATAAAATTATCATTTGCATTTTTTTTAACATTTTGGTGGCAATTTAAAAATCGTTTGGCTTAAATTTTGCTTACTTATTCCTATATGTTCTATTTATTATTTTAAAATAGCTGGGAGTCGTAAGAAAACTACAAGTATCATTCGAAAAGTGATAAATATTCATTATAGTTGTGGTAGATCAATATGAGGTATCAATAAATTAGTAAATTTATCCGGTTCTATATAATAGTAACACTTTAAAGAAGAAAATCTAATCCAAAAACAAGGTAAGAAATGATCGCCTAGCGAAGAACTCAATAAGAGATTTACGGTTAAAAATTTGTGAAAAATCCTCGTTTGAGTGCTGTGAAGATTTCTGCAGAATTTATCCAATTGTTTTCTTACTTCGTTTCACTTGAAACTGTCGACGAATTTCAAATTATATAGACATTCTGAACACTTTTTTGTTATTGCATAAAAATAGAAAACTTAGACCTTCTATCTCGAAATCAATAATAAATAAGTATTGGAATCTGTCTTATTTGCAGATGAAAACAAATTCAACATTTTTAATTCCGATGGTTCGCACATAATTGCATGGCAATGAAAAAAAAAAAAAAACCCGACGGATCTAATGCAAAGAATTCAGTCGGAACATTAAAATATGGCAGTGGAGATGTTCTTGTGTAGGTTCGCATGTCAGCATCAAGATCAGATAATTTGATATTTCGTGATGGAACAGTGACTCATGTTTTTTTAAAAATTAAATATTTTATAAGACAATTTCAAATTATCAGCGCGAAATGTACTGGTTTTGTTATTCGTGTTTGGCATCATATTTAAAAAAATTCGTAACAAATAAGGGGAAATTCGTAGTTTATGTTTGAGTTGGAGTTAAGCAGATTTTTTTCTGATTACTTCTTTGTATATGAAGTATAGAGAAAGTATTGCAATTGTCAAAAAATTCGAAATCGAGATTTTAACAAATTTTCACGTGTTTCCTAGAGTTCGAAAGTTACATTCTTGGAACAGATTTTGGACTGTCTGTTCTTCTGTCCGTGACAAAGATGCCACAAAAGTGCTTTCAGCTAGACGGATGAAATTTACAGTATGGTCTATATCAAATTTCTAGATTTCGATTAGATTTTGAAAAAGTTGTTTAAAAAATTCTGTCTGTCCGGCTGTTGGAATATAAATTAACGAGACAGCTACAAAATGAAGAGAATTAGAAGCATAAAACTCGGTTTGATATTAAAGTACAATCACACATTAAGGTGTAACATTAAATTTTGTACCATCTCTAACAGAAGGCTGAGCATCTGTCGGTCTATAAAAATATTTCAAATGCTTATAAAAATATTTCGTGACTACTGTATGCCAATTCATGCAAGGTATTTTTTTTTTTTTTTGCCTTATTCAAGTTCCATTATTTTTTGCGGGGGTAAAGAGTAACACCTTTATTACAGAGTGCTCAAGAAAGACCAGTTCTATTGGTTAGTAATAGGTAGAACAGTATCTCATTAAATCCATAAGTGTATGAATACTTTTGGGAGCCTCTGTATGTTTATCCTTGTATTAACAGTTTAAAAAACACAGCAAGTTTGACAGTTGCTAATTGAAAAACCCCGCTCATCCAGATAACGTGGTGACACCTTTCCAAGTAATAGACTGGCCGAAAAGTCTGAGTGATTGCTCGGACGAACATGTGACAGGAATCAGACTGTGGCGTCACATAAATCAACTCCATTCAACCAGCTGGATAGTAGCATTCGTTATTGTAAAGACCTCTACTATATGAGGGACATTTTTATGCAGGGATACAGGAGGAAAGTCCAGCGAAGAACACCCTCACTAGGAAATATGGATCATAAGTCATTGATAGAGCTGTTGCAAGAGTGATAGAATAGATAAATTAAAGAAAATGGAAATTTCACAAGTTCTTTTGGCTTTATTTTATTTTATAAAAAGTGACACGATATATGGATTCAAGTTCTAACCGCAATTTTCGTCATGATTAGGGGGGGGGGGAGGGTGAATTCAAACTATCAAATCGAAATGATGTAATATGGTAACAATTAAGTTTGATGCGTCCTTTTTGATAGCATTAACAAGTGCATTTTGTGCCAAACTATTGTTATTTGGAGAAATTCATGAAAGTTCAATAAATGCATCTAATTATATTATGGGAAACAGAAGGAATATATTAAAGCAGACGAATTTTAAAAATTACTTATTATTGCATTCTTTAGAAGTTAAATCCTAATTGAAGTGCAAAATAAATAAATATATATATATATTTTTTAAATGTAATTTTTAAAAAGGAGCTCACTCAATATAGACAAAAAGTCTGTCGAAACTTCATACCTTGGCTATTAGTGATGGAACTTTCGTTTCTAAAATGAAAATTATTATAAAATATATATTAAATCATTTAAGATTTATTAAAATCAGAGAAAAAATTGTGCGGTAGCTAAATTAGTAAATGAAAGGAAAATTTTTTGAATTTTAAGATGGTGAAAAAAATTATTATTATAGCATAGTGCTTTCGGAAGTTGTCATGGAATAAATTCAAAATTTAGCTTAATTTTTTAATTAATTAAAATTTAAACTAGCGGGTGTGGTTTCCCAAAAATTTTCTCGCATGCTCTCTAATAAAGGTATTATCCCAGAGAACGTCTTACATATCATTGGCATACAACGGTTACGAAATATCAACCTTTGGTGTGAATTTAGCATTTTTACTAAATTCATCGTGTCATCCTTGGCGAGTTATTTGGCGATTAATCTCGGGCATCCGAAAATTGACTATGTATTTTATCCAACCGACTGAAACTAAATTTTGACAACTATCAACTCTTTATTGTATTTTCCTCAAAATTTGATAGTGTCAAGACTATAGATGTTAATTCTATGTATCGAATTTTATCTATTTAACTCTCTTCTTTTTGTAGTTATCGTGTTAAATTATATTCGAAATGTAGATAGATAGGCTTTTTCTGAGCATATTTTTCTCAAAAGTTGATAAAAATCTACAAATTTGGTGTAAAGACTGTGTACCAAATTTCACCCATCTAGCTCAATTTGTTTTTAATTTATTTTTGTCCCACACAAACAGACGAACATTTTCCAAAAATTCGTTTTTCGAACTCAGGGAGATCAAAAACTTGAAGATTCGTCAAAATCTCGAGTTCGAATTTTTTGTTGATTACTATACTTTCTCTATATTACCTATATGAGAAAGTAAAAATAGCTCTAATATGTACATTTCCATTCTCCAAAATATTACTGTGAAATGTGATAGCTATATGTTTAATGTTTCCATTGAAGATCGTTCCTTCTATGGATAACAAATATTTGCATCACATAGTTTACAAGAAAAAAAAAAAAAAACTTATTATATTAGAAACATTTGGGTGCCATTAAAAATCTAAATTTGAAGTCTGCAACAAAAAATCATAATCATGATTAATTTTATAGTATTGAATCATCATAGTCTTAAAAAAAATCATAGACTCAGTACTGAGTTTTGTCATTCTGCGCTCTAACATCAAATACTGTTTCTTCTCAAGATGTTCAATGGATTCCAAAATTATATTGGGACTACATATTTTATATCATCTTGCGACCTAAATTGACTCCAATTTATTCTAGATCTAATAAATTTACTCATTTTTTCTCCAAATTATATAACCATTTGAAATAATTATACGATGTATTTGTGCTATAAGCTTTCGGAGAACCATTTTAATCATAAAATAAGAAATGTGAATAAATGAGTTTTAGTCAAACACATCATTTTCAGATATTTATGACTAAATTAAAAGTTGAATAAAAATTAAAATTTGCCCGACAGTATTTATTAATCTTTAAAATTCTTCCCAGAAATCATTTAGTTTTAATGAGATGGAAAATTCACCGTACTCGAAATTTATCAGCTGCAAAATTTATAATCTTTCTTAGGTAATTCGTTTTTCCGCCTCACTGGTTCATTCACCAAACGATAATTACTTCGAATTCAGAACGCTTCTTCTTCTACGAGTTCTTGAAATTCAGTTATTTTTCAGAAAATAAATTTTAGTATTCTTTTGCTTTTTGACAGATTCAAATTTAATAGCTAAATCTTCCAAGAATATTAATTACCTAAATAATCAATTTTCTTGGAAGATGAAAAATAAATATTCTAAGTAAAAAATAATAATAATAACGTGAAATTTATATCAATTTCAAAAGACAAAATTTATTTTATATTTTTATTTTTTTAATATAATAGATTGCTGAATAATTCTAAATAATAACGCGATTTAATTTAATTGTTCTTTTCATTTTCTTTGGCATGAAACGTAGTAACTTATGATTTACAATAAATTTAATTGTATATAACTGCAATAATTTATGGGACACTATTAATTTATGTATTTACTGTTAAGTGTATCTTTTTGAGAAGGGATTAGAAAATCTATTGACTTTTTCATTTATATTTCATGCAAAATTAATTTAACCTTATGATGTTTTTAGTTTCACGTACTTTACGCAAATTCCAATTTAAGATATTTGTTTTCGAATATTGTACTGTTCTTTCATTCATAATATGTGATAAAGTAAATATTTTTCAAGTTTCTCGCTTGTTAATTTTTTAACATGCGTAGGCTTTAAATGCATTAGGTATTACATAACACTTAAATAATTTTCAGATGAAATATTAATATTGAGATGCATTATTTAATAAAGTCTATTCATAAATCAATTATTCATTTTTAGAAGCGAAATTAAAATTTTGTTTGAATTTCCATTTTACTATTCTTATCAAATAAAAAAAATAAAACCGTTAATAAACAGAAACAGAAAAGATAATATTTCATCGAAACGAGATAGTCACCTAAGACACCTATTCCGAAATAAATATGCAAACTGATATAAAATATTTAATTCTATGAAAATTCTATCTTCCATTTCATTTTTGTCTGCTTTTTTTTATTCCATTTTTGTCTAATGAATAGTAAATCATGAAATATCCATTATTTTATGATTCGCTACAATTTTCCTTTTTTTCACATAAAATTTTAACGCAGAATTATTTTTAAATTATTAAAATAATTCTGCAAATTACTATCGAATTGCGATATTTGATTAAATATATATTAACTGCCACATCTGTATCCATTGTAGCACGAATTCAACAAAAACACTATTAATATAAATTCTATTTGATGTTTGTGCAAACGATACTGAATAAATGCGTTTGAATGAAATGCATCAGAACATCATTTTACCTAGAATTCCTTGCAAATAGAAGTAACTGGATTCCTTTTCGAAAAAATAAAAATGCATCCTTCCAGAAAGCCTTAATGGATTCTTTTCTTTCTTTTTGTGTCGTCTGCTTTTTACATATGGTAAGTAAATTAAATGAAGTTTTATACGAAAATTTCTGAAATTCAAAGAGATATTTTTTTTTTCTTCATTTCTTTACCAGACGTTTTCACTGACTAAACAATAAATAGTGGCCAGAAATGAAATTATTTTATAAAAATTGATTTTGAATTCAGAGTCTGAGGAGTGCGCAATAGCAAAATGGAAATTATTGAAATTATAACAAAATATTTTTTTTAAGAATTTTTATTTTTGAAACCCATTTTTTTTTTCATTTAACAAGCAACTTAAAAAAATTTCTTATTTACGAAAATTAATTAAAATGTCTTTTGTCGTTCCGTTAAATGAAAATATTACATACATTCTTATTTATTACATTTATTTATAAGGTTATTTATTACCTGTATATTAATGTATGAAACTAATTTTATTGTATAAATTTGATTATGTTTAATATACAGTATTATTAAAAATTATCATTTTGTGCACAGTATATTTATTTATTATTTCGAAAAAATTCAGAATATAGCGATGAAATTGGAATTTTATATTTAGCATGTCATTTTTCTGTTGAAATTTCAGAGAATTTTAGAGAATTTTACTTAGAATATTTTGGTCCAATTTTATAATCAGTGTTGCATTAATTATAATTTTTAGTTAGGAATAATTTCAGTTCAATGTTCTTGTAAATGTAATAAAAATAATTTTATAATTAAAAAGTAATAAAAAAGAAGCGCAGTGAAGAAAATAAAATATTGTTCTGATTGTATCTTTTAGTACTATACGTTTGGCAAATAAAATTAATTTCATTTATAACTCCTCTTTTTTATGTTTAGAATAAATACAGACAGTTCTTTTTTTTTTTTCATTTCCTGTAGTATTTATCTATTAAACTTGATGGTAGATGCTTAGTATCGTAATAAAACAATATAACCAAATGATTTCATTTTTTAAAATAATATTGAAATTCGAAGAATAAATTTCGGATTCAGTTCAAAAGATGAAAAGGATTTTTTTTTTTTGGACAGGGTGCTGATTTTTTACTTGTTTGTTTATTTCCGTTAGGAGTTTTTAACGAAATTGATATCCCAAAGCATGTATAAGCGATAAGAAGCTGAATAAATAAAAACCATGTTAAATGTATTCAAATTTCGTGATAAAATATAAAGGATGCCTATTAAATTGCATAGAAATAAAATTGCTTTATTTAGAACACGCGTAATGGGTGGGTCGACTGGTTGGAAACATGCAGAAAATTCTAGACTAATCTTTCAGCTATTTAGTTGTGTGACTATTGTGTAATGCTTTTACTATGGTAATGCAATCGAAATTTCGAAAATGATTGCAATACCTGAACAAATGAATATATTCCAATTTGTAATAATAATTTATTTTTTGATGATCGGGGGGAAATTTTAATTCCAGATTGTTTGTTGTTGAATAAAAATAATTATTTAACAGTAAAAGTAAAAGGGTTTTTTTTTTTGCCTTCTTCTTATTACCTTAAAAATAATGTATGAAAAATTTCTGTTTACTTCGATATAAAAACACAGATCTATTTCTACTTTAAGTAGACTAAATCATGCGCATACACACTAATACAGGGTTTCGCAAACTGCGGTAAATGCAACATTAGTAGTACATGCTGCCATTCCTGATGTTACAATTTTTACACAAAAGATTTAACTCAATGTTCAAAATAATTAAATAGTGGCGGATCTTTTAATATTTTATCTTTACTGTTCAGATACATGTATATTTTTCGGTTTTGGGAAGCTCTGCTCAAATTTATATTTATATCGACGACACTAGGACATATTTAAATGAATAGTAGAATTTTCAAAAAATTTAAGGCCGTGAGTCTTAGCACCATTGTGGTTCACAATTTTTCTTATTTCTTTTTTTAATTTTTAAGATATTTTTTCACCTTTTTTTTTATTTTTTCCATTTTTTTAGCGTAAAGGTAGGTTTATACTCAGTCAGCTATAATCCATTCTGTAAGACCACGCATGCGCAGAAACTGTACAGTAGCAAGTTCCGTAGAGACAAGAATTTGCTGTTGTCCTCTCGTTCAGCACATGCGCAATCTTTCTTTTGCGCATGCGTGACTTACCGGAATCTTATAACTGGCTGAATGTAAACCCGTTTTAAATGCTCTAAAGAATGTCATGTTTTTCCGATATTATTATTGCTCGTTTATTTTCATTTTATATTTTTTAAAACTTTAAATTTATGTTTTGTTTTACTCTCGTAAAATCACTAATACTAATCCATTGAAATGTTTTAATTCCATGTGTATTTCTTATGCATTGCAACTGCAAATGGCTTTCTTTATTATTACTATTTTTTTAATCCTTTATAAAAGGTAGCGTTTTAATACCTATTCAACCGTTCAGTAGATGTAATGGTTTCAGGTACGGAGGTGTAGATGATGTTCTTTGTAAAAGAATTCATGCAAATTAAATGGCTAATGGGCTCAAATGGAATTCTAGTGAGCTATATCGTTTCAAATTATTACAGCTTTTGAGAGACATACATTACGTAAGTCATGGGCAATAAAGGCTCTTGCATCGTAGCAGTGCGGATAAAATTTATTCAATTGCGAACTATAAAAAAAATCATAAAATTTAAAACTTAAAATAAATACAAGTATTTAAATCTTATTTTCGTATTTATTTAAGAGAAAATAAATATGAAATAAAAAAATATAATAGTACAGTATATATTTTATTAATTTCCATTTATCGATAATTATCTTTATATATATATTTTTTAAAATCTAATCAAATTTAAAAAGGGTAAGTAAACTAAACTCTGAACAAAAAAGAAAAAAAAAAAAAAAAAAAAAAAAAACAGGTATTTTGAACCAGAAAAAATTTCAAATCTTGCTTAGTGTAACGAATGTAAATAACTGAATATAATTTAGAATAATTGAGCATAACGAATGCGCTTTGTTACTGCGCGTTTGCTTTGGCAGAAATTCGGCACTGTTCTGCGCACGCACAGTAGTAGAAATTGGCGCTCATAGGAAGTTAATAAACAGAACAAGTACATTATTTATCTCTCTCTGTCGCTGCATTTCTCTAGACCCTTGAAAGCTATAAAAAGAATGGACGTTATTAGATTATTTATGAATTTTTTTTTATTGCGGGCAAAGTTAAAAACATAGTTGATAAGGTTTATAGCTTAAAAAAAAATAGTTAGAGTTACTACAATTCTTAATTCTTATGCAAAGACCTCCTCTGGTTAAGAATCGAATATATCATTACCAGGGGTGATTAATTTGTTTTCACGGAACAGTAAAATGTAAAGGGCGAGATTATATTCCTTCTGAAAGGACCCGAGATGGTATCTGCATGGCTTCGGTCACTAAATTGCATGGGTACACAGTAAATTAGATTCAAGCCTGGTAAATAAGATGACCGATCTCTTAGAATGTTTTCTTCTCATTTTTAAGTATTTTGATACTGGAGATATTTGTTATATGAATTGTCGCCCATTAGCAAAACTTGTAGCATTCTTATACAAACTTACAAGGATTCCATGCTCTTGACCAGACATTTATGACCGTTTATTGAATAGTTAATATACAGTTCCATGCGGTCATTTATAATGATTCCATTTCAAAACATTAAAAAAAAAGATTGTAAGGAAATGATATTTTTCGAGAACAAAGTTCGTTCAGTTCAGTTCAATTATATTAACGGTCCATCTTAAAGCAACACAAGAGCTATTTTTAAGGGAAGGGGTTTAAAGTAAGAGCTAACTCATAATTTTGAACCGCGACCAGATGATGAAGACGACAGCTGAGTTGGAAGATTGCTGTTGTATGAATAGTTCTACCGTTAAAAATACTATCAAAATGTTTTTTTTTGTGCTGAAAAAAATATATTGGTAGAAAGGGAACTTTTATTGTTATAGCCACTAGAATATTATTTAATTCATAGTATAGCCACTTGACACATTTTAATTTTTGATTTTAAATTTCATAAAAAAATTATTTTAAGTTTTTTTTTTTTTTTATAATTTTCTTAAATTATATGCAGCTATTCAAAACACATATACATTTTTGTAAAATAATTTTTTTAAAAAAAGTCATGCTTTCTAATGTTAAGAATATCAAAACACATACACACACACACACACACACACACACACACACACACACACACACACA
>JAPMOR010028316.1:224338-260577 GCA_026543865.1 Argiope aurantia
CACACACACACACACACACACACACACACACACACACACACACACACGATATTTTCGATAAAAATTTACTTTTTAATGTTGTCCTTAGTATGTAATGCTCCTTAATTGCGTATTATTTGTACTCTCCATATATCTAAAACCAGATCTAAGACTATATATATGATTTGACTATACACTATAATCTATTAAACATAAGGACGACATCAAATTAAATGAGTTCCTTTTAGATTTAAAATGAGAGCAACAATTGGTATACTTGAATAGAGAGAGCAATAATTTTTTTTTCGGAATAAGGCTAAGCTTAATGAAGTATTCATGCAGCTGTAGAGTGGCTGATTTCAGTTTCTGTAACAATCTGAAAAACTAGAATCAAATTTCCCATAGGCGCACTATAATTTCTTGGTATCATCAATAACAGAAAATATCTTCGATCGCAGCTGTCATTCTTGACCAGGCTGTATAAAAACTAATTCATTATTTTAAAGAAAATTCATGGTATATGCATCATGATTGTGAGGATATATGCATCTTTAACGAACATCTGCGTTTCTGCCATTTCCTCGGTATCTATCGTTTAATTCCTTGAAATGACAGGTTGATTTCCACATAAATTTCTCGACAACGACGAGCTGTCCTCGCCAGAAATTATTGCGAGTTGATATTCTTTATGAAATCAGAGGTAGTGGTCTTCTCAAAAGTTTCTCGCATTCACAATATTAAAGGTGTTAGGCCAGAGAATGCCTTGCAAGGCACTGGTTTGTAATAGTTGCGAAATATTAACCTTTGGCGTGAATTTAGCATTTTTACTGAATCTGTCGTGTCATCCTTGGCGAGTTTTTCGGCGATTAATCCCTGGCATGCGGTAAATAGTAATCGAAAATCAAATTTGAGATTTTGGCGTGTTTTTCTCAATCAATTGAAATCAAAATTCACAGAACTACACTTGTAGTCACAAAATCTCATATCAGGTTTGATATATCATAGATATATATCAAAGATCATATATCAAATTTCATACGTCCAGCTCAAAGCGTTTTTGAGTTATTTTTGTCCCAAACAGACTGACGAAAAGTTTTCAAAAAATGTTTTCCGAACTCAGGGAGGTCTAAAACGTAGAGATTCATCAGAATCTTGAGTTCGAATTTTTTGACGATTGCAATACTTTCTGTATACTTAATATACGAGGAAGTAAAACACCCGTAAATTTCTATAACCATCCTTCCTTTTAAAACTGAGAAAATTAAATTGTGTGATTAAGTAATGTTGCCTGAAAATAAAATTGCAGTCCAAATGATTAAATATCCTTTTTTCCCCTTCATTAAAATTGCGTCCTTGACTCGTAACAAAGGAGCAAAAATAAGATGCAGAAATATGCATATAAATAAAAATTTAAATAAATATCCTATTTTCATAATTAAAATTTAAACTAAAGATTTATTCCGAATTGAAAAAGAATTCGTTGTTGTGATTAATATCTATCTACTACTACTTAAACTATTTACTATACACTTTAACTTATGAAAAAGAAAGTTAATTACCTTGAAAGTAATCCATTGTTGTCTTTGAAATAATCCTAATAGGTAGTTTTCCTAGTAAGTCGTGCCAAGAAACGTGGACTATTTTAAAACGATGATTCCTTTCTTTTGTTTTTCAGACAGAAAGCCTCTTATTTGCCTGTTGACTGACTTTAAAATTCATTCTTGGGAGGTTAGCCTAAAATCTTATTTCACAGTGCCAAAATATTCCGAAGTTTACGCCTGTTCAAAGCAAATTGTTCTCTTTTATAGAATCTAATCGAACTCCAACGAATTAATTGGATACTTTTCACTTCCACATGTATTAAGCGCACAAAGGGAAGGTAAAGTGACGGCCAAAATATTCGATTTCGAGATACCTATGAAATTTCCACGGTTTAAATCTTCATGAGTCAAAGAAAGTTGTTCTTGAAGTTCTTTCTGAATGTAAATTCAAATATGCCATAAGCTAGACAGATGAAATTTGGTATGTTTTTCTTACATCAAAATTTGAAATTTATTTTGAAAAAAATCTAACACAATAGATATTTTAGTTATATTAACATTCCGTTTTAAAGCAACACTAGGGCTATTGTCAGACCTCGTAATTTTGAACCGCGGTCAGATGATGTGGACGACACACCACAACTGGAAAGGAAGTTTGGTTCTAACGAATTTAATGTGCACCAGGTCCGCTTATAGGACGGTTCTTCGATGGAATCTGGTCTCCAACCTGAAACCTTCCAGTTCCGAAGCCTTACCACCAGGCCATCGCGGCTCTCTGACGAATTCGAATGAATCAATCTGTTTAAAGGGTATACTATGTTCGGGAGGAATTTTTTTAAAAGAAATGTCATATAATATTTATATTTTTGAATAGTCGTATAAAACTGATAGAAAAAATATGTATGAAGAAATGATATCTATTAAAAGCCAAAATCTTTTAAAAATTGGAAATATATATATTTTTTCAGGGAGGGAGAAGGGGCAAAAGAATAAAATACAGTACACTCCCGAGTATCCGGTTCGCGATTATCCGACTTTAGTACTATCAGGCCTAGTTTTCTTTTATCGCAATTAAATGGGGAATACAAGTCGTTGCATCTTTGTTTCGCCAGTGTGTAACTAAAAACTGTGAGATGTGACTCTTATCTTTTCATATTTGTATAATCATTTGTCAGTGAAAAGTGCAATCAGTTTGAGTCAATTTTCTGAAAAATTTACGTTAATGTTTTGTTTATGTTTCCTGCATTAAGTTGGGCATTACAGAATTTATGTTAAGATAGGAACAGTTTATACCCTGTAACTTACTTTTTCTCTAATGAATTCTTGAAATGCGCAACGCAGTATATAAACCTATATAAACTATAAGTATACAGTCTTCTAATTTAACTCGACACGTTACCGGCAACTGCTTCGATAATTCACTTCTATGATTCACATTCTACGTAGCTTGAGATGCATGGAGGGCTTAGTACTCAATAAGAAGTGAGACGATACGTTTTATAACAGTGAGCTTTGGTATAAAATCTTTGTTTTCTGGTATTGGTGGGGAAAAAATGAGTTCATAGAACTCCGGCCTGCCCTTCCGCCATATTAAGCCAGATACTCGGGAGTGTACTGTATAAAGCAAAACCCCTTCTAGTTTAGAAGTTTATCAAATGATTTCTTGAAAATTTTTCACTTACGAAATAAATTACATAGTTTCTGAATTATGAAATAAGCGACATTTTTATCCAATCTGTAAATACTGGAGTTCAAGTGGCATATAACATGAAATTTTCAATTTTTATAACACTATGAAACTTGAAAACATTTGCAAATTTTTTTTAATCAATAGATTGCCTATTCTGTAGTATAGAAATTGAAGAATATATTGAGATATTTTTATACCGAATTTGAAAGTAAAATATGCATTATGTTTTAAGTCATGGGCTGTTTTTAAGCAATTTTTTTAATATAAAAATTAAGAATTCGAGGCGGCTTGCACTTTATTTTTCTTTTGATTGAACAAGAAAAGAACTATATGTCACATACGCATTTTATTTTATTTGAAATAGACATGTTTACCATAAAAACACAATACCATTCAAACTAGAAACGGTTGCATGTCAATGGCATTTTGACAGGTATTATCCTAGCAACAAGCTGACAAAACAATTGAGACACATCCTTATTTTCAGCGCTACCAAACGTAGAAATTAAGAACTATTAATCGGTACACCTAGTAAAAGTCTTAAGAATTCCGTATTTCATCGTTATTATGTTGGCATATTAAAAACTGAGCACAACAAATTGTAGACTGTAGTCATAATTCTTTCCAATCGTCCTGTAATGCGTCGCCAAATAGGATAACCAAACTCTGCCTTTGGCGACTTGGCAAACATTGACTGGCAACCCTTCACAAAGGAAAACGAACTTTTCAAGATTTCTTCAGTCGGTGTATGATTCCCTTGAGTGCATGCTGTAACCCAATGCTTACTTTCTGGTTGCAATTGTTATATAGTATTGGTTAATTAAAATTTATTTCAAATATTACATGACTAATTCCTATAAGACGATTTTAACGAAACAACTGAAATCATTAGCGACCTTTGATCCCCCCTTCTATACAAAGGATGTTTCTCTCTTTATTTTTTCATTCAAACTCGATGGGGTTCTTTTTTATTACTATAGTGAATTATTTTTACTTTCTCGTATAGAGGAAGTATTGTCAAAAAAATTCGAACTCGAGATTTTGACGAATCTCTATGTTTCAGACTTTCCTGAGTCCTAAAAATGCATTTTTTGGCATTACGTGTGTATGTAAACACGATAACTCAAAACCGTTTTGAGCTAGATGGTTGAAATTCGGTACATAGAATCACCACAAAATTTGTAGATTTCTATCACATTTTGAATGCAATCCATTCATAGAAAGAATGTTTGTCTGGCTATTCGAGTACAATTGAGTTCGATAACTACAAAATGGAAAAAGCTAGCTAAATAAAATTTGGTGCGCACATTTAGAATTTAAAGTATATATATCAAATCCGTCAAATGGTCGATCGTGTGTCCATTTGACCATTTCGCATGCATGTAAATGCAAGAACATATATAGATAATGACTTAAATAATTGAAATTGGGTATTTATCTAGCGATTACAACTGTAGTTTTGTGTCAAATATTTATTCCAGTCTGCCAGCAGTAAGGCATCTAAAAACGCATATTATTGTAATAGATTCAGTAAAATATGCAAGATTCACTCCGAATGCCTATATTTCATAACTAAAGTTCGCCAATACCATGCAGAGTATTTAAGGTTTACCCAAAATTCACCAATTTCTACCTATTTTCTTATATTATTTATATATAATATTTATGATCAAGTGCCGCGTCAGTAATCTCAGAGCTTGGCGACACACTTGGTGACCATTTGGCGACATGGAGATGGATTTGGCGACTTTGGAGACCAAATAGAAATTACTGGACAAATTTAATTAATCAATTAATATTTGAAAAAAACTGTATTAACATTAAGTGTCATCCAATGTAAGTTTTAAAAAAATGTATTTGAACTTGAGTGGATGAATAAAAATTATTTTATTAACGATTGAAAATTTGAACAAGATATATGAATATATATAGGGAGAGTGCGAACTAATAGGAGGAATTGAAATTTTTTTATATATAATACTTTTTTTTTTAGTTAAAGGGAAATAAGACCATCATTTCGGAGAATACGTGAGAAATTTTCAGGGAGACTACTCTTGTTACTTTAATAACTAAAAGAGCTAAGCAAACATTCATCAAATGAAAAAAAAAATTCGTTAAATGTTTCATTTATGTATGTTATTATTGGTACTCTTATATTCCTGTCTAAATCTGTGAGACAAAAAAGAATATGATATCCAAAGCTGCTTGACGTTGTATAGAATATAATGAAAGATATGCAATATAAATATGTAAAATGTTTGATGATAAATTGGTTAGAATATTTCATTTTTACATTTGGATTGCAAGAATATGTTTCTAATTGCCAAGGAAATAAACTCAATTATTTTATGGAGTTTTTGGGGGAATTGTGGCTCTGGTATTACATCGTTTATTTAATTAGAAAGAAATTTAATTTCTACTTAGATACATAATTTCTCATCTGAAAAATGGAAATATTAATATCGAATCCAGTAAAAAAATCCAGCTGTATATATTTCTCTTCACACAAGGCCTTTGCTTATATCCTACTGTCGAGTTTACCTCGGCGATGGACATTTGGCTTTTTTTTTTCTTTTTTCTTTTTTTTTACAATACGCAATGATTTCATATCACATATCATGAAACAAATTGAGAGTGGACATGACAAATCTATGCAAGTGCATCAACAAAATCTTTTGAAAAATTGACGATTTTGTACGGCATTTTGATATTACAGTGACGATATCTATGATTTCAATTCCACCTAAAATCTATTCACCATTAGGAAAATTACTGCTATGAAGAGTGGCAACGTTATGGCGCCATTTACATTTCTGCATTAATAATTCATTCTATCCATTTTCATTCCTCGTTTCGCAATTCATATCATGATCGTTTCATTTGAATGATTCATACATCAGACGAGTAATGAGAATGCATTCATTTGGGTGTTATATGCTCTGTTGATGTAATGAAAGTATCCGAATACTTAAATATTCGGATATTTTAAGTTTAATAATTTAAAACATCGAATCGGAATTTATCTGACAATCATCTGTGTGTGTTGAGCATAATTTAAATCACGTCCAAAAGCTACTTTACAAATGTTAGAAATAAGCATAGCTCCAATTGTTAAAATGCTTTAAATGCCGTGAAAAATACATTTGTTTATGCGAATTATATAATAATTATACAATTTTTATTGTTTCAATCAATACATGACTGAAAAAAAGATTACAAAATCTAAATTTCATATAATTCCATGGTTTTATGAGTTGTATTCTTAATATTCTTGATAAACTGATGCTTTAAACAAAAAAATTTCCATTCTTCTGCAATCAAAATTGACCAACTTATGAAATTTTGAATGTTACTATTTTAGTTGATTTTTAGACTGTTTCAACGAATGCTTCAAAAATGATAATCCAATACAAGAAATTCATTCCTGAAAGTAGATAGTTTTTCTGTAAGAAACTTTAAATTGGGCTTTTAATATAAAATTGACCTAAATTAAATAATTCTTTTATAACTTTGGAACTTATTTTTGTATGGAAGACATTTTTACATCTCTTCCAAATTTAAAATAAATTTTAAAAATTAGCTTTTCAGCTAAGTCAATTTTATTTCCATACAATACTTCTCAATAATTTTTAAGGCTCTCATTAAATCAGCGGTACTGTCTAGTTTTAACTGCGCTGCTTTTTCTTCTAAATAATCTTAATAAATTTCTCGAAATACTTATTTGAATAACTGGAAGAAATAAAAGTTCTTCGTTTTTTATCATGTGAGCACATGATGTTGTTTTGGTTTGAGGCTTTTGAAGCCTCATGCGTAGCCTCAAAATGCGTAGGAAACAAATTGGCGATTTATTGCTTTTCAGACATCAATTTTTCGCCTTTAGGGTTGTTAGAAAAAAATGCAGAAGATTGTCACATTTGTCAATTTATCGCCAACTAAAGTTACAACTTGATTTGCAAATTATTCTTTCTCTGAATTCTTACGAATTGTCTTAATTAATTTAAGTCATTAACCAGTTTAAACCAGTCTGAAACAATCACGAGACTTATCAGATTACGCATGCGTCGATATTTAAAAAAACGATTTTTTTTTTTTTTTTTTTTTTTTTTTTTTTTAAATTTCAAAATCGGTCGAGCTCTAAAACTTTTTTTCCAGCTAGAAAAATTAGAAAAGAAAGTTTTAAAAAATTATATATATATATGCGATCGTAGATTTTATTTTTTCCCTTCTTACTTTGAAATTTCAGGAGTAAATGAATATAAATAAAAGTTTCCCGCTCTTTTATTTTATTAGATATTTTAAGCCATTGGAGATTTGTTGGCAATATTGTTTAAAAATTATCCGTTATTGAAAATTCCAGTATTTTCTAAGTGATGTATGAATTTAAGCTCTTACTTTAGTTCCTTTAATTGTATTTATTGTAATCTACATTTTTTGAAATGAATATGTGTTTTAGTTTTATCTTCACATTTTGGAATAAGCCAAATTGCTTCCTAAAATATGTTTTTCCTCGTAATAGTAATTTAAAGCATATTTTAAAATAATATTTTTCATTGCCATATTCTATTCATATGCATACGCATTACGCAAGCGAAAAAAAAACACCCCCTTTTTTTTGCAGGTAATCTTTATCATTATTGAGAATAAATTAAAAAACAATAATACGAAGAAAGACGAATCCCCGATGCTTTAAATTAGATGTTCGAATTTCCTTAATCTCTTTTTATTAAGAAAGAAAGCAGCTTAATTCAATTCGTAACTTTGACGTTTATTTATTGCGAAATCTAATGGAACTGCGTCGCCGGAAACAAAATTGAAGAAGCTCATCGTTAAAAGATGTTCTCAAATGAAAGATAAAAAAGCTCAAAGATGAAGCTCAAATCGTTTTCCTTGTTGCAACTGGTATTTAATCCTGCCTATTTTTTTTTTTTTTAATTTTTGATGTTAAAAGTATGAATTTACTTTCAATATGCTTTTTGAAATTTCTTGTACTTAAAGTTAAGATTAACTTCATAAATAAATAATGATGAAATTTTTTATGCACTTCCATTTTTTAACATTGCTTTTTTATAATGTATTATAATTGGATGTATAAATATATATTATCTTCTTTTTATCGTTTTAAAATGGCTTTCTTATTCTGATGCACTCATTTTTTTTGTAGACTCAGATAAATTTTTATTGAATGGCTCTCTTAATTATAATCAAATTATATTCTGCAAGACAATAAAATTTCAATGTTGAAAGCTTCTACTATCTATTCTAATATTTTAAACTAGTCGCCCATGAAAGCCAGTTGGTTCGTCAGGGATATTGGTTATATTTAATTTCTTTTAAATTATTTAGATACAAGTTTATGTCCGAGATTCCCTCAAATTGTCAGATATTAAGAGTCAAATATTTTACTTTCTGTCATATGTTTTGATCATTCTGTACACGGGCTTTTTCAACTGAATCCGATAACATCACAGCACTATTAGAAATGCAAATGCTTGTTTTTTTTTAAACTTTAGCGGAATGTATCTTCACTATTTTATTCGTCTTTTAAGCTACATAAATATTAAACAAATTTCCTTTTGGACAGTTTCAGCATCTCACGAAACAATGAAAACGATTTCAATTTCAGAACAACAATGTAATCTATCATTAAAAAATTAGGCAACAAATTTTTAAAAAAATGAGAAAAATTTTACAATATTATTTAAATAGTAACATTAAAATGATTTTTCTTTCAATTTTTTAGTAATGTAAAATATTGCGCAATAATATTTTCAGAAATTATCGCAAAGAAATGCCAAACTTCAGCATAATTTTTAATTAATTAAAATTATAATCAAAACATTAAAAAAAGACCCTCTAAAGTGCACATTTCCATGCTCCAAAGTTATACGTGGGAAGTTTGGTAGCTGAAAGTCGAATGGCATGGTCTGCAGAACGCCAAAACACACACACACACACACACTATGTCTCTTTCTCTCTCCCTCTCTTTTACACACACACACACTTTATTAGTAGTAGAAATCAAAATATTTAGTATCATCAATTAAGTTTTTATATTAATTAAAGTTTAAACTTTTTCGTGTTTCAAATTAAAGCTGTCATCGAAGGTAAGACAACAAAAAATTATAGATACATTACTCGACGAACGTAAGGAAGGGTGACTTTTTAAATATTCCAATGAATGGATTATTCATTGGATTCATTATTAATTTCCATGCATTGTCCCGGTGAACCAGATGGTCAACAAAGGCGGCTAGTTGAATTTGATAGTAATTTTATAAATAAAAAAAAGAAAGAAAGTTTTTAGAGTCATTTTCAGATGGCCATATCCTTTATTAATTATAAATGTAAACTGAATTTCATTTCAAAGTGCATATATACCAAAAATAATGGAATCTATAGTATTGAAACATCTGCTGGAATTTTTCTGAATTCTTCACTTGAATACAAGTCGTGTGGAATATAAATAACTTACCATTTTTCTTCCCTATATATTCAATCATCCTTTGTATGTCATGAATTCGTTGAAGAATTCACAAAACAATCTAAAATGCAAAATATAAAAAAAATTGGTCACTATATTTTATATAAATAAAAAACATGAAAAATCATATTGATGGATAATAAATATATCTAGCAAAACAGTAATACACTTCCAGAATTGTGTATTATGCTTCCAAAGGATATAGAATTCAGACAACAGTGTAATATATTTATATGTTGACATAAAATTGAAAATAATGATACACCAAAAAAAAATATTGACGCTCATCTGAAAAATGCAGTAAGTAAGATAAAAAGCATGATATAATAATAATGGATTTGTATCAAATGCTGTGACTTATCGATTACAGGAAAATTTTTTAGTCAGGGCCGATGATCGCTGAAGATAAATCTGGGAGTCATAAGCTCATTGGTTCATTGGGAGGGAAACTTTATCTCGGGTTTTCACAGTGTAGAATGTACCGTTCTTGAAAATTCTTTCGAAAATAGAGGAGAGGAGAGAGCAGGCGACCTTTTATGACGTTCAGAAGCTGTAAACTTTTATATGAAACTAAAATTAAGGAAATAAAACCAACGGTTGACGCTTTTCCTTATCATTTTAAATATACAGGGTGTCTCAAAAACCTTGACTGCGGCATTTATACCTTAAATACTGATCACAGAGATATACTGTAAATTACAAAGTTGCGTAAAAAAAGGTGTAAAATATAATGAAATCAATTAAAATTTTCAGGGATTAAACTTCAAAAAATACAAAATTTAAATTTTTATACGGACTCCGTACAAAAATAAGGTCACTTACAAAATTTCAGCAATTTATCACAAAAAATCTCAAAGATATGAAACTACATAAATGCTGACTTAAACCACTTTTCGATGCCTGGATATGAGTTCGCAAAGAGGAAAAATCATGTCAGATGATCGTGTTTTAGGGTTCGTGCACAAATTAACAAAGAAAGTAATGATTGAATAAACAAATAATATTTTTACTATTTATTGGTTCAAAAGTATTAAAAATTTGTAGAAAT
Source organism: Argiope aurantia (assembly GCA_026543865.1). Classification (NCBI taxonomy): domain Eukaryota; kingdom Metazoa; phylum Arthropoda; class Arachnida; order Araneae; family Araneidae; genus Argiope; species Argiope aurantia. The sequence goes on from JAPMOR010028316.1 coordinate 235,078, forward strand.
AATAGATTAAAGGAAAAATTTCATAAAGGAAAGATTACATAAGTTTTTTTACAAGTTCATTGACTGTGCTATTTTTAAGTTATATTCTGTAATTCATGATATAAAATTTTAAAGTATTTTTCAAGAAGTATAAATTTTAAAATTTGTATTTAAAACTAAAGATATAAAACATATTTTATTTCCTTATGATGCATTTTCTGAAACAAATGCTGGAACTCGAATTCTGATTTTTCTATCACTAAAATTCTCGAATATTCTGTGTCCTTCATTTGTGTCGCCAAATGATCGTCTAGTTTGTTGCTAAGACCGGGGAGGGGAGTCATTGACCCGGCATCCATTGAGAATCAGTCAAAAAACTACGAGGAAAATTCTCTTTCTTACCAGTAAACTAACCGGAAACGGAAACAATATTAGAAATTTGTAACAGTATTTACAAAAAAAAAAAAAGAAGTAATTTGTCTTTGCTTTTATGGTTATATATGTGATTGAAGTTTTTATTAATACTCCGGTATTAACACCACCAGATAATCACTAATTCACGTCTTTTTTTTTTTGATTCAACCAAAACATGAATATGTGAAAATAGAAAGTTCATTTTCACAATTTAAAGACAATATACGCATGGCGCACACCTACGAGCAACCTCAAACAAAATGGATAAATAGCAAGTTTTATTTCCCATCGAGTGAGAAAAGTTTCAGAGCATTGCTCTCCCGAGTCTCATTAGCCAACAGAAAAATGCACTTTCTTAAAAGCTGGAATCGATATGGTTAAAAATAGCGAATCATATTTTACGAAAATTGCAATTTTTCCGTTTCAGGCAAATCAATATTATCAAAACGTAATGAATCTGTTGATAGTTCAATGTAAGAGACATATCCATTTTGCTCATTAACGTTAAGTTATTAACAATTTTTTTTTAATTACAATTAGCTATTATGTACCGTTAAAGGTGATTAACTGTTAAAAGGGAAAGTAATTACTGCTCTCAATTATTACGATTAAAAGCAATTATTATTCTTAGTAAATCATTTCCTTTCAAACATAATAAAACGCAAATAATTCATTCAAACATTTAATTTTTATTTGCAGAGATTTTAATTGATTGATATTTTGAATATTTATGTTGTGAATTTTAATTTTAACTAATGGAAGTCAATTCATGTTTGCATGATACAAGTGACAAATTCATTTTGCATTTATTGATCTAATATTTAATGGCAGCCCAATCTAAAAAAAAATAAATGTTATTAGACGCTAGATATCTTGCGCAGTTACTTTTCATGTGACTATGGCGTCCCTTGAATTGATACTATTCTTGCTGCTAAATTAGCCGCTTTTGGCGATTAGAGTTGGTTCACCGATAATATTGATTATGATTAATTTCAATTAGATATGCGTAAATCGATGGTCATGATTTACTCAACAAAATCTTCTTAATACTTATATTAAAAAATACATTAAAGACGCGCTACTTTAATAGCTTTACACTTGTCTTGTTTATTGTGTACATGAACTTTTCTATTGGAGAAAAGTTTGGATATTATAACCCAAAAAACGCGAATCATTTAGCTTAAAGCTGCCAAATTTGGTAGCTCTAAGTACAGTAGTCTGGTACAACCAACAGTACCAACACATACTATCTATACAAATATGAATATATGCATGTGTGCGCGCGTCTGTATGAGTGATGGCTCGCTACAGCCCAGACAGTTTGACCTATAGCTTAGGTGACAGAATTGTTAATCGAAGCGGCAGGGATAACTTGGTTGGTAGGGTGTTGGATTCGCGTCCCGTGGGTTGCGCGTTCGAACCCCACCGTCTGCAGACTCTCCGTGTGTGTGGTGATTGGCGTACGTAAAAATCTGTCGAGCTCACAAAGTTCTCCATGTCTAGAGTAATGCCATTGGTGGTACTGGATCAGGGGTGATCGTTCTCTGATTCAGATATAATTGCGATCTGTGAATGAAATGCATGAATGAAGTCCACCCCGTAAAAAGGGTTGTGACGTGTGTGTAGCTAAGTCGTACTCTTTGCCCTAGATGGTGCTACTGAAAAAACAAGGGGCGCACTCTTGGCTTAAAATCACTGACTTTTAAAGTCAGTGGGATTGTCTATGACAAGTGCCATTAGAAACAACAAAAAATGCTAATCACGGAGCGATTTTTTAAAATTTTAATTAATTAATAATTAAGTGAAATTTTTTCATTTTTTTTGCCAATAACTTTCGGAAATATTATTGCATTAAATAGTGTACAATAAATTTTAGACCCTTTCAAAATTTAAAAATGTATCCTTCTAATGATACCAATTTAATAATTGGCGAATTTTTACTAAATTTTGGCAATTTTTAAAAATCGTTTTTTTTTTTTTTTTTTGCTTAGCTTTCAACTGTAGAATACGTTGCTTCCTCTAAATTCAAATCATTTTCATTACTTCAACTATCTGATCGCGTGGTTTCTTCCAGTGTTGAAAGTTAAGAAAGAAGGATTGGATTCTCTTTAATATCTGTGTTATTTGCAAAACAAATTTTTAAAAAATGGAATTATAATAATTTATAACACAAATGAACTACCCATTTACATTTTTACTTTCTCGCATACGAAGTAGAGAAAGTATAGTAATCGTTAAAAAATTCGAACTCGAGATTTTCGACGAATCTCCACGTTTCAGATCGCCCTGAAGTAGAAAAACACATTTTCGAAAATGTCCATCTGTCTGTCTGTGACAAAAACAATTCATCATCCTTGAGCTAGATGGATGGAATTTGGTATATAGTATTTACACCAAATTTGTAGATTTCTGTCGAATTTCGAACAAAATCCATTCAGAAGAAATCTGTCTGTCCAGCTGTTCAAATATAGGTTACTACGATAATTATAAAACAAAGAGAGGTAGAAAAATAAAATTCAATACACAGATTTGCCATCTGTTGCGTATATGCCTATCAAATTTTGAGTCAAATCCAACAAGGGGTTGGCCTGTTGGCATGTACTTTCAGAAGCATGTAAACGCGATAGCTCAAAAACGCAATGACAAAATATATAAAATTTGATATGGTATTTTGTGACTGCAAGTGTAATTATGTGTCAAATTTTGATTTTATTGGTTGGGAAAAATAGGTCTGAAACACACATTCTATTTTCGGGTTCTATTAATCGCATGTTAATTCTAAAAATACTAAATTCACACTAAAGGTAAATATTTCTTTAGTATTGTACGCCAATGCCACATAAAGCATTCTCTGTCTGATCCAAGGCTAGCAATTTTTTGCGGGGGTGGGGAATAATATATATTTCCGCTGGTTAAAATTCCAAAAGGTGTTTTTTTTTTTTTTTTTTTTTTTTTTTGCAGTAATGCTTATTACAGAACTGACGATCCGTTATTGCTATACTTTCTCTGTGTTTATCAAAACGATCAAGGACAAAAAAGAAAAAGAAAAAAAAAGACCTTTTGTAAAAGCGATTATATTTATCTGCACAATGTTTTACTGATCGGTTATTTCTTTTTTTAAAGTTTATTTCAACCTCACATGCAACTGATTTAATTAACAATAGAAACTTGAAATTTAATAAACGATAAACGGTTTTTTTCCCGAGACGCAAATAATTAAATATTAAAAGAAGATTTTAATGAATGAAGTCGAATATGGGATCACGTATTAGTAACAGCAACTTCCGTCACACTTTCAGCACAGTATTTTCAAATGGTTAAATCGTTTCAAAAGTATATTGTGAGTTAAAAATGTACAGGGGATTGGAAGGACTGGTATATATTTTTAAATTTTACTTGTTCGTATTTGTCTTCTAGATTACTTTATGGATGAAAATCAACGAAATGCGTTTTCTTATAGAATTTGGCCACTAGCCAAATACATGCAAGGCGCTGGCGATGCAGAAAGAGGGGATGTTTTGATATTTTTTCCAATATTAAAATACATGAGAGTCGTAAAAAATAACAAATGGTGCACTGGAAGAGATTTAACTCAATTTTTTCTCTTTGAAATAGATATGCTATCTGCTTGTTTTTTTTTGTTTTTTTTTTTTAACCGAAAGCAATCTCCCGACCGCATCGTCTCAGGAATGTGATAAAGACGATTACCGCATAATTGAATGCCATCAAGAAACTATTGATATTTAGCTAAGCGGAACTGAATACGTATAATGGCGTAGGGTTGAGAATTTATAGTGGGAAAATCTGATCTGCTTTCATAACATTTATTTAATTTAATTTAATTCTCACATATCAATAAGCCGACAGTTGATTTACTGTAGAGATAGATATAACATAGATTAGCAATAATTCTTCGCATGTACGCTTGTTAACAACTAATATAAAGAGATCATTCATAGCATGTAAAATGATACCTCTGTTCTTACAATATTGACAGGTATCGATGCGCAGATTAATAACTGAATTTTCATAATTAATAGCTGAACTAAGAAATCTTGATAGCTGTCATTTAACCTGGATGACGCATATTGAGAAATCCTTAATGTAGACTAAATTCATCACAAGAAAACACTGAGAAATTTACAATTCCAGATATTTCTTTTATTTTCAGTTTGCTGGATTGTCGCCAAATTTGTCACGCACGCAACATTCACTTCATCATCAAGTGTTGGCTCATTAATGTCTTCTTAATGAACTACCTCTAATACTACGGTAAAAAAAATTACAAAGCGTATGTAACTAAACTATAAGCAGAATTTCATATTGTGAATGTGTGTCTATTGACACTTTACAGTACATATGTTTGGGCCTAGTATTACAGCTGAATTTCATATTGTGAATGTGTGTCTATTGGCACTTTACAATACAGATTTCTGGACCTAGAATTACAACAGAATATTGCGAATGTGTGTCGATTGGGACATTACAATACAGATTTCTGGACCTAGAATTACAGCTGAATTTCATATTGTGAATGTGTGTCTATTGACACTTTACAGTACGTATGTTTGGGCCTAGTATTACAGCTGAATTTCATATTGTGAATGTGTATCTATTGACACTTTACAGTACATATTTTTGGGCCTAGAATTACAACAGAATTTCATGTTGTGAATGTGTGTCTATTGACACTTTACAGGTCAGATTTCTGGGCTTAGTATTACAGCTGAATTTCATATTGTGAATGTGTATCTATTGACACTTTACAGTACGTATGTTTGGGCCTAGTATTACAGCTGAATTTCATATTGTGAATGTGTATCTATTGAAATTTACAATACAGATTTCTTGGCTTAGAATTACAGCATAACTTCATATTACGAATGTGTGTCGCAATATAAAATACAATATTTTACAATACAGATTTCGGGGCCTAGAATTGTAAAATAAAATACTTTGTCGATTGGGAAATGTGCATCTTGGAGTGATTCTTTTGAAATCTTTGTCTGAATTATAATTAATTAAAAATTAAATGAAATGCTAGTGGTTCTCCGATAACTACATGAAATATTATAATTTAAGAAAATATTTCTGAACCATCTTAAAATGTAAGAAATTATCTTTTTAAAGATACCAATTTAATAATTTTAAATTTTCCTCTCAATTTACCACCTTGTAAAGTTACTTTTCTGGCATAATCTATAATAATGCACGTTGTAGTCGCTCTGTTGACAATGACTGCAGATGACTATTCCAGGTAGTTGATGTAGCGCCCTCTGCGAAGTAGAAACCAATCCGCTGCTACCAAATATTTCTCCTTTCTCTGTTTTTAATATTTTTTTATGTTGTTAAGTTGATTGTGTAACCTAACCCTAATAAATACTGCCGCACTAATTGGACTGTTTACTGAACCCCTAAACGACTACCGTAATCTTTTTTTTTCTTTTTTACTCGCTATCATTGTTATAATTAGGAGTGATTTTTACTTTCTTGTATACGAACTACACAGAGAGAAAGTATTCCAATCGTCAAACAATTCGAACTCGGGATTATGATGAATCTCCATGCTTCAGATCTCCTTGACTCCGAAAAACATATTCTTAGAATTAAGTCTGTCTGTTGTAGATTTCTATCAAAATTGGAAGGAAATCCATTTAGAGGAGAGCACACGTGAACACTATAATTACATATCATGAGAACTAGACAGATGAAATTTAGCACATAAGTTTAGCATCTAAATTGCAAATCCATATATGTGTTACGGCCAAAGCCCGAAGTACGGTCAGTTCTCGAATTGGCCAAGAGGTTTGGCCAAAGTCCGAAATATTTGCAATTAATATTGTATTTTCTACTTTGGTTGGCCATTTCGCGAAGTGGCCGGGAAACCTTGGCCAAAGCCCGATGTGATAATCTATACTTATAAATAAAGCTCAATGTATGTGTGTGTGTGTTGGCGTTCTACAGTCCAAACCGTTTGACATACAGTTATCGAATTTGGCATATATATACCTTGGAGGTCGGGAATGTGCACCGTGGAACGATTTTTTTTAAATGTTTAATTAGAATTTTAATTAAAAATTAAGCGTAATTTTGGCGTTTTGGCAATAACCAGAAAATATTACAGCACAAAATCGATTTTTTTGCATCAAATTAAAACTTTTTTAATTAAAGCTTAAAATTTAATTTATAAATTATGCTTAGATTAAATTATGCTAAAATTTAATCTGCACGAGCACGTCAAATTAAAAAAAATAACTTTTATCAACGTGTTGCCATCACATTGATAGAAGTTTAAATTAAAAAATAAATCAAATATTATTGCAAATTTAATAAACAAAATTGTAATTTTTCGGCAGATGTCTGTATAAAATGAAAAAAAAAATGAAATAAGATATTTTCTGAAAAGTAAAAGGAGGAAAAGTTTTCTATGATTTTTGACAATACCTATATTATTAATTCAATAAAACAATTTAATTTAAGGTAAACATAGTTTAATATACTTAGGATAATCATTCTAATCAGCGACCATCAGCTAATTTGGGGCATACATTTTCTAACAAAATAGTCTAAAGGAACTAAATAATTATATTCAATATAACTTTAGTCAATAAATGCTCCGATGAATCAGGAATTTTAAATTTTTACATAGGTCCTCTGCCCTTTGAATCATATTTAACAAAATATTCTTGAGACACCAATATTTTTAATAAAAATTGTTGAACTCCAACCAAGTAAATCAATCAATAAAACTGACTGATTTATGAAATTTCAATATCACTCTTCTATAAAAACTGGCGATTTTAGACTACTTCGCCGATTGTCTCAATGAAGATATGCTAATCTTCTGCCAGGGTTTCTCGATAGTGATTGGCCTGTGATTATAAGAATGTTGATTGTTCAAAAACTGATGCATAAAAACTTCATAAATCGGTCAAATTTATCGCAGAATATAGGAAGGTTTATTTATTTATTTAAAAGTTGGTGTCAAGAGTATTTCGCAGAATTTGATTTCTTGGGACCAAAGGATTGTGTAAAATTTTAAATTCGTAATTTTTTCATAAGTTTATTTATTGACTGAAATAAAATAAAATGCATCGTCCTTTTGAAAGCAAAAAATTAATTTTACTATGAATCAGAGAAATTTTTATTGAATAATTCTTTAAGATATTATATAAATTATTCTGCAGTGCACATATAATTTCACTGCCGAACGACTCCGATTTCAATTTTCATATTTAAAAAAAAAGACATGATTAACTTAAATACAAAAAGCTTTTATATTGATTGCAGTTTAACATTTCCACTTTAATTTAAAGTAGCAATTGTATGGATACTGACAGAACGTTAGAGAAAGTAGTGCAATGAAACAGAACTGTTTAAGGCCTACATAAAAGTACGACTGAATCATATAACTACCAAAATATGAAGCTCAAAAATATTTTGCAGAAAAAGCTGCTAAGAGAACTGTTACGTAAGCATGTTGCCCCGCCTCTCACTTGTAACTCCCGCTAGCGGTATATGTAAAAAACCATCAGTCTTTGTAACATCATCGATGTAGCAGCACGCCGAAAGGCAAAGCTCAAAGGAACTCCCAAAAGCGGAGAAACAATAAAATCTTTAAAAAACTAAAAAAGGTCCGTCATCATTATTGAACCTCTACATTCTGGTCCTAGCGACCCGGAGACGAATTAGCGAAAATATGGAATAAAATAAAACTCAAAAAGCCAAAGAGTTAAATAAAATCCGTGGAAGGATAAAAGCGAAACTAACAAGTATTAAAAAGTTTATTGAAAGCAGTTCAACGGTTGAAGAAGAAAATAAATTTATATTCAGCAATCAACAAAAGCTGACAATTGTGGAAGAAATAAAAAATGAATTAGAAATTTTATTCAAGGATTATTTAGAAATCGACGAAGATGAAACACTTAGCCAGATGTGCGATCAAGAAATGTTGGAAACGAAATAGAGGTAAGTTTGAAACGCTTACTCTCTAATTATAATTTTAAGGAAAATGCATTTCATAATATAAATGATCAAAATTCAAATTTGAAAGCCTATATCAATCATATTGAATTAAAAACGAAACTTCCGGAAATTCCTTTACACTATTTTACGGAAAAATGGAAGAAGTCAGTAACTTCAAAAATCAATTTATGTGTCTAATAAACGATAATACCGAATTAACGAATGATCAAAAGTTATTTTATTTAAAAGCTGTCCTCCGTGGTGAAGCTAAATTTATAGAAACAAGTGACGATACATTTGAGTCACTGTTTGCTGCTCTCGAAGAACGCTTTGAAAATAAGCGAGCAGTTGTTGATATTCACATTCGAAATATGCTAAAACCAGAAAGATTAAATTTTGAGTCTGCAAAAGGCTTACTAAATATCACAGACACAATAAATAAAAGTTTGAGAGGTTTAAAAAGTTTGAATTTAGAATGTAATGACTTAACAAATGCTCTATTTGTAAATATAATATTAGAAAGACTTCACAAAGAGAGTAGAAAGGCATATGAAATGTCCATACAATCAGAACAAATACCTTCATCGAAGGAGCTCTTGCAATTTTTAGAATCAAGAGCGATGGTACTCGATCAATTAGGGAAATACCCTACAAGTAACAAATTCCAAAAGGAATTTCAAGGCGCAATAAATAAGCCAAAAAACTTTCTCCTTAATGCGAATAAACTAAGTAATGTAAAGCCATGTATTTTATGTAAATTTGAACATCCTTTGCAAAGATGATCTGAATTTTTATAATTGAGTGTTTCTAAAAGAGTCGAGCTTTTGGAAAAATATAACATTTGTAAGAACTGTTTGAAATTGCATAAGCCATTCTGCAAATCCACATTCCTCTGCCAAAGCTGTCAAAAATCAGGCCTAAACTCTTAAGAACGCACGCGCCTTGCAGAGGTTACGCCTCCAGGAGCGGGGGAGCAACTTAATGTAAACAATGAAATATCTAGCTCGTCAAGGTTGCCACAAAAACTAACCACTGATGCTGATTCAGCGCTTACAAGTAACTCGAAACTATCTTCAAACATTCTATGCACCGCGCAGTTATTTATTGAAGATGTATTTGGTCAAAAAATAAAAATAAAGGCCCTGTTGGATTCTGGGAGTTCGGTAAACATAATAACTGCAGATTTGGCCAATTCTTTAGATTTGAAGCGGGAAAAGGTTAATGTATCCATCTCTGGTATTAACGAAGGAGAATTCTTCGTTAAAAATAAAATAACCACTACCATTTTTAATGAAGACAATGATTTTTCCAGAACTGCATCATTTTTAATTATGCCTAAAATAACGCATTTAACTCCTTCTAAAGAAATTGATATCTCAAAAGTTAACTTCCCAAGTGAGATTAAACTTGCTGATAAGACTTTTCATATTCCTAGTAAAATTAATGCATTACTCGGATGTGAGTTGTTCTTTGATTTATTGAAGGCAGAAAAATTTAGATCATATGATAATTCACTCTTGTTACAAAATAGTGTGTTCGGATGTTTAGTAACGGGAACAATCAACGGCAGAAATTCTCATTTCTTTTCTGGGTTAATTTTTTAAAATGATAATCTGGAGAATTCTGTTAAAAATTTCTTTAACTTAGAATCTTTTTCCTGATGATAATACAGATGATTCAGTCGAATCAAAAACATATGAACAAACTTACTGTGAGGAACATTTTCTTTCCACTCATAAGAGGGATAGTACCGGAAGGTATGTTGTTAAATTACCAATAATTGAAGAAAAACGTTCTACACTAGGCGATTCAAAAGAAATGACAGAAAGGCGTTTAAATTTACTTTGGAAAAGATTAGATAAAAATAAAACAATGGCAATGCAATACAAGGCTTTTATGGATGAATATTTCCAGTTAAATCATATGGAAAGAACTTTAGATTCTCCTGAAATTGCCATTAGTGAATATTATATTCCTCATCATGCCGTATTTCGCCCAGAAAGCACATCAACACCCTTGCGTGTCGTTTTTGATGCATCTGTAAATTCTAGCAATGGAGTTTCACTTAATTCCATTTTATTGAACGGCGGAACAATTCAACAGGAACTATTTCGTATCATCTTGAGATTCCGAACATATCAGTTTGCATTTAGTGCAAATATAAAGAAAATGTATCGCCAAATTTTGGTCGCAGAAGCTGATAGAGACCTGCAAAAAATTCTGTGGAAACCTAATAGATTTGCTCCTGTGGAAACATACAGATTACGGACTGTGACATATGGAACAAAATGTGCTCCATTTTTAGCCACCAGAACACTCAAGGCATTAGCTGAGAAAGAAAAAAATGAATTTCCTCAAGCATCTGCAGCACTTCTTACTGATGTTTATGTTGACGACATTTTAACTGGTTCAAATAACTTACCAGAAACCAAGGCTTTACAACAGCAGTTAATAGAACTTTTAAGTAAAGGAGGCATGCAACTTCACAAATGGGTTTCAAACCATCCTGGATTATTAGGGAATAATGAAAACTTAAATTTTGAATTTCCAGACTTAACAACAGTTAAAACGCTCGGAATGCAGTGGCGTCCCACATCAGACATTTTCACGTTTGAAGTGATTGTCAGTTTGAATAACAACTACTCAAAGCGGGAAGTCCTTTCAGTCATGGCAAGACTGTTTGATCCTCTGGGTCTTATCAGCCCAATTATAACTAGCGCTAAGATGTTTCTTCAGAGACTTTGGCAACAAAAGCTAAATTGGAATGACACAATTCCACAAAATAATTTGAATGACTGGTTAAAATTCTTAAAGGACCTACCGGCAGTAAACCAGTTAAAAATTCAAAGATGTGTTATCATCAAGAATCCCACCACCATAGACCTACATTGCTTTTGTGATGCCTCAAATAAGGCCTACGGTGCAGTCATCTATCTGTGCTCAAAAAACATCTGGTGAAGTGAAAACAAGTCTTTTGTGCAACAAATCGCAAGTGTGTCCAATCAAAGAATCAACAACACCTAGTCTGGAGCTGTCAGCAGCACTACTTTTGACACAAGTTGCATCAAAGGTGATTTCGATCTTACCAGTGACATTAAATCACGTCTATATGTGGTCAGATTCCACAATCACCTTAGCTTGGATAAAAACTCCCCCAGAAAAATTGAAACCATTTGTGTCCAATCGTGTTAAAAAAATTAACAGTTTGTGTCCAAATTATGACTGGAGACATATTAAATCTACAGACAATCCAGCAGACTTAATCTCTAGAGGAACGTCAGCAACAAATTTGATAAACAGTCAAATTTGGTTCAATGGATCACAATTTCTACAGTCTGAAATTCCACATAAAAAGGATGCTGTAAATTGTAATACAAATAATGATTTTCTGAAGGAAGTTAAAACTTCTTGTGAATTGATTTTACTAACTAATATTTCTAGTGATTTCATTTGTGATATTTTAAATTTAAGTAACAACTATACTAAAATTTGTCGAATTGTAAGCTATCTTTTCAGATTTATTAATAATTTAAAGTGTTCTTCAGAACGTAAAAAAGGTAAGGTAACAATAAAGGAAATTCAAGCAGCATCCAACTTCATGGTAAGCAAGGTGCAGTCTTTTGAATTTTCAGAGGAAATTAAAGATTTGTCAAAAGGTATTCATATTAAACAAAGTAAGATTAAAAATTTAGCACCACTTCTAGATGAGGATAATATTCTTCGTGTAGGTGGTCGTTTGCAAAAGTCTACATTAACTCAAAATGAAAAGCATCCTAAGCTTCTTCCTGCCCATCATAGACTTACAAAAATAATTATGGAAGCTTTTCACAAAAGGTATTTACATGTAGGTCCCCAAACCTTACTCCATCTTGTCAGACAGAAATTTTGGCCAGTTGGAGGAAGAAATTTGGCTAGAAAAATAGTTAATGAATGCATCGTTTGTTTCAAAAATAAACAGGTAAGTTGTAATCAATTATTAGGAAATCTGCCAGCGGAAAGAGTAATTCCTAGCCCACCATTTTTAAATTGTATCGATTTTTGTGGACCATTCTTAATTAAATATAAAGGCCAATGCAAAGGTATTTTTCAAAAGATTTATATTGCAGTCTTCATTTGTTTCTCAACTAAAGCCATACATTTGGAATTAGTTACCGATCTAACGTCTAATGCTTTAATTGCAACTTTAAAACGCTTCTTTGCCCGACGCGGTAAATGTGCATGTATATTTTCGGATAACGCTGGAAATTTTGTTGGAACAAATTCAGAATTAAAAAGATTGAAAAAATTATTGAGTAATCCTGATGATACTTTAAATAATTATTTAACTACAGAAAGTATTGATTGGAAATTTATTCCCCCAAGGTCTCCTAATTTTGGAGGCTTGTGGGAATCAGGTGTCAAATCTTTTAAATTTCATTTAAAGAGAGCAGTGGGTTCTATAAAATTCACATTTGAAGAATTTTTAACATTAACTGCAGAAATCGAAGGTATTCTAAATAGTAGACCTATTGTACCTTTATCTACGGATCCTAATGATTATACAGCTTTGACTCCGGGACATTTCTTAATTGGCAGTCCAATAACTTCAATTACTGAACCACAATTAATTGAAAAATCAGATAATTATTTGTCAAAATGGCAAATATTAACTAAATTAGTACAACAAGTTTGGAAAAATTGGAAACGTGATTATTTGAATAATTTACATCTTAGAAACAAATGGCAGTTTGCTAAGAATAATGTAAATCTTAATGATATGGTTGTAATCAAAGATCCAGATTTACCTCCATATAAATGGAGACTGGGTAGAATTCAAGAATTAATAAAAGGTTCAGATGGTTTAGTCAGAGTTGTTGTAATAAGAGTTTTGAATGGGGTTATTAAAAGAGGTATTAGTCAAATATGTTTACTCCCAAACAATTAATTGGATTTATATATTTATATGACTGTAAGATAATATATAGAGACTTTAACTTATTTATATATATAAGAATTATTTCAGTATTATTTTGCGTAAATTTGTATATAAGAATTATTTCAGTATTTTTTTTATTTGTTTTTATATTTATTCATTTTTTGTAATAATTCTGTCGAATTTATTGTGATGTGTGAAATTCATATAGTGTCTGAATGTTGATGAAATTGTACAATTTCAAGGCGGGAATATGTTACGTAAGCATGTTGCCCCGCCTCTCACTTGTAACTCCCTCTAGCGGTATATGTAAAAACCCATCAGTCTTTGTAACATCATCAACGTAGCAGAACGCCGAAAGGCAAAGCTCGAAGGAACTCCCGAGAGGGGAGAAACAATAAAATCTTTAAAAAACTAAAAAGGTCCGTCATCATTATTGAACATCTCCAAGAACAAGTTACATTAATTGAAAATTTTAGCGATCATTAATACTGGTGAACCGGCTGGTCGCCAAAGGCGAGTAGTGGTAAATAAATATAATGACATTCATGTATAAAATATAAATAAGGACATGTTGTAGGTGAAATTCGACAGATGGCGCCAACAAAGAAATGTCTTTAAATGATATTAATAACAAAACTATTTGTCCTTCATATTTGTTTTAATTAGCCGTTATTTTTGCTATTTGCCTTTGCAAAAAATTTCATATTTTTTGAAGCGATACTTCGGGAGACAATGTGATCTGGAATCTTTAACATTAGGTCCATGGAACAGAAAAAGACAAAAGATCACCCTTAAAGGTAATTGAAAACTGAATACTCAATTTGCCTTTGTATTCATATACGATACGCAACGCCTTTGCTCAAGATATAATTCGTTCATTTTGAAGGGCGCAAATCTAATCTTCACGCTATCACGTTGTTAATTTCTATTATGGCTTTAATATGAGAACAGAATAACACGAGATCATATTCTTATATATTACAAGCTTATTTTTAACCCAAAGGTGTCTCTCGTATATTTGAACTCGTTTCTGAAACAATTGTACTTAAAAAAAAAACAGTACACAGAAGTACTCATTTTTAAATACTTCATTTTTAACAGGGTGTAAAACAATCTGCTCTTGATTCCTTTCTTCCTACTTTGGCCGATCATCCCAAGCCATTTCGCGAATTGGCCGGCCAAAGCCCGAAATCAAGAAAAGATCGGACATTGGCCGGTAAGTTTACAGCAACGTTGGCCGGCCAATTCGCGAACTGGCCGATTGCGGGCTTTGGCCGTAACATATACAAATTTTTAACCAAGTCTATTAAAAGGTTGACTATTTGTCATTCTGTATTTTCTGCATGCCTGTGAACGCGATACTCAAAGATGCAATAGCTTAAATATATAACATTTGAAATGTGATTTTGTTAGCTGTAGCTTTATGTTAAATTTTGGTTTAAATCAATTTGAAAAAAAAAGGCTTCCAAAATACGTAATCGGTTTTCTTTACTAAACTACTGCAGCGAATAGAATTGAGCAAGGATAGAACCTGGGAGTTCGTGGTTCGCAGCCCAGTAACCTGGCCACAATACAAAAGCAATTGCCCGTGTAGCATAACTGCTAACTGGCTTATAAGCTTTCACCACACTATGGAGCATACAATTCTCATACGTAGGATTCTAAAAATAAAAATTTGAGCTCTACGTGGAGTTCACGGCCATGCCCAAATCCATAATTCTATGAGGGAAAGGAGCAATAACACATCTATTACTAAACACGCAAGAAAGTTTTGAAAAAAGCCCACTTCCATTTATTTTACAAATAATTTTAGAATTGATGATATTTTCCTAAATTTTTACCATATCTTTATTTTTCTATTTAGGGATATGTAAAACATCGACCATTATACATCTTATATTAAATTCAGGGATTAAAAGCAATGTATCACATACTGTATTACTTCCATATCCAGAACAAATTCTATTATTTTCATATCCAGAGCATTCGCGCGTCGAAATTTATTCATTTTCACAAATAGGTTATAAAATAAAATGCGCAATTTAGTTTTATTCTTCCAAAACTTTTAAAATAAATTTGTGATATGTCTAAAAATTTTCAGACTTCTTCCATAATAGCATATCTATACTTATAATAAAGCTCAATGTGTGTGTGTGTTGGGGCTCTACAGGCCAGACCATTCAACCAACAGCTACCACATTTGGCACGTGTATACCTTGGAGGTCGGGAATGTGCACCGGGGGGTTATTTTTTCGAAATTTTAATTAGAATTTTTATTTAAAAATTAAGCGAAATTTTGGCGTGTTTCTGCTATAACTTCCGAAAATATTACCGCACAAAAAAGATTTTTACATGAAGTTAAAGATCAAAACTTTATCTTTTAAATGATATCAATGTTGTAACCTTAAAATTAAATTTCTATTTTTAATGAATTTTTAAATAAATATTTTAACTATATTTTTCAACAATTTTTTTCGTACAAAATAAAAATAAAATTTAAGCAGCACGAGCACGTTTCGCATTCATGGGAAGAAATTTGCTTTTTTTCAAAGTGTTGCCATCACATTGATTGAAGCTCCAATTAAAAATAAATTAAATCATTTTGGAAATGAAATCCGCAAAAATATAATTTTCGGCACGTGTCTGTAGAAAATGAAACAAATATGAAATATTATTTTTTCTAAAAAATAAATTTAAGAAAAATTATTTTATGATCTTTTACACTCTCTATATTATTAATCCAATAAATCAGTTTTATTTTAGGCAAGTTTTGTTTAATATGAACAGGATATCCATTCAAATCAGGGCCACACAGCTAATTTGTAAACCTTTAGTAAGACACAGATCTGCTAAAATGGTCTAAATCGAAAATGATTATATTTTATGTAAATTGATTCAATAAATGCTCTAATAAATAACGAATTTTTGATTTTACATAAAGTTTCTGCTGTGGAAATCGCGAATAAAAAAAAGTTCTTGAAACACTAATATTTTAAATAAAAAGAGTTAATTTCCAATCAACTAAATCAATCACTTAAACTGACTGATTTATGAAAATTTGAATATCACTGTTCAATAAAAAAAGGATAATTTTAGATTTTCCATCGATCGTTTCAAAGAAAATACGCCAATCAGCGCGCAGATTTCTCAAGACTAATTGGCCTAAGATTATGAAAATGTTGAGTTTTTCTAAATTTTTAACATTTAAAACTTCATAAATTAGTCTTAGTTGATCGTGGAAAATAGAAACATTTATTCATTTATTTAAAATTTGGTGTGTCCAGAATATTTCTCAGAACATGATACCTTACTGCATTAAATTTAGACTTCATAATTTTTGAAATATATTTATAGGCCGGAACAAAATATTATTATTGATTTCATTTCAATCCTTTTGAAAGCAAAAGGAAAAACTGAATTTCATGCTGATTCTGAGAAATTTTTGTTGAATTATTCTTTGAGATATTACATAAATTATGAAAAATATTTTGTAGTTCACATAAGACTTAAATACCGAGCGATTCTGTTTGCAATACTCATATTCAGTAATAATAATAATAAATAAATAACAATAAAAATGATAAATAAAATAAAACACTTGGTTTTATTAAAAAATATCTTTATACTAATTGCAATTTCATCATTTCCACTTTAAATTAAAGTTGAACTTTTACCGGAAATAACAGCAAACTAGCAAAATATATACAGTAAATTGAACGAAACGATCTAAACAGCAGTACAAGTTTGGTATGACTATCAAAATTTGACGATTAAAAATGTTTTGTTTGAGAATCTATTAAGAGACCAGTTACTTAAAATATTTAATTGAAAATTGTAGCAAGCGGTAATACTGGCGAACTGGCTGGTCGCCAAAGGCGGCTAGTTTACAATAAAGAGTTACAACGTAGAAATGGGGGGGGGGCAGTCAGTTGTTAAGTATAAGCTGTGACGAGTTTATTGCAATGTGAGCTCGTATCGCAAGGAGTAGTGGTGCATTCCGACATAATATAAATTGCTTTTCTTAATAAATTTCTTAATAAATAATAATTTAATTATTAACAAAAGTAAATTTTTTATTTGATGTATTTAAAGTCTAACACAGAAAATAACTAATCGCTTACCAAATTTTTAATTATTCTTAGTAAAAAAAGTGAACTTCAAAATATTTTTTCTTTATTATATTTCTTACTAACCATATTCCCTCATTTATAAAACTACGTAATTGCAGTTTAACCATACGTTATCACGAAAGTGCAAGCTTACGTTAAATACTTAAGTAGAGACGCTTTTTTATTAAGGAAAAAAAATTAATAATTTGATAATTTCAGTTAATTTTTAATTTTAGATTATTAACCCTCCTAAAATTATTATTGATTCTGAAATTGAAGACTCGAATTTTTTTTTTCTTCCGGAATGGAAAAATATTTGAAATTTAACTCCTAATATTCATGAAATTATATTTTAGTCGGTCCCTTTTTTTATGAAGTATGTGGCTGATATAATATCCTATATTACTGCGTATGCGCAATAACAAAAATTCGTTACTGATTTGTGAAACAACACTTTTAGTCGTTTTCTATTTCTACAAAATGCATCATATCATTATTCCTTACGATTGATTTCCTAACTGACGATTAAAATCCAGAAGAAATTTTGCATTGGATTATTGATGAATTTAAATGATAAGTGCGAAATTAAATGTATTTTTTTTTAATTTTTTACATTGACCTAACTTATCCAAAGAATGTAAAGCTGACACAAATCAGTGGGAAATTAACTGAAAAATTGAATGCATTTATGATTATATTTATATGCTTAGAAAATGGTTGTAGAAGCTGTAATAGTTAGGTTAGGTTGCGGTCTAGGGCCACAAACTCCGAGCTGAAAAGGGATTGTGGCAAGATGGATTAATAAAAATTTTAATAATCTAATTAGCAAATAAATAAATTTGTAAAAAAACAAAAATTCAATGAATTATGGACTATTAAGACAGCAATGAATGTTTTACATTGAATTATTAATATAATTGTTAAATAAAATTTAGTATAATTATTTATTTATTTATAATATATTGAAATATAGACATTCAACTAGTTATGCTATATTCCACAAGTTTATAATTCTGAAAAATTATAATTTTTATAGCTATATTTGTTAAAAATTTCTTATTTCCTAATAATCCATCATAATAATTAAATGCCTTTATTTGAAAGTAAGGAAATCAGTAACGAATAATTATGTTTGCATCTTTAAGAATTTTACTATTTGTTATTTTTTTAGATGGCATACATATTAAGAAAACAAATAAATAAAAACATATAGAATTTCACAAAATTACAAAAATAAAAAATAACATAAAATAAAGCATTCATACGTTGATTAAACAAAAAATATATTGAAATATGAAAATAAATTAATTAAAGAAGACATCATAATGAGAACTACCTAGAGCTGCAAACTTCATTAAGTAGCTCCAATTCTGAAATTACTATATATCTACTTCTAAGCTGAAGTGAATTTAACTTTCATTCTCCTTTTTTTTTCTTTTCTTTTAGCACATAAAATAAGAATATTTTAGAATCTCAGCAAATCTACATTGAGAAGACTCGGTTGTTTTGCATCATAACGCAGTCTGAGAAAAGTGACCTTGGCCTTGCAAATGATTTGTAAAAAAAAGAAAAAAACCCTCTTTAGTTGTCCTTTTTGATAAACAAGCTCTGCCTTCTTCCATTTTGACTTCTAGCCAATTTTTTGAGCACCCGTGCTTCCACTGTTATTGCTCAGTTATTTTTTTTATCGCTACTTTTATTTTTCAGACGATTCTCATGCTTCGTGTTTGCTATTAAACACGTGTCTTCCTTTTTTGTATTTATTATTCTGCTATTTTTATTTAAACCAAACTTTGATGAGATCATACTCTGATAATAATGTCCGACTCTTCCTTTTAGCATTATGTAAAAAGAACTTCAGAGAACAAACAGTAGAAGCACTTGTATATATGCATAATAATACATACATACTTTCTCTTAGTATAAAATACCGTATGTAGTGTATAGATTTTGACAGTGAAGGATTTAGGCATTTTGGGAAGTAATGCACATTATGTGGCTCCACTTTGAATAATATTTCAATACTTTAAAATGTTAATGATTTATTTGAGTTATTTTTTTTACTTTAATAACTTAGCGGAAATATGTATTCGATATATATATTTGTGTGTGTGTGTGTTTGCGTGCGTAATGATATCTCTTAATTTAAATCCTAATTAATTTCCTAATTTTTATTTTACATTAGCCCATGATAACTTCATACTAAAATGTTCTCTTTTTTCCTGGTCCGATTCCCTTTCTTTTTATTTAATTATTTCTAACACGCACTTAACAAAATTCCTGACTCCATCGTTCCTATGCCAGGAACGAAGGGATAAAATTCCTCAACACCTGCACATCTTTGAAAAAAACAAGATTCCCTTGCCTAAATTGACACGTGGCAAAGAAATCCCACCAGAATCTAATTGTAATATCACCGAAGAGAAAAATTTCGGACACTTTGCTCTTAGATCGATATACAAATCAGATGTCATTTTAACATCGCTTCTCTTTTGTAGCACTGACTCCCCTTCACATTAACTCCCATGGTGAAATAAATCGAGATTAAAATTTAAAAAAATTCTTCTTTTCGGTCATGCATCTGTAAAATTATGTTTACATATATACCGGGTGCGGCATAAATTCGTGCAAACCTCAAAAAATCATAATAAAAAAAAGTAATGCTCGAAAAAATTGCGGTTTCTAAAAATATGTTCAGAGAGATTTTGGATTTTGTTTTGTTTGATAACAAGTTAATGAATACTTAATATTCCAATATATTATAAAGAAATAACAAGTTGAATTTTAAAAAATGATTTTAATAAATTTAATATATACATAGCCGTTCCAAAGTCTTTATAAATAAAATAAAAATGTTCATTTATTACACATTATTTTATTTGACAGCTGGTTAACATTATTTTTCAATCAACTGGTCTGCGATTGAAAAATAATGTCTTCCCTTTAGTCTAGATGCCAAGCTAAGCAGTTGCCAAACTGAAAATCCGCCACTGATTTTCGTGCCATTTTTCTTAGATCCATTGGATCCAAAGTTTCAAACAGTTCTACAATTAGGATCCTAAGACCTCAAATGAAATTTTATTTATCTAATTTATTGTATCGTTCCTTTATATCCACATTAGCACGAATAAAGAGAGCGATGGTCAACTTTTTAATGCGTTTGATCCAACATTTGATACAAATTTAAAATTCTGACGATAAAAGTATGATAAATTTACATATGATAAAGAAACATTAATTTCATATTTTTAACATTGATCATAATGTTATATATGAAACTTGTAACATTGTGATATGCATATATAAAATAAATTAAATTACGATAAAAATGTTTTCTTTTGACATTACCTTTAAAGCATCATTGTCCTTTCTGTTTTTATTAAATATGTTATTAGATTGGCATTCTTCCTGCATATTTCATCTAGTACGTAAGAATCACTATAAAGAGAATGTAACGGCTGTTGCAATCAACTCAGGCGAAGACAAGACATATCAAAGCTAAAATATTATCAACCTGCGTTATTTATGACAAGTACTTAATTTCACCCATCTAGGTCTTTGGGCTTTTGAGTCATATTGATAGGTATATGGACGGCAGCTTCTCGTCAAAGTTTCATAGAAATCGATAACTGACCACTTGCCAAATTTCATCGACTTAGACTAATAGTGTGCCACAGACTAAGTGGCGAGCATAGTTCCAACATTAATTTTTTTGTACTTGGAAGTTTAAAACAATCAAAATCAATCAATCAGCACATTAAAAATCATTAAGCTGAATTGTTCAATGATCAAAAGATTTTTTCTTTGGATATCAGACTTTAAAAAAAAGAATGCATTTAAAATATTACTTAACCTTTAATACTTTGCCTCCTGTTTAGCAAACGCCTACGGGCCGTGTCCAGCCCACTCATCAACCCACGTATTTTATTCACCTCAATGCATGTACTGGGGAGGGTGGAGGACGATCGGTTCACTCTTCCCCCATCTTTTCCCGTTAGAGAAGGGGGGGGGGTCTTCTAGCTCATGATCGGTTGCCATTCTAAAAAGAAGAAGAAAAAAGAAAGGGGAAAAAAAAAAACCATCATCCACGACAACAAACTATTTTATAAATACTTTCTTCTAGTGGGGAATTATTTTTTTTTTTAAGAGAAGCACTTTTGGAAAAGATCGTTTTATAGGATTAAATAAAGCATTTTCCAAACGTTCATTTTAAAGGTAAACAAGAAATAGTCAATAAAAAAAATTATCGTCATTACAAATTCCAAACAATAATTTCGCAGTTAACAATGGGCGGTGGTTATTTTTGAAATAAGACGACAAATATCAAAATTTTGTTTTGGTATTTGTGTTTTATTGGCGAGCTTTTGGCTTAATAGTATGCACATGGCGGACTTTAGACTTAACCTCATATTATTTAGGAGCATAGCCTAGTTTTAGTTATGATAAACATACAATCTTTGTCAATAGTTTTTGATGATTAATCGCTGGTTGAGATAAACATGACATCTCTGGCGATTAATCGCTACAAGCGGTTAATACATAAGAACCAAAATTTCTTCTAAGAAAAGAGAAAATATGAGTACAAGATGCTCGTTTCAACATAAAAGTAAACAGGAAATTATTAATTAAAAATCATCGTCATTATAAACGCCAAAAGGTAATTATAGACCAACAAATATCAAACCTGCAATTTTCATAAACTTTAAAGTGATACAAAAAAACGAAAACATAGATTTTAGTAGCATTAATAAACTGTACACTTTCAGAAGTCTGACAGGTGGCTGCGCCTAACAATAAGGTCTCGGTTTCGAGGTTTCCAGATTCGAAACACGATTCTACTAAAGCTCTATCGTGTATGCGACCTTGGTGCACAATAAATTTGATGTTACTGCCTAGACATTCTCTTTATTGTTTGGTGCGGCAGTTTGGGAGAGGAAGAACAAAATTCGTCCTATCTGTAATCTGAAGTATTCATCCCCAAATCGCATTTTTCTCGCTTGAAAATGGCTATAATATAACGATTTCTAATATAATTTAACTTAACTCAATAATTCGGCAGTTTCAGATAAGCGAATGCAGAAAGATGAAGGAAAAACAAGCACTGCCTTTTCATGACACGAACAAGGGAGTTTTGGATTATATTATGTAATATTTATTATATGTAAAATAGTTTCTTGTATAATTTCCTTACATATTCGTAATATTTTGTATAATAGACACAGCTTTTGCAATGAAAATAAGTTTTGAAAATGAACATTTATTTCACTGTTGCTTTTGTCAATCCGGCTGTTCTCTGGTCTGATTTTCGCCGGACTATCTAGTGTTTATTCTTGTTGAAAATGATTTAAGACATTTCATTAGAAAAGAAAAATTATATATTTGAATCCAGTTATTAACTATTGCACAGTGTGAATTTACTTACAGCCATGAATTGTAATATCACGATTTCAGTGTATTATGGTAAAATTTGCACAAATGGACATTTCTCTTTCTAAAACCCCACACTTTTTATGCACTTTAACTTAAATTTGAACCTTCCTCACAGAGGACAGTTTTGAAATTTAGCTAATTTTATTTTTGACATATTTTAATTTTCGTGCAACAAATTTAAGTCCTAAAATATGTCTTGCTATATTGTAATTTTTTTATGCATGGCAATTGATTCGCCACAACTTAGCTAAGTTTCCTTTTATATAATTTAATAATATAATTTTTTATAACTTTATATAAAATTATATAAAGTTTCATTCAAAATCAATCCAGAGACAAAAACTTGTGCTAAAATCTTTCTAGGTGCTTAAAATGATGTCATCTAGCATATTTTAAATCATCGTAATTATATTTTTAATAATATAATTCACAATAATATTGTATTTTTGTCATGAATGCGATTAATTTTGTTTTATAATTAAAAAGCTGGATCTGAATTCAATCATTTCAGATTTGTATTTGGAATTCTCGTACATAAATATTTAATCTCGTGAATATATACATGAACTGCCATCATGGTCACACCTTCCGAATCAAATCCGACAGACTACAAGAGAAAGAGTTTACTAAAAATAATTTTTTTAAGTGTATTTCTGCATAGTAAAACAGAACAAATGTTTGATTGTGTAAAACTCAGTTTAAAGGAAAGAGATTTTTTACATTATTGCTTTCTCTTTTGTCTGGAAAATAAATTATTAAAGTTGACCATAGAACACACAGTGTACTGACCAAAAGTAAGTACAATGTCTTCAAGTTCACACTAGGCAATTTAAACTCAGCGTATTTTTTAATGGTCAAGATTAATCTTTCCACTCATTGCAGTCTCTTGGATGTATTCGTTTAAAGGGATGATAAGAATACCTGGCATAAGACATTTTTCCTACGGTTAACGCGTAGGATTTGTTGTTGTGACTTATGGCACTTTACAAGTCAGCTAACAGTTATCTGGTAGCGATTTAAGCCGAGTGAGCGTCTCTTGTTTTTGTAGTAGCGCCAACTAGAGCCAAAAAAAAAAAAAAAAAAAAAACTTAGCTACTTCATGCATCGCAATCGCTCGCACACTCCCTTTTTACAGGGGAAGGGGGCACATTCACACACCTCACAGATAGAACACAGAAGAACAACCATGCCCGAACCGGGACTCGAACCCGGGACGCCTAGATCACAGGTAAGACGCGCTACCCTTATGCCATGATGCCGGCGCGTATTATTTTAAAACTGTAATATGAATTTATAATTTAAATTAAAAAATATTTAACATGCCAAAAATCTCTCTATTTATAGTAACTATATTTATGGCTAGCCGCCTTTGGCGACAGACTTATTCGATGGAAAAACGTATGTTGCTGTTAAACAATTAATATGGAATGCATTTTTTCATAATTTCATCTTGTTGTTTGACAAGACTGAAAAATATGTATTTAATGGAATTCATTTATTACGAATTACTGTTCGTAAATTAAAAAGCGAAAATGTTATTATTAAAGTATGAAATATGTTACAGCACAGAATATTTCTGTTAGGAATAACATACTTTTATAAAATAAATGATAAATCATGATCAGTTATTGCACGAAATAACTGAGAATTCTATAAAATAACTGAATTGTACAATTTAACACCAATAAATTTTACGAAAAATAATAGAAATACAAAATCCTCACTTTATAGTTAATGTTCTTATTCGAAGTTAATTCTTTCGAAAAAAGCAATTCTTAATTTTTTTTAACAATAGCAAAAATATGATTTGAAAAATGATATGACTGAAATTCTTTTTTGTAACATTAAATAATGTAATAATTTATTGAAATAAGAGTTCACCTTTATGGAAATGAAAATAATATCACCACTTTTGTTTAATTTGTAACTAATCGATATTTCAATAAACATTTTATCTTTGAAAAACTGACAGCGATCGTTTGTTCGCTATGAAGACAACAGGTACCAGATTTCATCAATATAAGATAAAACTATGGATTTATATTAAGAACAACAGCATACTACTTTACACACACCCAGATCCACCCCCACACGTTATCTCCTAATATAATTTATATCTTAATTAATTTCTTATTATTTTAATCTTAAATTAGCCCATGTTACTTTATTCTAAAATTTTCTCTGATTTCCTGATCTAAACCCCACTTTTTAGTTTCATTATTTGTAACACGCGCTCTAAAAAAATACTGTATATAAGTACTTTTTTAGAGTACTAGTAATACGAGTACTTTAATTCTCACGCTCTAAGCAAAGGGATAAAAGTCACTAACGCCCACACATTCCTTCTATTTTTTTTCTTTTAAAAAATCTGGTTTCACCAAGCGTACTCAGATTCGTTTAACTTTTGTCAAATCAAGTCGTCATTAATACGATTTTTTTTAAAAAAATAATAATGATAATTGTAGTATAATTTTCGTGCAGCATTTATAACCTAAACCCAAACTCGAAAGCATATTCTGCATTACGGTAAATAGTATAACTTAAACTAGAGCCCTTAATTCCATTTGTATGTCCTATATTCAGCTGAAAAAACTGATATAACAATGGAAGAAAGAAAATAATAAAGAATCTAGAGCAGTTTATGTGTTTCTTGTCACGCATTGCATTGTTTTGTCACTATGGCTAAAA